>JASPKZ010007977.1:115000-635309 GCA_030220185.1 Diploptera punctata | reverse complement strand
GAGAGACAAGATGAAATCGAACGAAAGCGAAGGAGAGAAGAAATAAAATAAAAAATATAGAGAAAGAGAAAGAAATAGAAAAAGGGAGCAGACAAATAAAGAAAAAAGAGAAAGAAAGAGAAAGATAGAAAGAAAGAGAAAAAGAAAGAGAAAGAAAGATAGAATGATAGAGAAAATAAAGAGAGACAAATGGAGAGGTAGAGAGATAGAGAGGAAAAAAAGAGAAAAAGAGAGAACTAAACAAAAAAAAAATGAGGGAGAGAGGAGATATTAATATTCGTTTGAGAAGGTTTGCAATTACGGAAAACAGCTGGTAACGAATTATATTAAAAAAAATATGAAAAATCATATTAAAAACTTTAACAGTTTTATTTTATTAATCACGAGAGAATAGAAGAAAAAGAGAGAGAGAGAGAGAAAGTAGAGAGAGAGAAACGGAGAAAGACAGAGGGGAAAGAAAAATAAAGCGAGATGATAAGTATATTGAAAGCTAAAGAGAGGAGGAAAGAAAGAAAGAAAAAAGCAAAAAGAAAGAAAGAAGAGAGAAATTAATAAAAGAGAGTTAGATGAGAAAAGAGCGGAAAAACGAGAGAGTGAGAGTGTGTGTGTGTGAGAGAGAGAGGAGAGAGGAGAGGAGAGAGAGAGAGAGAGAGAGTGTGTGTGAGAGAGAGGAAGAGTGAGAGTGTGTGAGAGAGAAAGATGATTGATAGTGGAAGAGAGAAGCACATATGGAGGGAGAAGGCATTTTTTAAATCATCTTCGATGAAGGTAAATTATTGCAGTAATTGTAATTATCATTGACTACTTTACTCATGCCTCAAATGGGATTCAATGACCAATCACATTTCATGATTTTTTAATTACAACCAATCACAGTCGTGTTTCGCCTCGAATTTATCAAACAACATTATCACCTTAAAGAAATTTAATACACAAGTGATCTTCTTGGTGATATAATATTAAAATATATATGTAGTCAATATGCCCATTTCACCAATTAATGTTTTAAAACATTAATTGGTGAAATGGGCATATTGACTACATATATATTTTAACCTTAAAGAAAGCTCCTCTTTTTTTTAACATTCTGAATAGGTCAAAACACTATTTTACAGTGACTGATTCTCTAAGAAATACGGCTACCAGATTGTATATATAGTGCACGAATGTCAGCTGATGGTGCTTGCGGGAGATAATATAAAACATTTGTAGCAATTGATTATACCACAAAAAAAAAACACTGTTTTCAGTTTCTTAAACGAATTATTTCCCAGGAAATGACGTTGCAAAAAATATAATTGACATATTTACATCATAGGACATCAGAAATTAATTAATAGCTATAATGTTGGTTATAAATTTCTCCACTAGGGTGCATTCTTAGAATATTGCGATCCTTTGGCAATAAATAATATGATCTGGTTGCAGTGATGAACAAAAGAAGCAAATGAAGCGTACAGATCGTTTCTCATTTGTTTTCAAACATCGCCGTTTACATTAAATATGTAAATATTTTAAAATAACTATAGTTAAATAATGATTTGTGAGTAAACAGCTTAATTTTATTTGTTAATAGTCCTAACAAATGCAACTCTTGATTTCCAAATTATCATAAGTATTGCCACGAGTGATTTCCAAATTATCGATAAATTCACGACTCACGAAGTGAGGAGTGAATTTATCTAGAGAATTTGGAAATCAAGAGTGGCATTTGTTAGGACTATTTAACGAATAAAATTAAGCTGTTTACTCACAAATCATTATTTAACTATAGTTATTTTAAAATATTTATATATTTAATGTAAACGGCGATGTTTGAAAACAAATGAGAAACGATAGGTACGCTTCTACTGCTTCTTTTGTTTATCACTGCAACCAGATCATACTATTTATTGCCAAAGGAACGCAATATTGTAAGAATGCTCTCTAGTGGAGAAAAAATGAAACACATCAATCTGTATATTAATTCATTTTTGATGTCGTATGATGTAAATATGACAATTATATTTTTCTCGATTATTACCTGGGAAAAAATACATTTAAGAAAGTGCAAACAGTGGTTTCTTTTTTTGGTGGTATAATCAATTGCTACAAATGTTGACATGTAAGCACTATTATATACAATCTGGTAGCCGTATTTGTTATAGGCTCAGTCACTGCAAAATAACGGTCAGACCTGTTCAGAATATTAAAAAGGAGGAGCTTTGTTTAATATATGATAATCCTAACACTGATAAATATTTCGTGAAACACGACTCTGATTGGTTGTAAAACAGGAATCATTGAAACGTGATTGGTCATTGACTCCCATTTGGGGCATGAGTTAAATAGTCTAAAAAAATTCACTCCTCACTTCGTAAGTAGTGAATTTAGCGATAATTTGGAAATCACTCGTGGCATTACTTATGAAAAATTCATGCGATTGGATTGATGGCTTATGAACTTTTGACTTTGTGTACAGATAGAGCTAATGTTTCTAGCAGGTCCACTTACTCAATATATCTCAAACATAAGATCACCATATGAAACATTTTTCTGCAAGAAATAACTCCTTTCTTGCAGACATAAGCTAAATGCAACAATCTGTATATTTTTTAAATTAAATATTCCATCTTCTCTCACAAAATTAATATTTGTTTAGCTCTCGTCCAGTTTTCATCTGTTCACATCGGTTTGCTTTCGTACCACACTATAAGTCAGCTTAACGTATGATATTTGCCCGAGTTTCAGTGCATCCGCCCGTAATTCTATCGATGTAGCCTATATGATTTGTCTGTCGGTATCAAAGCGCGTTTAAATAATGCAGTTAGACAACTCATGCTGTGTCATTGCTACCGAATCTCACCTTCCGAGAATCTCCTGATGGCTTCTGCCAGGCGAATCGGTGATTGCAATGGACTACCGCGGACATAGGGTGTCTCAAACATGAGATTAAAATAAAAATTACACCAAAAACAACAATATAATAATCTTCTTCTTCTTCTCGCAAGGAATAAATGTTTTTTGTTCGTTCCGGCTCCAAGTATTACCATCTCTTTCGTGGGCGTCCCCGATCTCTTTTTCCTCCTGTTGGTAGTTCAGACTTTTCCTAGGCAATCTGTTGGTATCCATTCTGCAGACACGTTCATACCATTTTCTCCTGTACTCTTCTATTTTATCTGTCAAACTGAATATTTGCAGTTCTTTAGATATCTTCACTCCGATTTTTATCCATTAAAGTATATCCTGCCACAAATCGTAAATATTTCATTTCTGCGTCTTATATTCTTTTAATTGTCTGTTTATTTACAGTCCATATTTCTGAGCCATACAATATTGCATGTATACTCAATACTTTAAAAATTTTTAAACGTTTTAACAATATAATAATAATAATAATAATAATAATAATAATAATAATAATAATAATAATACTTACTCACTGGCACTATCGAACCCGTAGGTTCATGGCCGCGCGGACATAAGCTCTCTATACATCCCTATCCTGAGCTAATGCTTTCCAATCATTCCCTGTATAATCTACTTCCCTCAAATCATAGTTAATGTTATTCTCCCACCCTCATTCTTGGGTCTACCAACTGGGCGTTTATAAATAAGTAATAATAATTATTATTATTGTTAGGATGAATGTTAACAAAATTAAAAATGTACATAATTATATTATTATATTTTTAAAACACAATTAAAATTTTATAAAGTATGGATACATAACTGCAAATTTTTATTGTTTACATAAACTAATAATTAATAATAATAATAATAATAATAATGATAATAATAATAATTATTATTATTATGTATGTAAAGATGTGTTGTACACATATTTTGTGCCTAAAGATTTATTTTCCTTCTCCAACTCGGGGCCCTAATTCACTGACTTCATGTCCCTTCAGTACTCATTCCAAGTTCTTATTTTTTGATTTCCACGAGTTTTCGAGGGTCTTCCTTTGTTTCTTCTTCCCAGGTGCAACGCAATTCCAAAACATTTCTGTTATATGCTCTCATATGAAATTTACATAATTCAAAGTATGCTAACCACCTACTCCAATATGGTCATTGATTTGATTCAAATTTTAAAATTTTACATGTTTGTGACAAAGGAAAGAAGTTGGACCTTTTAGAAGTTGTAGAGGTAAATAAATTGAAAAGTGGCAATAAGCTGTTAAATTCCCAACTATATTTGAACGAATCGTCTCTTTTAAATTTATAATAGAAAAAAAAGTTGCATAGTTACAGTTGTTACGTACTATAATAACAAAATTGATTAATTTGTTATCATGTCTGAAGAATTATAAAGTACCGAAACAGCTGTAACTAATTTATATTTTAATTTTTGTAAGCTCATGTTTTTCCCTTTTCAGAGATTTTGGCGCTCTCCCCCTAGAGGGAAGAATTTGAACCATACTAATTTAGTTACACTTGTTTTCGTATAGATGCCATTTTGAGTGGTCCGTGGTCAGCGTTCCGCCTCATACTGACATCTAGGAAACCAAGGTAGCACTAGGACGGGAAAATTCGGTAAATTTTGCTTAGAGGCCTTTTCATTCAGACTTAAGGATTTTTTACGAGCCTGAAAACCTTTAGACTCGGGACCCACGGCTTAAAGTCTCTCCCGGAGGACTTGCTCCTTGGATTTTTCCATCCTAAAAAAATCCATCGACCCCGGCCGGGTTTTGAACCCGCGACCCTCGGGACCAGAGGCAAGGAGCATAACCACTAGTCCACATAAAACTTTAAGTTTTATTTTTATTTATTAAATAAATAGGTTATGGATTTTCATCAAGTAAATACCAATTCAATTGATAACTATGTATATATGTTATATATTTTATTTCGTTTATGACCTTTAAATAAACCCTTGTCTAGTCTAATTGGTAACTGTATATCCATGATAAGTTACACGTGGGCCGCTTGACCCGTTGGTCCATGATACAGGACTTCTTTTTATTAAAATAATAACTGGGAGAAAGAAGAGGGGAGGGGATTTGAAGTAGCAAAGTTTCTAGTGTTGTGATTATAGCAAATGCAAAGAAAGTCTCGCGTCGCTCCAAATTGGGCTTTCGGAAAGCCTACGTCGACGTTGCCACCTCCACTGTTTCAAGAGGCGACCACTCCCATAAGTCACGTGACAATGCCAGAGGGGCGGGGCGCACATTTGAAAAACCGGTGTACTGCAAGATATGGTCAACTTCAGTGGAAAATAGACTCATGTCTGTTTTTTATTTAAATTTTATTTCAATTAGTTTTGTCTTTAGGGCTGAAGTCTGCATTTTAAATAAAACTACATATTTTTGACCTTTTTTTAAGAGGCTCGAGTTCATGATGGAATATTTTATGACCTCTTAAATCATATGTGGAAATGTAAACATTTTTCAAAGCGAAATGTATTATTCTAAATGCAAATTTAACTATAATTTACTTCGTAAAGGAAGGGGTATTACTTGTTGCAACGGGGGCGTCGTTGGAACGACATCTGGATGGAATAGTACATATTACTTGTTAGTCCGAGGACGTTTGAGACATTATCGTGTTCTTCCCTTTTTTTCCCTTCTGAATTTATTTCTTTTCGGTCGTATTTCTTCTTATTCTTTTTCGTCTTCTTACCCTCATATTAATATCATCATCATCATCATCATCATCATCATCATCCGGTTTCATGACAGCTGTCGTTGTCTTCCGGAAACCAAACGCCATTCCTCTCTGTCCATCCATTGATCTTCCTCCATTTGACAATCATAGGCCGCTTGCATACTCTCTATCCAGGTTTACTTTGGTCTTCTTTTCTTCCTCCTTTCCATTGGGATCCATTCCATAATACGTTTAGGCAATCTATGCTCTGGCATTCTTTTGACATGGCCATACCACTGTAATATTTTTTTTCTATAATGTCTATGATGTCTGGCTTGTCTTGTACACTCATACTGTTCTTCATTTTTTTATTTCGTATCCTATACATTGTAGATTTTCCAATTGATCTTAAAAAATCGATTTCTGAACTTAAAATTCTTTTCATTTCCCTGGTATGAATTTGCCAAACTTCAGCACCATATGTTAAAAATGCTCTGAATTATAGTTTTATATATTTGTAATTTTCTATTTTTGTAATATTTTTGCTCCACCAAATATAGTTTAAAGCAATTATTGCTTGTTTTGTTCGTACGATTCTATTTTAATTTCCACTGTGTCATCTCCTGAATGGTTTAATTTTGCATCGAAGTAAGTGCATTCAATACTAGGTTTTAATTCTTCTCTATTGTTATTCTTTATATTAATAACATATTATTAAGTATGCCAAATTAATGCTAGAGATTAAGATTATTACAAATAAATAAAATAACTTTTAATAAATTGAATAATTTGGTTCATCTTATACTTCCTATTTCAATTATCCTTTTTACAATTATTTAGCATCCCGAAGAAATGTTTAACAATATATACATCCTACTCATTTTTGTGTTTATTGTGTTTCTAGGGAGCTAAAGAATAAAACCATTTTTGGAAGGTTAAAAAATCGGGGGGGGGGGGATTATGAGGGCCTGAATTGGTATTTGGGGATTCTATGCCACCATGCCATCTTCATAAATTCTAATAAAAAACGAAAAAGAATATTGGCACAGTACGTGAATAACCTGATATAAATATATAATAATAATAATAACTTTATTTTACCTGGCAGACTTAAGGCCTTAAGGCCTTGTCTGCCACTCAACCAGGTTTTAAAAAAATACAAAAAAATGGTCTTACATCTAAATTACAATAAACATAAACAATTACATGTTATAAATACAATATAATAAATTAATATTTATAATGTATTTTGATTCATGTATATAATTCAACAGATATGTGGATCAATAAGAAGATATTTGAGAAATAAGACCACACGGGAAACTCAATTAAAATTTTACAAAACAGTAGCCGTTCCAACATTAACATACGGGTCTGAGACTTGGCCTTTAACGATCTCTGATAAAAATAAAATTGAGACAATAGAAATGAGATTTCTCAGATCACTTGCAGGTGTATCTCTAAGAGATTAAAAGAGAAGTCAAGATATCAGAGGTGAACTACAAATCTATAATATAAACGAGAAAATACACACAAATAAACGTAATTGGTTTGAACATATACAAAGAATGCCAAATAATCGTTAATCAAAACAGCTGCTTCATTATAGACCTCTAGGTCGAAGAAATGTAGGAAGACCAAAACGTCGTTGGAAGGACGACCTGCGCCTGTGGCATGTAGTGCGCCGGGGAGCGGAACGGGCCAACAGGCTCATACCTTGAAGATGATGATGATGATAATGTATTTTGATTTACTGTAGATTTAACGAATTTAATGTATAATACGTACAAGATATATAAAAAAACGAGAAAAAAAATATTAATGACATAGTATAAATTTAAATAAATAGAGAAAAATTAATTATTTGACAACAAGTAACTGCATAAGGTTAACTTAAAAGTTCTAAGTGTGCGGCAACCCCTGATATCTTGAGGAAGAAAATTCCAGGAGCGGGCAGAGGCTACTGTGAAGGAAGAAGAATAAGAGGAAGTGCTATGAAGAGGGATTGTTAGCAGACTGTTATCTTGTCATCTAGTGTCAATATTGTGGTAACAGGATAACTTCTCAAATCTGGACGTCAGGTAAGTAGGAGTGTAAGAATTCAGGAGCTTGAAAAGTAGTGAAAGAGAGTGCAATTTGAAAAAAAAGAGTGCAATATACGTTGATTTTTCCTAAAACAAAGTGTGAGAAATGCCTTAAAATGAAGTGGGAAGTTGAGCACAATGTAACATAAAATCACCATATTTACAATGTAAAATATGTGTTAGTCATTGCTCCGTGTAGCCAACGTATCACAAAACTACGCTAACAAACAAGTGAACGCTAAACTAATCTGGTGCACTAACTCGTCCATTTCCTCACCCTAACTTGTCCAAACTAACACTAAAATGCCCATTTTCTCAACCTAACTTGCCCAAACTAACACTAAAATGCCCATTTTCTCAACCTAACTTGCCCAAACTAACACTAAAATGCCCATTTTCTCAACCTAACTTACCCAAACTAACACTAAAATGCCCATTTTATTAACCTAACTCGCCCAAACTAACACTAAAATGCCCATTTTCTCAACCTAACTTGCCCAAACTAACACTAAAATGCCCATTTTCTCAACCTAACTTGCCCAAACTAACACTAAAATGCCCATTTTCTCAACCTAACTTGCCCAAACTAATACTAAAAATGTTCATTTTTCTCGCGCTAACTTGCACATTGATATAGGTTGGAAATATTGTAGTAAACATGTCTAGCGGTAACGTGTGCCATGAAATTGGCAAATGACACTAGCAGTCACGTGTTCTCCGATCGAATACTCCACAGGTGGTACGATGGCATGGAATAATATGATATTTTGCCAATTATAATTTTAATGAGTTCATAGGTGTTGTGCGGGTTAGAACCACGCTGACTGCGACCATAAGTGCCGGATCGTGTTTTGTTCCTGTTGCTTCTATTAGAGTAGATATGATTACCTCCAAGGTTATTGATCACAGAATTACTTGCCTCGGGCCCATGGAAGGCAAGGATTGATTCATCTTTCTTTCCAAGGCGTATTAACATAAATTCATAATGTTTCTCAAATCCACAGAGCGACTGAAAATGATTATTTTCACTATGATTATTTTCACTATGATTATCAATCAGGAAAGCTAGACACCAAAAGTAGGGGAGCTGGAAATGATTTCCTAAGTGAGTGAGTTTCCGTATAGGATTATACCAAACAGTTACGTGCACATAAATCAGATAGAACATTAATTATATAAAAGATGATATTTAATGCAAACAAGTAGTCTGAAGTCGAAACAAAATCAAGATAAACATTTGATCATTCAAAAACATAATATAAATAAATAAATGTTAATACTTTTACAAGATAAAGACCACACCATACCTCATACTACATTCATGCTAGCGTCCAAGCCAGGGTGGCTTCTTCCCTGGTCTACAGGACCAACTAAAACTGCGCCGCTTCTCGGCTTCAGACGACCTTATCCATATTAGAGTTACAATCCCATCTCGGACTGGATCGATGATTCAAAGATTGAATGCTGAATCAATGATCTGCTTGAATGATAACGTTCTGCCTGTGCACCACGTATATGAAGGTTCCGAGGTAGAGGGGAGATGCGCCGTAGACACAGCGCAGCAGGAGAGGTAAAGAGGGAGAGTGGGGGTAGATGCAAGGAGAAAGGAATATTGGCATAGTTCATGAATATCCCAGTCTAGGGAGGAGAACGACGCTGCAGTAATGAGCCGAAAAACGCACTTTCGGTTCAGTGTCATTTTCATGAAAAAAAATTGGGCATTTAAGGGCATTTTATGCAAGGTATCATATATGAAACCTTTAGTTTCAACTAGTTTTTGTCCTTTAATTGATGCTGCCATCTAAAGGCTACAGTTGGAAACATAAAAAAAAGCTTGAATATAATCAATAACAGTGAGTTGGATTATACTGGTGAACATGATTTTTGTCTCATGAGTACCAATAGTTGTACTTAATGCAGTTTTTTTTATCCCGTTTTCAAATATATATTCGGAATTTCTCAATCACCCACAGTTTTTTTATTTCAATTTCAATTAATGGATTTAAATACTTATTTTTTTAATATACGTTTTTTCGTCCATTTGTCCATTATAAAATAAAACCAAATGAGCTAACTCAAATGATTTCAGCTATGGAAAATATATATCAAGGCACATGGAATCCTAATATGCTGGCCGATTATTGTTGGACCATCAAGAGGGATGCTCCACAGGCGAAATGTAGCAGAAAATCGTCATTTCTTACTTTCTAGGTGAGTCCGAATGTTCGATTATTGTGTAGTTACGAATGTAGAAAATATTAAAGTGTTTGAAATTATAAATGCCTGTTCTCTCGGAAATCTTGTGTGATGGAGAAAAACCGATATTATACTTGATTTCAGGAGAAAACAATACTATCAGAATCACACATTTTCTTTCTTAGACACAAAAAAAAGTTTATTTTTTGTTGCTCAGTGTTATTCTTGAAGCGAGAAAAAATCGACGCAAATGTGATACAATTCCTTTATCTTCAAACGAAGAGCAGTTCTCTTAGAGTTACTCAACGTTAGTAAATCATCGTTAAAAATGCTGAATGAATCTCTCGGCAGTATGGACAAAATGTAAGAATTGGTAAGAAAGTGGGACATGAATGTATAATATATTTGACTATTTAACTCATGTCGCAAATGGTAGTCAATGGCCAATCACGTTTCAATGAATTCTGTTTTATACCAATGGCAGTCGTGTTTCACCTCGCTCTTTATCGATTTATCTTTATCAGCTCCTGCTTTTGTGATAAAGAAAGCTCCTCCTTTTTAATATTCTGAACAGGTTAGACCATTATTTTTCTCCAACAAATACATTGAATATAGCAAATGATGAATAGATTCAGTGATTTTACTGAGTTGTTTATTCAAAATATAAATTATTAACCTATAATGTTGATTATAATAGTTTCATTATTTCTCCACTAAAGTGCATTCTTACAATATTGCGATCCTATTTGGCAATAAATAATATGATCGAGTTGCAGTCAATATACATAACCTCACATTTCTAATTTGTTTTCAAACATCGCCGTTTACATTAACTTACTTACTTACTTACTCACTGGCACTATCGAACCCGTAGGTTCATGGCCGCGCGGACATAAACTCTCCATACATCCCTATCCTGAGCTAATGTTTTCCAATCATTCCCTGTATAATCTTCTTCCATCAAATCATAGTTAATGTTATTCTCCCACCTTATTCTTGGTCTACCAACTGGGCGTTTTCCCTCTGGCTTTCCTACAAGAAGCTTGCATGCAAGTCTTTCATTCCCCATACGTGCAACATGGCCTGCCCATCGCAGTCTACGAGACTTAATTGTTCTTATTATATCTGGCATTTACATTAACTTTATAAATATTTTAAAACACCGGTAACTATATTCAAATAATTATTTTTTAGTAAAGAGCTTAATTTTGTTCGTTAAATAGTCCTAACAAATGCCACTATTGATTTCCATATTCTCTAGATAAATTGGAAATCACTCGTGGCATTATTTATGATAAATATATTCTTTATTAACGTCGGCCGCGGTGGACTAAAGGTTATGTTTCTTGGCTATGGTCCCGAGGGTCGAGGGTTCAAAAACTCAGCTGGTGTCGATGGACTTTTTTTAGGATGGAAACATCCAAGGAGCAAGTCCTCCGGGAAGGACATCAGGTCGTGCGTTCCCGAGTCTGAAGATTTTCAGGCTCATAAAATATCTTTAACCCTGAATGAAGAGATCTCCAAAGAAACTTTACTGACCACCTTCATCCTAGTAACACCTTAGTTGCATACTAGATATCTCACTTGACCGCATACCATTCATGACATCTTTTTGGTAAATAGGAGTAACTAAATTAACTTGGTATAGTAACTCCTAACACAGGAGAGGCTAAGGTCCAACATTGGGCTGTTAAGCCATTATAGAGTAGACTAATTAACTCATGCCCCAAATGGGAGTCAATGACCAATCACGTTTCAATGAGTTCTGTTTTACAACCAATCAGAGTCGTGTTTCACAAAATATTTATGAGTGTTATATTTACCATATTAAAGAAACCTCCTCCTTTTTAATATTCTGAACGGGTCTGATCATTATTTTGCAGTGGCTAAGCCTATAAGAAATACGGCAACCAGATTGCATATATATAGTGCATAGATGTCAACACATAGCGCTTGCAGGAGTTAATATAAAAACATTTGTAGCAATTTATTATACCACCAAAAAAAAAAAAACCACTGTTTGCACTTTCTTAAATGTATTTTTTCCCAGGTAATAATCCAGAAAAATATAATTGTCATATTTACATCATACGACATCAGAAATTAATTAATATACAGTTTTATGTGTTTCATTTTTTCTCCGCTAGAGAGCATTCTTACAATATTGCGTTCCTTTGGCAATAAATAGTATGATCTGGTTGCAGTGATAAACAAAAGAAGCAGGTGAAGCGTACCTATCGTTTCTCATTTGCTTTCAAACATCGCCGTTTACATTAAATATATAAATATTTTAAAATAACTATAGTTAAATAATGATTTGTGAGTAAACAGCTTAATTTTATTTGTTAAATAGTCCTAACAAATGACACTCTTGATTTCCAAATTCTCTAAATAAATTCACTCCTCACTTTGTGAGTCGTGAATTTATCGATAATTTGGAAATCACTCGTGGCATTACTTATGATAATTATTTCTTAACATTTAAAATAATTATCGTCATCATAACCCATGCAAGTATTAGACCATGTGGCCTGTTACGATCTCAAAGATAATATAGATTATATTCTTTGTAACCAGAAATTACACTGGTCAACATGATTTTTGTCTCATGAATACCAATATTTGTACTTAATGCAGTTTTTTATCGTGTTTTCAAATATGTATTCGGAATTTCTCCATCACCCACAGTTTTTTTAATTCAATTTCAGTTAATTGATTTAAATAATTATTTTTTTAATAAACATTTTTGTCCATTTGTCCATTGTAAAATAAAACGGGAAACACTTTCATCAGGAGATTTTAGCTATGAAAAAGATATATCAAGGCAATTGGAATCCTAATATGCTGGCCGATTATTGTTGGACCATCAAGAGGTATGCTCCACAGGTGAAATATAGCAGAAAATCGTCATTTCTTACTTTCTAGAGGAGTCCGAACGTTCGAATATTGTGTAGTTACGAATGTAGAAAATATTAAAGTGTTTGAAATTATAAATTCCTGTCTCTCGGAAATCCTGCGTGATGGAGAAAGAAAATATATCGTATTTGAATTCAGAAGACAAAATACTATCAGAATTACACATTTTTCTTTCTCAGACAGAGAAAAAGTTTTGTTTTGTTGCTCAGTGTTATCAAATATGGTATTAGATACAAGAGTGTTCCGTGGACCAGAAATTTAATCAGATCCACTATCTTCTTGTCACTTCTATACGTTTGAAATCAAGATGGATTACAACAAAAAAAAGTTCATAATTCGAATTTCAAGTTTAAAGTAAGCTCCCTCAGAGATCCCAGCACAGTTTGGCTTTATATGACAAGAATACAAAATATTATGAAAGACTGTTCTGTTTCCCTAAATTTTGTAGAGAAACAGAATATACTTGCTAATATTTTAAAACAATCTGCAAAAGAAAGCGTAGGCACAAAAAGGATATATAAAACAATGATATTTATTATTATGGAAGGCCACATCTTGGTTATAGAATACATATCGCATAAAAATCGCATATGATCCGGCATTTAACTACATACATCCAATTTTAAGTCCTGGTTTTGAGATCCTTTTATTTAAATTTTATTTTGATATATATACAGAGACTTAGATCTGCTGAAATGAGATACCTTCGGAGGACTGCAGGATACACACTACTAGATCACAAAAAAATGAAGACATCTTAGAAGAATTACACATGGAACCTTTAGAAAACAAAATTTCTGATTATAAGTCAAGATGAATGCAACATGTTCATCGAATGGAAGATCACAGGATACCCAAATAAATGTTAAGATATCAACCAGCAGGAAGAAGAAGACCAGGGCGTCTACTTAAAAGACTTCTGGATGGTGTTTCTCTTGAGACTGAAACAGGTCAACTATTGGTCTAAATTCATGAATGTACTATGATGATGATGATGATATATGTTAGTACTCTTATATTAGTTAATTTTATTTTTTCATTTTAATATATTCGGGAACGTACTGATAAAATATATTGAAACTTTATTAATTAGATTGTACCTTCTGGACAGGAAGCAGACTGCCGCCCGAATGAGAGCTGTGGACATCGTTGTAACTTACTCACTGGCTCTACCGACCCGTAGATTCACAGCCCCACGGACATAAGCTCTCCATACATCCCTATCCTGAGATAATGTTTTATTATCATCCCCTGTATAATTTACTTCATTCAAATCATGGTTAATATCAGTCTCCCATCTCATTGTTGTTCTGCCAACTGGACGTTTTTCCTACGGTTTTACTACCTAGCTTCCATGGTCTTCTTTCATTCTCCATTCGTGCCACATGTCCTGCCCATCGCAGCCTCCGAGACTTATTATATCTGGTTTCCCATAAATATCATGTAGCTCACTGTTATGAAGTCTTCTCCATTTGCCTGTCTCTTTGGTCCAAACATTTTCCTAAGAAGTTTGTTCTCAAATACTAGTAATTTTTTCTCCTTTCTTGAAGTAAGCGTCCATGATTTGCCCCCATATAATAGAATAGAGAAAATAACAGTTTCATATATTTTCAGTTTAACGTACTTTTTTAGAGAAGTTGAGGTGAAAATCATTATAAAATATTAATTTATGTTTTCGCTATGTACATAGAATGGAAAATGAAAGATGGTCTAAATATATATATCAATAGTCACCCCTGGAAGAAATAAACGTGGCAGACCAAGATGGAAATGGAAAACCAATGTCAGAACTATAATGGATGATAGGAATTTGGAATAAGGAGATTGGAATGATAGAAATGAATGGAAACTGAAGACGGTGAACTTTTAAGTGGGGGAAAGCCGAAGAAGAAGAATAATTTATATTTTATCAGTTGTGATTTGAAATATTTGAAATCTTTCAATTTAATTAGAACTTCTTCTTCTTCTTCTTTAGTTCACGGGCTAGGCAAAATTGCCTATTCCGCCTCACAGTTGTTCTGTCCATCTTTTCACTGGCCTTCCTTCATTCCTTGAACCTCTTGGCTTGTAGATGAATGCTGCTCTTGGTAATCTTGTTACATTCATTCTTTCCACACGTGTAAACCAGTTCTCTCTATATTCTTTGATTTTTTCATTCAATGAATATATATTTAACTTTGTTCTTAAATCTTCATTCTTTATCCGATCCAATCTTGTGCAGTCTTTTGTTCTTCCAAGGAAGTTCATTTCTGCGCTTTGTATTCTACTTTGTATTTTTTTTGCCATTACCCAAGTTTTGTTCCTATAAAGTAATGCAGGAACTGCCAATGTTTTATAAAACTTCAATCTAGTATCTCTTCTTGTTTTATTCTTTAATGTTTTATGTATAGTTACTTACTCACTGGCACTATTGAACCCGTAGGTTCATAGCCGCGCGGAAATAAGCTTTCCATACATCCCTATCCTGAGCTAATGCTTTCCAATCATTCCCTGTATAATCTACTTCCCTCAAATCATAGTTAATGTTATTTTCCCACCTCATTCAGGGTCTACCAACTGGGCGTTTTCCCTGTGGCTTTCCTACAAGAAGCTTCCATGCAAGTCTTTCATTCCCCATACATGCAACATGCCCTGCCCAAGACTTGACTGTTCTTATTATATCTGGCTTCCTATAAAGACCATGTAGTTCATTGTAAGCAGTCTTCTCCATTCACCTATCTGTCTCTCTTTGATCAAAAAATTTTCCTAAGTACTTTATTCTCAAATACTTGTAATCTCCTTTCCTCCCTTAAAGTAAGAGTCCATGTTTCGCACCCATATAATGTAACTGGTAGAATAATAGTTTTATATATTTTCAGTTTAACGTTTTTTGAAAGCACGCATTTCCAGAATTGAGCCTATGTTTAATTTGTTTGTGCATCGCATTCCTATTTGCGATTATTGTTCCTAGGTATTTAAATTCAGCTACTTCCTCAAAATATCCCTAATTTTTTTATGTATAGAACAGCATTTAATTAGAACTGTTAAATGAAATAAGACATAACGGAAATTTTGGAAAATTATGTGAGCAACATTTTCAGGTGGAACAAAGCCGAAGAAGAAGACGATGAAATGCGATTAAGAAAAAACCAACAAGTTGTTATAAACTTTTCTTTCGCAGAACATTATAATTAAAAATGACTTACATGACAGCATTCATTAATTGTCGGTATAAACGTTAGCACAAGCGGGTTGAATGTTGATTAACTGGACTTATATCACTTTTCATACAAATCTTAAACTTGCCTCATTCATATTCAAGACTGTGACGTCATGTGATTATAAACTGTGTGCGCCTACGAGACCATGTTCAGATGACAGAAGAAGTAAAATAGTGGAAAAAAATAGCTACAAAGATGGAACTTCTGAGGGACACCACCCACCCAAATGGAGACACCCCGTGCCGTGTTGTATCATGTTAACAATATTGTTTCTATGTTTACTGCAAAATAAATGATGAGAGATATAAGTTCTGGTATTACAAGTCGGTGGTCAGTAGTTTGTGTACAGTGACGTCTCAACATATGAAGAACAAGGCTGCAATCGTGCAGCTGTAGTTAAGCTAAGGTTTCCAATATACCACCATCTGATAGGCAATAACACAGTTCATGAATCCTGGAGGTAAAGTTCTCCATTTTAACAAGCCTTTCTTACGTATCTTATCTTCAATTAACTGAATACAGTTTCTTCTTCTTATTCATCCAACCAAGTCTTAGGCCTATAGGCCTGTTACGATCTCACTGATGATTTTTTTTACTTCTACTAGCTATACATAAGGACTTCATTAGACTAAAAGCAAGATACATACAATGTTATTTACAAATATGGGTCGCACGGGCAGTAAGCCGTACGTGCTGTTGACAGTCCGTTACAATAAGCTGATGTTTGGTAATAATATACTTAAAACAAAAAAGAAAATACAATAATATTACAATTAGATAACAATACAATTACATTATACATTAACTTGGTTAATTAGATTTTTTTTCAAATGCCCCACGTTTATCTTTCGACATTCCTGGTTTCTCTTCTGGCATGGCGTACTTGTAACACACTTCTGAGATTGGGGCGCCTGGAAGGCGGGGTTATTAAAGTTTTCCTGACATTTGTCTTACAGGTGAGGAAAAAAACCCGATAAAAACCTCACCCAGAAAAACTGTCCCGACCGGGGATCCAACCCGGGTCCGCTGCGTGACAAGGCAGCACGCTACCCCGAGACCATAGCGGTGGACCCATAGTTCATTAGAATTATTAAGAAGTAATGGTATTGCAATTTGTTAACATATTTATTTATTCATGAATGAGTGTTGTTCTTATTTTCCGCGTTTTGTCCAGAAGTCTACCCAAATTTATCCAATTTTCTGGGCTTACCAATAACTCGTAGCATGCCAATCTTTCACGATTTGAATTTAGAAATCTTTCCGGTAATAACTGATGCCTAAAATATTCCAAATCGTTACATTTTCCTAATATATGTATCTCGTCTTCAAAGCTACCGCACATTGAATATATTTTCATATCATGATCGTCGCTAATTTTTAAAAGTTTCCATGCCCCTAACCTGAACCAAGCAAGCCCTGATCTCTCTTGAAATCCTAGATTGAGTATATAAGATTCTTTTCCCCAAACTTTTTTAGGTCTCTTTGTGAAAACAGTGATCTTTTCCCGCACATTCGGCCAAAATATTTTGTCGGTTTATATCTAAGTACCTCCTCCTTATTTTTCTCCACATTTTGTATCCAGCGTTTCCTTGGATGGCCCAGAGATCTCTTCCTTGTTGGACAATAACGAAGCATGGCCTTGGGAACTCTATCTGAACTCATTCGTCGCAAATGATTCATCATTCAGTTGTTCTGGTATCTATGTATGCACTCAATGACCGGTTCTAAACGTAGTTCCTTCCAAATATCGTCATTGCGTTTGTGATTCCATTTGATATATCCTGCTGTATACCTCATGAATACCATTTCACTATAAGTTATCCTGCTCTCTTCTCCTTTTCTTAAAGTCCATACCTCACTGCCGTAGCAAAGTGCAGGTTTTGTATAACCGTACAGTTTATATCTTCAATTTACACTCCCGTACGATCCATCTGGAGATTATTCTCTCATCTAACTCTTGAGTTCTGTTTAACAGCCGTATTGTACAAATAAGCATTAAATGCTAAAAAAATTGAGAGGTTTCGTTTTAATATTATAAATTACTGTCTGTGACTATTTAAATCAGGCCCCAAATGGGAGTCAAAGTCTAATCACGTTTCAATGAATTTTGTTTTACAACCAATCACAGTCGTGTTTCACCTCGATATCTATCGAATTCTGTTTACCAAAATAAAAAAAGCTCCTCTTCTTAATATTCTGAACAGGTCAGAGCATTATTTTGCAGTGACTGACTCTCCAACAAATACCTTGAATATAGCAAATTCAAACAGATTGGTTTGAATTATACATTTGCTAATTGTGTGTTCAATAATTGCGATTTTAAATAACTTAATGATTTTACTGAATATTCTCCTAAAAAATTAATAACCTATAACGTTGGTTATAATAAATAATTTGATTAGTTTCTTTTTTTTTTACTAGGGTACACTCTTACGATATTGCAATCCTATTTGGCAATAAATAATATGATCAAGTTGCAATGGATGAACAAATGAACCAAACCAAA
Organism: Diploptera punctata; assembly: GCA_030220185.1. Classification (NCBI taxonomy): domain Eukaryota; kingdom Metazoa; phylum Arthropoda; class Insecta; order Blattodea; family Blaberidae; genus Diploptera; species Diploptera punctata. Next base: position 616,839 of record JASPKZ010007977.1, on the reverse strand, counting down.
CATTTCTCATTTGTTTTCAAACGTCACCGTTTACATTAAATATATAAATATTTTAAAATACCGGTAACTGTAGTTAAATAATGATTTGTGAGTAAACAGCTTAATTTTATTCGTTAAATAGTCCTAACAAATGCCACTCTTGATTTCCAAATCCTCTAGATAAATTGGAAATCACTCGTGACATTACTTATGACAATAGAGTTGTCAGGTGGTTTTAAGAGAGAGTAGTAGTCTGGTCGGTTTAAGAAAGAGACAGGTCATCTTTCCTCCGTCAACTAATACGCCTGAGGGAGACCAAAAAACAGTTGAATGCTATGCTTAACAAAATAAACACGCGCTGTAATGTGTTAGGACGGTGGTGGTGAAAACACACAAGTATTTAAAAAAAATGACAAAAGAAGACCATTGACAATAAATGTTATTGTGAATATTGTTAGACAAGTACGGCACTCAGGAAGAGGACAGTATAAATCATGACAACTATATATACCTAAGCCGCTGGATCTCTGGCTCTGAAGTTTAGGTTATACGAGGAGTAAAATGAGAATTCTCCCTCTACTGCCAATAAGGAAATTGTTGATGTGGGAATGAACGCCTGCCACAACCAATCACTGCTCTTGACGCAGCTATAGCGCTCTAGTAAGGTTTGAAATTGCTGAGATGTTGTCAGCTGTATGTCTGCTAACCGCATACATAAAGCAGCCCCTCCCACTGAATATCCATATAGACAACACTGTCGTGAAAACGTCAGAGCCAGAGAATCAGTGGCTGGATTATATATCCTCACAGCATACATATGTTATTTTAATGTCATACCGATGCCCTAATTGGACGATTTTATACATCAATCGGCTAAGCGCCATTAAAAAGTGACGCCATTTGTTGCACTGGCTCATGAAGTAAGTGTATGCACACTTTTAGCGCCAAATCTTTAAATATAGTCTTATTATTAAAGAAAAATATAAACGCCGCCAGTCCTATCAGAGATTTATGTTTTGCAACAAACAGCTATGAAACTAGACCTTCATAAATTCTAATCAAAATTTTGCTTCATGCAGCTAAGCGCCATATGTTCTCGCTCTTAGATTGTTCATGCGTAACTGTCAAACAAGGAAAATAACTTGTAATTTTCAGTATTGGTCCACCGCTGTGGTCTCGAGATAGCGTGCTACCTTGTCACACAGCGGGCTCGTGTTCGATTGCTGGTCGGGACAGGCTTCTGGGTGAGGTTTTTACCGGGGTTTTCCTCACCTGTAAGACAAATGTAAGGAAGCTGAGGGCCCAACGTTCCCCGAAAATCATCCGGCCATCATCATCAACATCATCATTATCATTATCATTATTATCATTTTTAGCTGTGTGGAAAGCAATGAGAAGCTACCACACGTACGGGGTGAATCATAAATATGGCTATACGTTTGATCGCGTTGTGTGAAAAAAAATATTACCATTATAGGAAATATGAAATTACCGTTGGAAAGGCAATTATTCAAATTACAACAATGGAATAAAACAAAACAGTGTAGAACTTACGCCATTAGTCAAAATGGCGTTGAATATCATCATCATCATCATCTTCATTCATGGATTAGGTCTGTTGACCCGTTCCGACTTCAGCCCATCTCTTTCTAGGTCTGCCCACATCTCGGGTGCCTTTAGGTTTGTATTTTGTTATTTGTTTTGGATTCGGCTTTTCTTCTGCTGAAGTTTATGAGTAAGTTATTTTTTACTAGTAGAGGTTACCAGCCTCTAGCCAAACCCCTCTTCCTGGAGGGCAGGGAACTGGAATTTCGGAGTGTTCGTCTCCTAGAGAAGTTGCCTTCACTACGGCTTTGGGGACTTCTCTTCTCCCCACGTAACCCTGTGGACGGGGCCCTACCCAGGTACTACCCACTGGGCGAGTGGGACCTGGAGCTCACAAAAGGGCAGGGGCGCCTACTCCCTGGAGTGGACCTCTATCAAGGGTTCCACTCTGTTACCCTGGGCGTTGAATATGCAACAGCAAATTACAATTGCTGCATGGGCAATAACGTATGCTAATGATCGTGAGGCCGCAAGACGGGCAAGACGTGAGTTTAACGTAGCATTGCAGCCGTCGACTGTGGGGAAGTGGAGAAAACGACTGCTGGAAACGGGAAGGATGCAGAAAATCAAACCTCCTGGAAGGCCTCGCAATAACACGGGTGCAGAAACAACGAAGAGAATTGTAGAGGCGTTCGACGCTAGCCCACAAAAATCAACCCGCCAATCTGCACGTGAGCAGTGATTTGTTTTGTTTTATTCTATTGTTGTATTTTGAAGGATTCCCTTTCCAATGATATCATATTTCCTTTAATAATAATATTTTGGTCACAAAATGCGATCAAACGTATAGCCATATTTCTATATCACTCTAATTCCCTAGTAAAGCTGCAAAGCATAGCACGAAAATGCTATGAATGCAGTGAAAGAATGCCCTCGGGCAGAATTACTATGGAATGGAATGCAGTTTAATAATAATGTTTCATTTATTCTGGCAAAGTTAAGGCCATAAGGCCTTCTCTTCCACTCAACCAGTTAGTTTAGCACTTCAATAAATAGTGAATATTGACTTAAACTTTAAACGTATTTTTCTCGAAACTTACACGATGGCGCATAGCCAGTTGATGCATAACACCATCCAATTCAAAAACACGATGTTAAATCTTAACTGCATAATATTTAATGATGACGCGACTGAGGTTTAACTACCATAATATTGTGAAATAAGATCAAATTATCTTATTAAATCTTGAAAATGAATTCTATAACACTGGTTATTGTCGTTTTATTTATGTATTTTATTTTGCTGTAGAAACTTGTTTAAAATGGAATATAAAATAGGTGAACGTTGTTTTCAGAGATATTATAATTCCTTTTGGGACACTTTCTGAATTAATAATGTGAGATAAATTGAAGCAGGAGATAAATAGATTACGCTGTCAACTTCAAACATACTAAAGTGATAACTCATTTGCAATGTACAACTACCTGCCTCATTAACACCCTTACTGGATATTACAATTATTCAAAAATAATCTCACAATTAATTATTCACAGAATGTTAACGAACTCTAAAATATTTCATGTCAAATTAAATATAGAAGAAAACAATATTTCATGTTCTGTTACAAAGTATTTTGTTATCCATCCATAATAATTCTGCCCGAGGGCAGGTCTTTCACTGCAATCATAACATTTTTATGCTATGCTTTGCAGCTTTACTAGGGAATCATAGGTGTGGCAGCTTCCCATTGCTTTCCACACCGGAGAAGGATGATGATGATGGCCAGACGATTTTCGGGGACCGGTTGGGTCTTAAAGTTTTCCTGACATTTGTCTTACAGGTGAGGAAAAGCCCCGATAAAAACCTCACCCAGAAAAACTGTCCCGACCGGGGATCGAAAGCGGGTCCGCTGCGTGACAAGGCAGCACGCTAGCTCGAGATCACAGCGGTGGACGCATTTTATTATATGGATTCGAAAACTGGACAGTACGTAGAAAATAAGTCAAAAAGCTGTTGGCAGTACAAATGGTTTTTTGAGGAAATCGAAAAGAATTTGAAGAAGGGATAAAGTCAGAAACAGCACAATAAGGGAAATTATGAAAGCTGAAAAAAAATGACAAAAAATAGAAAAAAAAAACTTTTGAAATGGTATGGACGCCTCATAAGAATGGAAGAAGATAGAATACCAAAGAAGTTCCTTGATTGGAAAGCTAATGGAAGAAGTGGAAGAACCAGTCCGAGAGAACGATGGATAGATGGAGTGAGGAGAAGTATGGAAGCTAGATATTTGAGAGAATATGCTTTAGACAGGAACCTCTGGCTACATATCACTTTGGGTCGAAGGAGAAACACTGTATTGTTGAATATTCCTAATATAAAATTAAAATTACGGACATTCTTAATAAATTGTGACAAGAAAAAAAACATTATCTATGATTTGAGGGAAATAGATTATAAAGGGGATGATTGGAAAACATTAGTTCACGATAGGGATATATATGGAGAGCTTATGTCTGCGCGGCCAAATCTACGGGTTCGATAGAGCCAGTGAGTTAGTTAGTTACATCTTATGTGTGTTGAATAATGATTTATAAGACATGAAATAGAACATGTCGTTACTGTGCCATTATCTATCACTGAGAGGACTGAATAAAAATATCAAGTTAGTCACTTATCCCATATCGATTTATTTAAACGATCCAGTATTCACAATGACAAATGAACGGATAGTTGCGCATGACTTAGCCATTAACAGTTCATGCATTGGGTGCAAGGAACGCATAAAATAAAAGAGTTTAAAATAGCAACAGCAAATTGCAACTTGTAGTTATTAAAATAACATTGAGACACCGTCTCTCTCTCCTCATGTAAGCTATTTGACATCCCTGAATTACAATGTTGCTACATTCAGTTCTTAGTACGGTATTTGTACAGAGAGAATCAAAAGTATTCGTTAAACGTCTAATTAAATTGCCAGATTTATTTATCAACGTATTTTACATAAGAATATGTCAAGAAATATACGTACATATATGACTTTTTTTTTGTATTGTAAGCCCATGTTTTCCCTTTACAGAGATTTAGGCGCTCTCCCCCTACAGGGAAGAATTTGAACCATATTAATTTAGTTACACTTGTTTTCGTATAGATGTCATTCTGAGTGGCCCGTGGTCAGCGTTCCGCCTCATACTGACATCTAGGAACCAAGGTAGTACTAGGACGGGAAAATTCGGCCTGAAAATCTTCAGACTCGGGACCCACAGCTTAAAGTCCCTCCCGGCCGGGGTTGATGGATTTTTAGGACGGAAAAATCCAAGGAACAAGCCCTCCGGGAGGGACTTTAAGCCGTGTGTCCCGAGTCTGAAGATTTTCAGGTTCGTAAAAAATCCTTAAGCCTGAATGAAAAGGCCTCTAAGCAAAATTTACCGAATTTTCCCGTCCTGGTACTACCTTAGTTTCCTAGATGTCAGGATGATGCGAAACGCTGACCACGGACCATTCAAAATTACATCTATACGAAAACAGGTGTAACTAAAATTACTATGGTACAAATTCTTCCCTGTAGGGGGTGAGCGCCTAAATCTCTGTAAAGGGAAAACACAGGCTTACAATACAATACAAATACCTGATCGTTTCTGTTCGTAATAGTAGCAAAATGTAGAATATTTAAATTTGTGAAACAATACTTTTGCCTGGTACTGATTGATAACACTGGTCAACAGGGTTTTTGTCTCATGAGTAGCAATAGTTGTACTTAATGCAGTTTTTTTATCACGTTTTCAAATATGTATTCGGAATTTCTCCATCACTCACAGTTCTTTTTTTTTCAATTTCAATTAATGGATTTAAATAATATTTCTTTAATAAACCTAGACTTCTTCCCGGAAAATCTTGGCGCAGTGAGCGATGAGCACGGGGAACACTTTCATCAGTAGGTTTCAGCTATGGAAAAGAGAGATCAAGGCAAATAGAATCCTAATATGCTGGCCGATTATTGTTGGATCATCAAGAGAGATGCTCCACAGGCGAAATATAGCAGAAAATCGTCATTTCTTACTTTCTAGGCGAAATATAGCAGAAAATCGTCATTTCTTACTTTCTAGGCGAGTCCGAATGCTCGAATATTGTGTAGATACGAGTGTAAAAAATGTTAAAGTGTTTGAAATAATTATAAATGCCTGTCTCTCGGAAATCTTACGTGATGGAGAAAACCGATATCATATTTGAATTCAAGAGAAAAAATACTACCAGAATCACATATTTTCTTTCTGAGACAAAAACGCTTTTTTGTTGTTGTTCACTGTAATTTATCATTTATCATAAATTATGATATTAATAAATAGATAATAAAATACTAGTTCATCCTCAGCAGCAGCAGCAGCAGCAGCAGCAGCAGCATCAAGGATTAAACCTGCTGGTCTGTTCCGATCTCATGTTAGAATCGGTCTAATTATTATGTTAATTTAGAAATAAAGTATCTAATAAAGTAATACTTATTTTTTATTATTTGGTATTACATATATTGACATTTTCCATGCATATTTTAAGCATATTCCATGCATATGTCGAGCATATTTCGCCGCGATCCTACCTTTTTATAACATTAAGTTTGAAAGTTTTGAGTGACTATATTAACATTCCTTTGCCCGGGCCCATAGAAGGCAAAGATTAATCCACCTTTCCTTAGTAAATTATTAAACATATAGTACTGTATACTAAGCAGTATTATAATCGTGGAAGCTAGAAGGAAAAAGGGAATTAATTTGGCTTGAGAAAGCTTTAGAATATATATCAACATGAAACATGACTAGCTACAATTAGTAAACATACGTTAACTAAAAAGTTTTAATGAAAATCATTAGGTCATTAAAATACAAATAATTCAACAAAACGTATATTCTTGACCGTTGAAAGAAAATATATGAATGAAATAATATAAATTAACAAACTCGGTCATCAATAATTCGAAAAAAACAATAATAGTAATAATAATATTCAAGCATACATACACTCACTGTCCAGTCCAGCCGTGGGCTAGGGTCCACACTCCTGGTTGTCCTACCTTAGCTTACGGGACTGATCAAACAAAACAGCTCACTTGAGCTACAGTAAACCAGACCACGACGACACTTAAGATGATCATGACCCTGATACTAACATGCACAGCTTATTTGAGGTTTTCGATAACGAGGGAGAGTTGCGAGTAACACGCAGCGCAGAAGGAAAGGAGGGGGAGATATGTAGGAGAGAGGACAACGAGGACAGGAATTTGGCACTGTTCTATAACATCACTGTAGAGGGAAGACACGATGACGTAGTTGTTACGTACCGAAAAAGTGATTTCGATACACTGCATATAATATGGTCTCTAGTTATCATACTGGCCAACATGACGATATAAATAACTTGTTCTCCGATCTAAAATCACTGGTGGCATAGAACAGCCAAGAACTAAACTAATATCTAGTTCAAGTTGATGAAGTGTAAAACATGCGTTAACATAAAACGTGAAATTCAAACCTTTCTATTAAAATAAACGGACATGTTTATGATGGACCTAAGTGTAAAAGATGATGCAAGGAAGTGCTGAAGTGCGATTAAGGCAAGATGTTGGTCTATCTTTACACAAATCGCACAACACGTCCCACAGAGAGATAATGGTTTAATAGCACCTGTTCCGTATTGTTTGTTTTATAAATTGACCTCTAGGTGAACTTGCCAGTCAATAACTTCTTGCCCTTCGATCTTTTAAGATTCTTCTTCAATGTTTTATTACTTTATTCTCGTCTTGTAAAGTTCATTTTCATTAAGAGAACCGACTACAGTAATCAATGTTACTATTATTTGATGGTAAATTGTTGCACAATGCTGTCTAACACGTGGGAACATCTGGAATTCACAAAACTTTATCATATTCTTCCAATAGACAATATTCAACATATATTGTTCCATTTTAAAATTATGTACACGTTTAAAACAAGAGATTAAATGTATTTTCTTTGAAAGAATAATCGCCTAATTATTTATCACGCCGCTTTATCAGACTATCCGACACACATAATCTTGACACTCGATCCCATCAGCACATTGTCCTTTTTATCCCTCCTCATCACACTGTATATTATTCAATATCTTTTACGGTCTCACTTACCAAAACATGGAATTCCCTTCCGCCCTATGCCAGAAACTGTCAAACTATAACATCCTTCAAAAAACAAATTAAAGAATTATTTAATAACAAACTAACTTATACACCTCACTGATAGTATTCTTTTAACAAAATAATATTAAGATTAATAAATATTTTCTTTTGTTTTGTTTTAAATATTGTACAAACGTAAAGTTAGTTTTCTATATCTCATTATTTTTCTTTGTTTTATATATACATTAGACAGGGACAATTTAATATGTCTTGATTGTATACATTTTATTATTAGTTTTAGTCTTAATTTTAACTAACATTAACTAGTTGCATTATAGATCGTAATATAATAGATATTATCTTTTTGATCAAATTTTTATTTAGTATTTAATATTAGAGTTCATTGTGATTGTTATATGTTTGTCCTGGTGAGTGGAAGAGAAGGCCACATGGCCTTAACTCTACCAGGCTAAATAAATAAATAAATAAATAAAATAAAATAAAATAAAATAAATATATCCATCCATAGTAATTCTGCCCGAAGGCAGGTCCTGCTATGCTTGCAGCTTTACTAGGAAATTGTAGGTGTGGTAGCTTCCCGTTGCTTTCCACACCGGTGAAGGATGATGATATTGATAAGGGTGATGATGATGATGATAATGGCCATATGATTTCGGGGACCGTTTGGGTCTTACAGTTTTCCTGACATTTGTCTTATAGGTGAGGAAAAACCCCGATAAAAACCTCACCCAGAAAAACTGCCACGTCCGGGGGTCGAAACCGGACCCGCTGCGTGACAAAGCAGCACGCTACCTCGAGACCACAGCGGTGGGCGAATAATATGAAGGAACGATTATTACAAATAGGAATGAGGTGCATAAAGATTATTAAATATAGGTTCAATTCTTGAAATGCACGCTATTGTTCATATGCCCATACTATTATTACACAATCTATGTCCAACTCAGCTGACATGTGGAAAAATTTAAAATCAATAGGCCTCTGTCAAAATAAACTACAGGTAGAAACAGCTGACCTACCACTAGATGAGTTGAATGACCATTTTACCCGCCTCCCTTCTGACAACACCTCACAACACAAACGACAGACAATAGATGAACTAATGTCATATTCCCAACCTACCCGAGAGAAATTCTTTTTTTCCTATATCTCACCTGATGACGCCAAAAGAGCAGTATTACGTATTAAATCTAAAGCACAAGGAATAGACAATATAACAATAACTCTCCTGCAAAAAAATAATAGACATTATTCTCCCAACAATAACCCGCATTTTTAATGCCTCTATAATGACCGGGACTTATCCCAGACTCTGGAAAATGGCTCTAGTTCGTCCTACACCCGAAATCAAACACTCCCACAACACTCGATCATTATAGACCAATTAGTATTCTTCCCTGTTTATCTAAAGCACTGGAACACATAATACACTCATAGTTAACAGACTACCTCACCACACACGACTTACTTGATGAACATCAGTTTGGTTTTAGAACAGGACATCACACAAGTACTGCACTACTTGACATTGTAGAGGACATAAGAGACTCAATGGACAAAAGCAAACTCACCTCAATAATCCTACTCGACTACAGCAAAGCCTTTGACACAGTAGATATAGACTTAATGCTAGCAAGACTAAAGACACTACATCTGTCGGAAAACTGCATTGATTGGTGTGCATCTTACCTCACTAATCGTCAGCAATCAGTTTCTGTTAATAATCGCATTTATTCCTGGCGCTTGGTGAGGAAAGGGGTACCTCAAGGCGGCGTCCTCGCTCCTCTTCTCTTCTCGATTTATATTAATGACGTGACCAAGAAACTACAAAACTGCAAGCATCATCTTTACGCCGACGACCTACAGATTTACACACACTTTAGGCCTGACGAAATTAATGAATATATTGACAAAGTAAACACTGACCTCAGGCATATATCTTTATGGTCCAGACAATATGGGCTGAAACTAAATGTAAACAAAACGCAAACAATAATTATCGGACACCCAAGGCTATTACACCTCATAAACAATGGCAATATGCCGGCTGTCATATTAGATAATGAACAAATTCCTTATACCGACGTCGTTAAAAACTTGGGATTTTACTTAGATTCTAATTTAAATTGGCATGTGCAAGTAAAACAAACATATAAAAGGATATTCTCCATAATGCATTCCCTAAAGCGACTTAAACATTTTCTTCCTACAACTCTTAAAAGAATTTTAATCCAAAATTTAGTGATGCCGCATTTTGACTACTGTGACGTTCTACTAACTGACATAAGTGACGGATTGTCGGACAAACTGCAGCGTGTCCATAATATGTGTATCAGATTCATATTTAATGTTTGAAAATACGATCACATTTCTCCATTATTCCACGAATTGTCATGGCTACATCTAAAAGAGAGAAGAAAATCGCACTGTCTAATTCTCCTATTTAAGATCCTACATACCTCGATTCCCAATTATTTATCATCCCGTTTCCAGTATCTATCCTCAAACCATAACTTAAACACAAGATCACAACACAGTCTCTTACTTAATATACCGCAACATAGGACATCACATCACTCCATGTCATATACCATCTTCACTTCTCGCAACTGGAATTCCCTACCACAAGAAATAAGGGGCTGCCGGACATTGGCATCTTTTAAAAGAAATCTAAATTTATATTTGCTCTAAACTCGACTTCATTATTATCCAGTGTAAGGTGTATATATATATATATATATATATGTATATATAGATATATTAATTGGTGTTTCCCGTATAATGTATCATATTTATATTATTATTATTATTATTATTATTATTATTATTATTATTATTATTATTATCGTATTATTATTATTATCGTATCATTATTGTTATTACCCTATAAAATGTTGTTTGTACATGACATTTACATTGCTACATTTATTGTATCTTTAACTGTTTATAATTAGTATAGTGTATATCTATATTTGTCGAATATTTATTTGTATTTGTGCTGGTTGAGTGGAAGAGAGGGCCTTATGGCCTTAACTCTGCCAGAATAAATAAAGTATTATTATTATTATTATTATTATTATTATTATTATTATTATTATTATTATTATTATTATTATTACATGAATTATTGTAGTCCCAATTTTTCTAGAAAAAATTAAACTGAAAAAATATAAATGTGTTATTCTCTCGATTATACAATATGGATGCGAAACACGGACTCTTACTTTAAGGGATGAGAAAAGAGTACGAGTATATGAGAATATAGTTTTTAGAAAAAAAAAATGGACAAAGGAGAGATGAACAGACAGGTGAATGGAGAAGACTAAATTACATGATCTTTATAACAAAACAGATATACGAACAGTTAAATCTCATAGAGTGCAATGGGTAGGACATGTGGCACGAAAGGGGAATAAAAGAAGGGGATGGAAGATGAAAAAAGTACCCATTAAGTTGGCCAAAATGAGGTGAGAGAATATCATTAACCCTTGATGGAGGCAAATTATACAAGGAATGGTTGGAAAGTTGTAGCTTTGAATATAAATAAATAAATAAATAAATAAATAAATAAATAAATAAATAAATATATGTATATAATATATTCCATTTATGTATTAATTCTATGACCGAACTGCACCCGAGTGCGAGCACTTGGTCATTCGATGACAACACTGTGTAAAACATTTATTAGTGATTTTTTAACTCATGTCCCAAATGGGAATCGATGACCAATCACATTTCAATTATTTTTTATTTACAACCAATCACAGTCGTTTTCCACCTCAATTTTATCAGTTTAATTTTATCACTGTAAAATCAAGCTCGTCCTTTTTATTAACATTCTGAATAGGTCATAGTATTATTTTGCAGTGACCGCATGTGGCTACCAGATTATATATAGTGCACGGATCTAATCTTATCGTGGTTGCGGGAGATCATATAAAAACATTTGTAGCAATTGATCATACCACAAAAAAAGAAGAAGAAGAAAGAAACCACCGTTTGCACTTTCATAAACGTATTTTTCCCAGGTAATAACATTCCAGAAAAACATAATTGACATATTTACATCATAGGACATCAGAAATTAATTAATATACAGTTTGATGTGTTTCATTTTTTCTCCATTAGGGTGCATTCTTACAATATTGCGACCTTTGGCAATAAATAATATGATCTGGTTGCAGCGATAAACAAGTGAAACATAACGTTTGTCATTTGTTTTCAAACATGGCCGTTTACATTAAATATATATAAATATTTTAAAATAACTATATTTAAATAGTGATTTGTGAGTAAACAGCTTAATTTTATTCGTTAAATAGTCCTAACAAATGCCACTCTTGATTTCCAAATTGTCATAATGCCACGAGTGATTTCCAATTTATCTAGATAATTTGGAAATCGAGAGTGGCATTTGTTAGGACTATTTAACGAATAAAATTAAGCTCTTTACTCACAAATCATTATTTAAATATACTTTTTTAAAAATATTTATATATTTAATGAAAACGGCGATGTTTGAAAACAAATTAGAAACTATTGGTACACTTCAGTTGCTTCTTTTGCTCATCACTGCAACCAGATCATATTATTTATTGCCAAAGGAACACAATACTGTAAGAATGCACTGTAGTGGAGAAAAAATTAAACACATCAAACTGTATATTAATTCATTTCTGATGTCCTATGATGTAAATGTGACAATTATATTTTTCTGGAATGCCATTACCTGGGAAAAATACATTTAAGAAAGTGCAAACAGTGGTTTCTTTTTTTGGTGGCATAATCAATTGCTACAAATGTTTTTATATTAACTCCCACATGCGCTACGTGTTGACATTCATGCACTATATATACAATCTGGTAGCCGTATTTCTTGGTGAGTCAGTCACTGCAAAATAATGCTATGAGATATTGAGGATGTTAAAAAAGGAGGTGCTTTCTTTATTATGATAAACTTTAGTTGGTAAATTCTAGGCGAAACACGACTGTGATTGGTTGTAAATAAAAACTCATTGAAATGTGATTGGTCATTGACTCCCATTTGGGGCATGAGTTAAATAGTCTAGATAAATTGTAAATCACTCGTGGCAGTACTTATGATAAAATGAATTCTTATTCTTAAATAAAGTAACACTAATTTCGCATAAATAGAAATTCAGATTTTATGCCCTTTTACGAACACGAAATTGTTCTGCGGACACACTGTATTAATTAATTAATTAATTAATTTTATCTATATTACTTTTATATTGAAAATGAGGGAAGTTGGACAATAAAAGTAATCATAGAACAGCTTAATAATAAAAAAACCTCTAAGCATGTATCACAAGTTTTATAGCTATTCGAATCGCAACACCTTTACAAATTTATTTGATTATAAGAGAGGAGAATATTTAATTTAAGTTGTAAGAGGAATGGATGAAGACGGTTGTTTACCTAAGCTTCAGGGAGGTCCAATGGAAGAGGAACTAATCTGAGATGATATTTATGTATCAGCTTTATCCGAGTGAACAAATTTCACCACTGGTGATTCAGGTGACCTTTCCTCGAAAACAACTATCGCACTGCCCATCACAAAGCTAGGGCCATAAACAAGAATCCACGAAAAGGACTTGGGTTGGGCGTCCTATCTCTAATGGCAAATAGATTAACATTTACGTCTTAAAAGGAAATTCCACTTGATTTCAAACGTAACTTGTTGTTTCTAACTAAATATATTTCCTTTATTGGTCAAATACAATTCTTTCAGCAATTCTTTTTTTAAATTATATTATGAGAAACAGTTTGATAATGAATTAGAATAGAGGGACTTCGGGTAATTTGGACCACAGTTTTGAATTTGTTGTTTTTCTTCTTTTAATTAAGGGATTTGAATTTTATTTAATTACAGTGATTATCGTCCACCGCTGTGGTCTCGAGGTAGTGTGCTGCCTTGTCTTGCAGCGGGCCCGAGTTCGATCCCCGGTCAGGGCAGTTTTTCAGGGTGAGGTTTTTATCGGGGTTTTTCCTCACCTGTAAGACAAATGTCAGGAAAACTTTAAGCCCCAAACGGTCCCCGAAATCATATGACCATCATCATCTTCATCCTTATTATCATCATCATCATCCTTCACCGATGTGGAAAGCAACGAGAAGCTACCACACCTACAATTCCCTAGTAAAGCTGCAAGCATAGCATGAAAATGCTATGTCTGCAGTGAAGGACCTGCCTCCGGGCAGAATTACTATGGATGGATGGATGGACAATGATTATCATTAGTGTTATAACTATGAAATAACATTGTTATTTTATTCAGTTATGGAAACATCTTCATAATTTATAAACGTTTTTACTTTACAAGAAAGGTCCACTTTAACCTCCATGTTCGGATAAAGTGGACCCCAGAGTCCACCTTAGCTTTTAGTATATTTTTAAGTTTATTTATTCTATTAATGTATACAGACAGGCACAGATTAATCTGAAAATATTTATAACTGATCATAATTAAAAAAGCATTGCTATTTATTTAATGTTTTGAAAAATTATTGTTAATTATAACATTCACACGTCATTCAATTGCAGATAGCGATGGTCTTTGGGTTTAGTAAAATTACAAGGATATTAAATAAAATTAATTAAGTTAATGGTTTTTACAGATAGCATCCTCATTGATAAAATATACGTATTCGTGTAAAGTGGACCCAGGTCCTCGTGGAGGGTCCACATTAACATAATTAATTTGTTATGTTTAATTATTTTATACAGCCACCATGTCACATAATATCAAACCAAATCCGTCAGTATATTAAAACAGCATCTACATAATATAATATATTTAGGAGTTTTTTTTTTCAAAATTTGTAATGTTCAATAGCAGAAACTAAGAATTTATTATTAGCTTGAAAAACTTTTAAAGTGGTTAAGTCCCATAAATGTCATAAATAAACATTTCTACGCACAAAGAATAAAATAAAATGGCCTTGAACCCGTCAAAGTTGATGAGGGGTAAGAAGTTAAAATATTTTCTGTTCGAGGGCAGCACCAATTAAAGAAAATATTAACAAGATCCACTCGAACAGAAGGGTCCACATTACCCTAACTTCTCTATAATCGTAACACAATAGCCTAGTTGGCAAAGGCTGTACGCTACATGTCCGACGGGAGTCATGATTTTTAAATTATCCTAAAAATAAAGCTTCTGACGGCATCATGACCTAGAATGAGGTGGGAGAATAACATTAACCACGATTTGAGGGAAATAGATTATACACATTATAAATATTATCTCAGTATATGATGTATGAATAGCTTATGTCCGCGCGGCCATGAACCCATGGGTTCGATAGTGCCAGTGAGTTTGTTAATATATAGGCCTACATTATTATGTTTGGTGATATCCTCTGGTGTTCAAATTGATTCTTCTAATGATAGTTACTCTCCGTCATTCCATTTTCTTTCTTCTATTTTATTTTCCTTCAAGGTCTGATTAATTCCATTTAAAGACTGAGGCGTGCCTGCCTTCCTTAACTTTTCCAGGCGGTGTACAATCCTATATCATCATGGATAATAATCTTTCCTCAGATATTGTATCAATGTGTCCATATCATACGGGCTCGTCGACAAACTGTTGGGTCGCCAGGAGATGAGCACCTTGATGTACTAAAAGTCTCACACTGTTGGGCTTGTAGCCCTAGCCGGTCTCACAACGGCTGCAGGACACGTCCCTGGAGGCAGAACAGGGGAATGGTCGGTGGATCTGCGACAGCAGTCCTCCCGGCTAGGCTCATGGAGCCCGTGGACCAACTGTGGGGTCGTCAGGAATGAGCGACCTGATGTACTATGTAGCTCAGCAATTCCCAGAAATTGCAACTCCAACACACTCTCCCTAGGGGTGTTGGTTTAAGGACCGTGAACTTGAACGTGGACGCGAAGATACGATAGGGAGGACAAGCACCTAGGACTTGGGAGTATGGTCATGACAACTGAGGTATCCCAAGGGGTGGGGAAGGGCCTAGATGTCCATATCATACAAGTTGTTAGATACACACATATGCACGGATGCTCGCACGCACGCACGCACACACACACACACACACACACACACACACACACACACACACACACGCACATATATAGGCTATAATTCTTCTGGACGTGTGTTTCTCACTGAACTCCTCCTAAACGACTGGACCGATTTTGATGACTTTTTGTGTGTGTGTCTGATTGAATCCCTCGATGGTTTAGATTCACAATTGGACCCTCTAAAACCATTAGGTATAGGAGCTCACCTGAAGTGAAAATTGCTCTTGCGGTCATATTTTTTATATTTCACAACGATACTCGGTATATCCTATTAAAATAAACTGAGCTAGGTAATATCCGATAATGAGCGAAATCCGACATTTAGAAGTGAAGGTTTACATGAAATCCGAAATTAAAAACTACATAAACGACAGAAACGATTTTGATTAAATATTTTGTGTGTGTTTGAGTGGGTTCGTGAATGGTTTATATTCACAATTGGGCTCGGTAGGTGGCGCTGTGAACGAGCTATAGGGATTTTTTGTCAGATGTGTAGTTATCTGCATTATCGACATTCTGCGCGACAACAATGTTACGTCTTCATGCACGCTTCTTCAGCCACAACAGACAGCTGTAAGAGGATTTCTTGCGAAGTTACTTAATAATATCTAATTGCGCCTTAATCAGCGAATTTTATGGCAAAAAAAAGTAACTTATGTTTTTTATCATCCGGCCATGACACGAGAATTCATCGTTCAGGCAGGACAACGATTGCCGGGTCTGCTAGTATATATATATATATATATATATATATATATATATATACAGTCCACCGCTGAGGTCTCGAGGTAGCGTGCTGCCCTGTCATGCAGAGGTTTTTATCGGGGTTTTTCCTTATATGCAAGACAAATGTCAGGAAAACTTTAAGGTCCAAATGGTCCCCGAAATCATATGGCCATCATCATCATCCCTATCATTATCATCATCATCTTCATCGGGTGGAAAGCAACGGGAACCTATCACACCTACAATTCCCTAGTAAAGCTGCAAAACATAGCATGAAAATGCTATGATTGTAGTGAAGGAATTGCCCTTGGGCAGAATTACTATGGATGGATATAGGCTATATATATGATACATGAAAAGAAAAATAAATGCTTAAACCGGGATTTGAACCCATAATTATATATTTTTTATAACTAGGAACGAAAAAAAGAGAACTTTATCCTATTTCACTAAGTTTGTTAGAGGACTCAAACATTCCAGACAAGAGGGGGACGAAAGGATACTGTAAAACTCGTTATTGTCCAACAGGGAAGAGATCTGTGGGGTGTCCAAGGAAGCTCTGGATATAAAATTCATCAGTGAGATCGTAACAGGCCTCTAGGCCTATTATATATCTGGCTTAACTTGGCAAAGAGAGAGATAGAAATATAAGGGCAGATCCTTAACAGCTTTCGTCCAGTTACAAAAGAAAGAACCCACCCTGTTGTCAGTTTTCGTCTTCCCCCTTATGCCTATTCACATTTGGTGAAGAAACTCCGACAACACTGGTGCGAATGAGAGAGGTGAGCACAGCTGAATCTTTCTACTAATTTATTGCAAAGTTAAGCCAGACGAAGAAGAAGAAGACATATATATGGATAAAGAAGAAGACTAAACAGAAATTTTGTAAAATCTTTTCTGGTATTTTGTTCGCATATATTAAAAAACGAGATATTCTATGACCACAAGAAGGAGCAAATTAAAATGCGACCTTGGACATTTTGTAGTGGATGGTCTTGTGTTGAATTTAATTTGTTGATAGTGGAATTTAATGGAGCGTGGATCCAATAGTCAGTATGTCATTGGAAAGCAGTTTGAAACAAGAACAGTTGTAATAGCTACCAAATTTTATAAGACAAAGTGCAACATAAATTTCAGGAGTGTCTTATACAGCGCCTCATTATCTTTTCCGGTTCACCGGACCGCACTGATCGCTTCAATAAATGTCAATAAAACAAACAAAATGAACCAAGATTTTTACCTCATCCTCCTGTGATAATATCTTTAAGATTTATAGGAACGCCTTTGCTTTATAATTTGGGGTGGTCTAATACGAAAGTAGCTTATAAGGTTCTAAAAGTTTACAGCGAAAACACTTGTTAATACAAACAAGATTAATAAAATTCGCTCACATCGATATATTCTGGAAGTTTCGATTTAATTAACCTCTTCTGTATGAGGTGAAATAAATTATGATAAAGTGGCCATCCGGGATAAGATCCCGAAGTTAACATTCTCAAGATAGTCTTCCTTGCGTTCTTCTACCTGTAGGTTGATATTGAAGGTTATTTTTGGAATCCTGTTATCTGCCATGATATGTGATGATTAAGGAGCGGATATATATGACGTAAAAATGGAAAATATGTGTACATGTATGACCTAATAAAAGGTTTAAATATGACTTAAAAATATAAAAATATGACCTTATAATTGAATGAATTTTTTACCCATACTATATTAATTGTTCATGCATATACATTTTCAATTGTATCATAAGAAAAAGGAAATCTTCTTCTATTGTCCAGTGCAAATGTTTGCTACCTGTTTACAGAAACCTTCGAAACAAGTGAACTGGGAAACTGACGATTTTTTTACAGATACAATGTTGGTTATTTCCAATTGCCTGATGACTAGGCTATTAAAAAAACCCAAAACTTGACCAAAATATGACTTTATATTAGAAATAAGCAGAAGTATGATCAAATATTTGAAAAAAAGTGAGAAATATGACTTTTAGATTTTAGATTTTAGATTTATTTATTTAGCCTGGTGGAGTTAAGGCCATGTGGCCTTCTCTTCCACTCACCAGAACAAGCATATGTTACATATGAATACAAAAAAAATACAATAATAGTCATATAAAACAGGACAAACATATGTTACACATGAATACAAAAAAATTACAATAGTAGTCATATTAGACAGGACAAACATGTTACATATGAATACAAAAAAAAGTTACAATAATAGTTATTGAACAATTCATTATCTGTCATATTGAATAATAATGAAATTAATGCCTAATAATAGAATGAAACTAAATACAATTAAAATTAAATTAATGATACAATGAATAAAAAAGGAATAACAGCTCGAATCTACTTTGCATAAAAAGAAGAGAAAAAAACACTACAATGAATTAATCTACGCTTTTTATACAAGGCATTAGGTAAATATATTAACAAATCCTAATTCTATTTTTAGTAAATAATGCAAAAACGCATTATTAATTCTTAAAAAGTAGTATTAGTGAGTTGTTTCTGTTAGTGATTTTATTTTCAATTTATTTCTGAAAGATGGTAAAGTTTGGCAGTCTCTGACATAGGGTGGAAGTGAATTCCATGTTCTAGCAAGAGAAACTGTAAAAGATTTCGAATAATAGGTAGTATGATGAGGAGGGATATAAAGGACACTGTGCTCAAGGGATCGGGTATCTAAGTTATGTGTATCAGAGAGTTTAGTGAAGCGGTGTGATAAATAATAAGGTAAAGATGTGTGTAATATGTTATAGAGTAGGCATAGGGAATGGATGGTTCTACGATCTTGAAGACGAAGCCATGACAATTGTTCCAGGGATGGTGTAACGTGATCAAATCTACGTATACCACAAATAAACGTATGCAAGAATTGTGAACACGTTGAAGTCTTAGGGTAAGAACAGTATTTAGGTCAGTAAAAAGAGTATCACAATAATCAAAATGGGGCATTGCGAGTGTTTCTACTAGCATTTTTCTTAGAGAAAACGGTAAACAATTTCTTATACGATTTAATGAGTGTATTATTGAGAAGATAGTTTTGCAAATGTTATTTATTTGTTTATTCCAAATTAAATGTTTATCCATAAACACTCCTAGACCCAATAAAAACCACTTAATCTTAATAATAAGGCATATATAAATGTTTTTACTTACTTGAAGCTTAGAATATAGGCTTTGGTAAAAATGTGACATGTCATAGGAATCCGCCCCTTAGCGATGATGGTAGATCCCAGATAGTCTTCCTTGTGTTCTTCTACCTTTATGTGAATGATATTTAGGGAGTCCTGTTATCTGTCATCCTATCTATGTAATGGTTATAGATCCCCGTTCGATCCGTTCAGGACTAATTTTTTACGCTTATTTCTTTACGTATGTCAGCGGTTAGTGCATGGCCTCGAAGCTACATCTACCAGGAAACCAAGGTATTATTAGGATGGATGAAGGTCGGTAAGATTTTTCTCAGAAGACTTTTATTCAGATTTGAGGTTCTTTTACGAGTCAGAAAATCTCCAATCTCGTGACCCAGGTTTGAAGTCCCTCCCGGAGGATATGTTCCTTGGATTTTTCCATTATATAAAAATCTATCTACCCCGGCAGTGTTAATTCAAAATAAGATACAAAATCTATATTAACAGATCATGTTTTTCCAAAATTTAAAATAATATTCCTAATATGACCTTCGGGACTAGAGGCAAGGAACGTAACCACTAGATCATCGCGGCCAACATTCTATCTAGGTTCTGTCGTTAAGTTTACTTATATGCACGGTGTTTGCTACTTCGTTCAATGAATTTGCTTTTAATTCTTGTCGGATTTCAGAATTTTGCTGTTTTTGTCCAGTTCTGAATTACTTTAGGAATTTTGTTTCTGTTGATTGTATTCTTGAAGTGATTTTATTTTGTTTACCATGTTTCGGATCCATATATAAGAGTTTGTACGGGTTAAGTACGTAGTGGTTAAGGCTCTGCGCTATAAGCCGGAAGGTCGAGGGTTCGAGTCCCGGTGGGTCAGGATTTTTAAACTGACCCAAATCCTCTGGCGGCACTATGGCCCTGGGATCGACTCTGCCTCTAACGGAAATGAACACAAAATGTTTGTTCTAGGGGTAAAAACGGCCGTCACGCAGGGCTGACAACCCGGCTGACATCAAGTGCCGATTGTCCAGAAAAGCGGGAGCCCTAACCTCCTACTACTCCAAGGGTCTCCTGAGGCCTGAAATGGGATATATTTACCTTTACACTCATATATTTATAACATTATATTATTGACTCCTTAGTTTTTTCTTTTATCAAGTGGTTTTTCTTATTTTTTTTATTTGGCTGAATTTATTGATTTTGACATCCAAACCTTTTTCATTCTGGAAATTGATATTGCCAGTGTTGGTATCTCAATTTCGATACCGGTACTTCTTTTATACTTAAATCATCCAATGCCATATTAGATTCGATTGGGTTATATTCTTCAAAACGCCATTGTTTTAGATTTATTAGTACATATTTTCATTCCATAATGTATAATTATTATCATTTGATTTAAGGAGTGGAGAATTCTTTATTAATAGCTATTTATCTCATAGACCGATAATTTTGCCTCTTCCTGTTGATAAAATTCCCTATTCCTGTTCGTAATGAGAGATATCTCTGCAAACTAACTTCTTTGACGAGGATATCGATTTACCAATATACGATCGAGATGGTACAACAAGAAATGGCAAAAGGAAACAATTAAAAAAATTACAGAAAAAAAAAAGATTAGTTCGGTTGCTCTAAAAAAATATAAAATGTTGTATAATGAATCTGCATTATTGTTAACAGTTATTTCTCATACAATCATCAGTTATTGTTTTTTCCCAAGCCCAATGAGATTTAACAGTAAAGATATGCTGTTTATAACTATCCAGCCGGCTTAGAAATCGCCCGAAAGTAAGGTTGGAATACATAACCTCACATTTGGTTAATATTAAACATTATAATTATTTTTAGGTTCTGATGTTGTATTATTCGCTAAATAGTCACTCCAAATCCAAAACATCGTTGAGTTTTTCATTAGACAAAATCACTCGCGACAGAAAAAACACAACCTCTTGTTAAATTACTGTTGACAATCAAATTGTACCGAAATTTAAATTTCCTATGTAAAATATTTAAAAAAACGAACATCCCAAAAAGTTTAATAATAATAATAATAATAATAATAATAATAATAATAATAATAATAATAATAATAATAATAATAATAATAATAATAATAATAATAATAATAGCACGAACTTGTCCACCGCTGTGGTCTCGAGGTAGCGTGCTGCCTTGTCACGCAGCGAGCATGGGGTCGATTCCCGGCCGGGACAAGTTTCCTGGGTGGTTTTTTTCGGGATGTTTCCTCACCTGCGAGACAAATGCCAGGAAACTGTAAGGCTTAAACGGTCCCCGAACACCAACTGGCCATCATCATCATCATCATCAACATATTAATTAAATTTAGGATTAAGGTCTCTCCTGGCGCATCCATACCATCAACATCAGGCGCCCCAGCCTCGGAAGTTGGTTATTGTCGGACCAACGGATCTGTGCCCCTTAAGCTCTGCAGTCGTTCTTTGAAAAGTTAACGCTTGTATTCATTCCATTCCACGCGCTTCCCTGCCACCACGCCAAACAGCAGCCAGGATAACTTTCCGAGTAAGGATGTTGCCAAACTTCTCCCAAACAGTGTCATGAACTTGAATATTGGATACTGTAAGATTAATTATTACTTCTTCATATTTAAGCAAGTCTAATGGTGCTGATTGACATCTATTATTTGCTTAATAAATAATATTTCTTTCACCACTCCGTGCTAGTGTTCTTATTGAGTTGGCAACAATGGACTGCATGTTCAAATACTCTGTCCCCCAGGAAGGCTCAAAATTGTGAGTAGTGGGAGGGGCGAAAGAAAAAAGAAATATAGAAATGCAGGGAGGGAAATAATTAACCGAGGCAGAAAACGAATTAAAGTTTAGTTCACATATCTTACTGGGGCACAGATCCGTTGGTCAGACAATACAATAACGCTATGCCAGGAGAGAATACCAGAATGTCGAAATGACAACTTGGTGGCATTGAAAAAAAAAACAAGTAGCATGAACTCATGTATTTTGATGTGTTAGATTACTTGGCCGCTTGAATTTTGATTAACCCAAGAGTACACAGTTTAGTCGCTGAAATGCCACATTTATGAATAACACTGGTCAACATGATTTTTCTCTCATGAGTACCAATAGTTGTACTTAATGCAGTTTTTTATCGGCTTTTCAAATATGTATTCGGAATTTCTCCATCACCCACAATTTTTTTTATTTCAATTTCAATTAATGGATTTAAATAATTATTTTTTAATAAATGTTTCTTCGTCCATTTGTCCATTATAAAATAAGACGGGGAACACACATTCATCAGGAGATTCCAGCTATGGAAAAGAGACATCAAGGCAAATGGAATCTTAATATGCTGGCCGATTATTGATGGACCATCAAGAGGGATGCTACACAGGAGAAATATAGCAGAAAATCGTCATTTCTTATTTTCTAGGCGAGTCCGAATGTTCGAATATTGTGAAGTTACGATTGTAGAAAATATTAAAGTGTTTGAAATTATAAATTCCTGTCTCTCGGAAACCTTGCGTGATAGAGAAAAACCGATCATATTTTGAATTCACGAGAAAACTACTATCAGAATCACATATTTTTCTTTCTGAGACAAAAAAAAAGTAATTTTTTTTGTTGCTCAGTGTTATCATACAATGTAATCGATATAACACAGTTTTCTATTGTGATTTTGCACTACTTCCTATATGAGACGGTTGAAAATAAATAAAAAAGTATTTACATCACCAGGAATTTATCCGGGGCAAAGGAGGAAAGTGAAATACAACACAATACAATACTTCTTTCAGTTACCTATTATTTATGTACTTATTTATTTATGTATCATGTTTGTTTATGCATTATTTATTGTCGAGGTTTGTATTGTTACAGAGTCTATAGCTAGTTTGGTAGTAAAATGCATGTCTTGTAACTACAACTTCTCGAGCGACAATCTTTAAAATGACCTGTGTTTGAGTCTGCTGAAAACATATATAGGCCTACATACACAGTGGTATTCACCTCTTTAAAGCCAAGAGTATAGCACATATTGTACCAGAAATCATAGCCAAAGACTACACCAATTTGTAACATACAAAAACCTACCTCATTACACCAACACTGCAATATCTTATAGAAAAACGATAGGCCCCTACATCTACACTAATTTATAATATTGAAAATAAACTAAGAAATTAGGACTGGAAGTAAATATCAATAAAACTAAATATATGGTCACACGTAGAAATTCATTATATAATGGAAATGGACAGCTAATGACAAATGAGGGAAATTTTGAGGAAGTGGCTGAATTCAAATACCTAGGAACAATAATCACAAATAGGAATGAGATGCACAAAAGAAATTAAACATAGGCTCAATTCTGGAAATGCATGCTATTATGTATTGCAGAGACTCTTGATGTCCCAACTCCTTTCAAAAAACGTTAAACTGAAAATATATAAAACTATTATTCTACCAGTTATATTATATGGGTGCGAAACATGGACTCTTACTTTAAGGGAGGAAAGGAGATTACAAGTATTTGAGAATAAAGTTCTTAGGAAAATTTTGGACCAAAGAGAGGTGAGCAGACAGGTAAATGGAGAAGACTGCATAATAGTGGATTAAATGGACTTTATAGGAAGCCAGATATAATGAGAACAGTTACGTCCCGTAGACTGCGATGGACTGGACATATGGCACGAATGGGGAATGAAAGATGTGCATGGAAGCTTCTTGTAGGAAAGCCAGAGGAAAAACGCCCAGTTGGTAGACCAAGAATGAGATGGGAGAATAACATTAACTATGATTTGAGGGAAGTAGATTATATATGGGATGATTGGAAAACATTGACTCGGGATGGGGATTATGGAGAGCTTATGTCCGCGCGGCTATGTTCCTACGGGTTCGATTGTGCCAGTGAGTTAGTTAGTTAATATAACACATAGAATGAAGAAAACTATTTTTCAAGTCATGTTACAAAGCATTTTATTATATGGTTCCGAAACCTGGAGAGTGAGTATACAACAAACAAATGAGCTGTTAGCAGTAGAAATGGATTTTTAGAGGCGATCCGGCAAGAATTTCAATAAGGGGAAATTCAGAAACAACACAATAAGGGAAATTATACAAGTTGAAAAAAAAAAAAAAAAAAGACTAGAAGGAAAACGTTTGAAATGGTATGGACACCTTATAAGAATGGAAGGGTATAGAATGCCAAAGATGATCCTTGATTGGAAAGCTGATGGAAGAAGTGGAGGAAGCAGACTAGAGAACGATGGATAGATAGAGTGAGGAGAAGAATGGAAGCTAGAGATTTGAGAGAAGATGATGTTTTATACGGAAATTTCTGGTGACAAATCACTATAGGTTGAAGGAGAACCATTATTGCGTGGAATATTCCGATCCGATTGAGGGTCTTTCCACTTTTTCAGCGGTTGCCCTTTTACCAGACGGCTGCTGGCCCTTCACATCCACATGTGTCAATCACAGAGGTAGATGATCAACAGCCAGTGTAGGGGTGACATGTGGTTAGCATGTCGAGTCCCCCAGCCGTTATAGCTGGTTCCTCAACCTGGAGCCGCTACTTATTGTAGCTACCCAATTGCCTCACGATGCTGGGTGGGCACCGGTCCTATACTGGCCGAAATACCATGAGAAAATTTCTTCCCCCATGGAGACTCGAACCAGCGCAAGTCCCGTAGCTCTGTGCCAAGGCTTCCTACCTTAACCGCTCGGCTACGGAATATTCCTAATAAAAAATAATAATCATCATCATCCGGTATCACGGCAGCTGCCGCTGTCTTCCGGAAACCAAACGTCATTCCTCTCTGTCCATCCATTGATATTCCTCCATTCCTCTGATATTCATAGCTGCTTGTACCTCTTCTATCCAAGTTTTCTTCGGTCTTCCTCTCTTCCTCCTTTCTATTGGGATCCATTCCAATTTTAGTCAATCTTTGCTCTGGCATTATTTTGACATGGCCACACCACTGTAATCTTTCCTTTTGTATATTGTCTATAATGTCTAAAATAATAATAATAATAATAATAATAATAATAATAATAATAATAATAATAATAATAATAATAATAATAATAATAATAATAATAATAAAAAATAATAATAATAATAATAATAATAATAATAATAATAATAATAATAATAATAATAATAATGCAATTGAGATTGAAATATCATAAATACGTACATACATACATACATACATACACAAAACATACATATAATTTAATAAAATACAAATGTAATCAAATCTAAACTCAATGTATCAATATCTTTTGTATTTCCATTTTGTACTTTAATACTTAAAACTTTGATATGATTACACTGGTCAACATGACTTTTGTCTCATGAGTACCAACAGTTGTACTTAATGCATTTTTTTATCGTGTTTTCAAATATGTATTCGGAATTTCTCCATCACCCACAGTTTTTTTTATTTCAATTCCATTAATGGATTTAAATAACTATTTTTAATAAACTTTTTTTTGTCCATTTGCTCATTGTAAAATAAAACAAAATAAGAAAACTCAAATGATTTGAGCTATGGAAAAGAGATATCAAGGCAAATTGAATCCTAATATGCTGGCTGATTATTGTTGGACCATCAAGAGGGATGCTCCACAGCGAAATATAGCAGAAAATCATAACTTCGTATTTTCTAGGTGAGTCCGAATGTTCGAATATTGTGTAGTTGCGAATGTTGAATATATTAAAGTGTTATGAAATTATAAATTCCTGTCTCTCGGAAACCTTGCGTGATGGAGAAAAACCGATATCATATTTGAATTCAGGAGAAATAATACTATCAGAATGACATATTTTTCTTTCGGAGCAAAAAAAAAAGTTTATTTTTTGTTGCTCAGTGTCATTATTTATTATTCAGGATTATTTCTGTTATTTACGCATGTAGCCTCAACCAAAATATAGCTACAATTTTTTTTTCTGCCGCACTTCCTGAACTTGTGTGTCTGCTTCTGTCATATTTCTCTTCTTCATGTTGTCTTAATTTCCTTTTTCCACGTTGGCTTCCAGAAGGACCCATTTCAATACTTCTTTCTTTGTCTCTGTGTCCCTTCTTCTCATTATATGTCCATACCATCATAGTTGGATTTCTTCAATCTCTTGTACAATAACCTTTTCTACATTCGTTATATTATTATTTTTATATATAATATTATTATATAATATTATATAATATTATTATTAGCAGTAGTAGTAGTAGTACGCTTATTATTGTCATTATTAAAGTAAATAGTCTAGATATTGCAAAAAAGCCTGAAAATAACTAAAAAACACTTAAAAATCCAAAAAAGAATGTCTTCATTTTTAATAACACTATTAAAATAAATATATTGTTAATGCAAAATATATTGCTTTTCACTATTATATTATGTCACTTCAAATAAATAACTTTTATCAGTTAAAAAACAGGTTTTGTTCTTCAATTTTTAATTAACACATATTAGCATAGTACAGTATGCCACTCAGCAGTTTAATTCCTTCTTTTATTATTATTATTATTATTATTATTATTATTATTATTATTATTATTATTATTATTATTATTATTATTATTATTGGAATAGTGTCAACCTGGAAGAAGGAAAGGAAGACCTCGAAACTCGTGGATGCAAGAAATAAGAACTGGAAGGATAACAAGAGGACTGGAGGAAATGGAGTGGATGGATAGAGATGAGTGGAGAAGAAAAATTAAACTTTAGGCACAGAAAGATGTGTGAACATTGAAAATATGTATATAAATAAATTATTGTTATTTCTATTATTATTATTGTTATATTATTGGAATGGTGTCAACCTGGAAGAAGGAAAGGAAGACCTTGAAACTCGTGGATGCAAGAAATAAGAACTGGAAGGATAACAAGAGGACTGGAGGAAATGGAGTGGATGGATAGAGACGAGTGGAGAAGAAAAATTAAACTTTAGGCACAGAAAGATGTGTGAACATTGAAAATATGTATATAAATAAATTGTTATTTCTATTATTATTATTATTATTATTATTATTATTATTATTATTATTATTACTGGAATGGTGTCAACCTGGAAGAAGGAAAGGAAGACCTCGAAACTCGTGGATGCAAGAAATAAGAACTGGAAGGATAACAAGAGGACTGGAGGAAATGGAGTGGATGGATAGAGACGAGTGGAGAAGAAAAATTAAACTTTAGGCACAGAAAGATGTGTGAACATTGAAAATATGTATATAAATAAATTGTTATTTCTATTATTATTATTATTATTATTATTATTATTATTATTATTATTATTATTATTATTATTATAATTATTATTATTATTATTATTACTACTACTGGAATAGTGTCAACCTGGAAGAAGGAAAGGAAGACCTCGAAACTCGTGGATGCAAGAAATAAGAACTGGAAGGATAACAAGAGGACTGGAGGAAATGGAGTGGATGGATAGAGACGAGTGGAGAAGAAAAATTAAACTTTAGGCACAGAAAGATGTGTGAACATTGAAAATATGTACATAAATAAATTGTTATTTCTATTATTATTATTATTATTATTATTATTATTATTATTATTATTATTATTATTATTATTATTATTATTACTGGAATGGTGTCAACCTGGAAGAAGGAAAGGAAGACCTCGAAACTCGTGGATGCAAGAAAAAAACTGAAGAACTGGAAGGATAACAAGAGGACTGGAGGAAATGGAGTGGATGGATAGAGACGAGTGGAGAAGAAAAATTAAACTTTAGGCACAGAAAGATGTGTGAACATTGAAAATATGTATATAAATAAATTGTTATTTCTTTATTATTATTATTATTATTATTATTATTATTATTATTATTATTATTATTATTATTATTACTGGAATGGTGTCAACCTGGAAGAAGGAAAGGAAGACCTCGAAACTCGTGGATGCAAGAAAAAAGAACTGGAAGGATAACAAGGGGACTGGAGGAAATGGAGTGAATGGATAGAGACGAGTGGAGAAAAAAAATTAAACTTTAGGCACAGAAAGTTGTGTGAACATTGAAAATATGTATATAAATAAATTGTTATTTCTATTATTATTATTATTATTATTATTATTATTATTATTATTATTATTATTATTATTATTATTATTATTATTATTATTATTATTATTATTATTACTGGAATGGTGTCAACCTGGAAGAAGGAAAGGAAGACCTCGAAACTCGTGGATGCAAGAAAAAAGAACTGGAAGGATAACAAGGGGACTGGAGGAAATGGAGTGAATGGATAGAGACGAGTGGAGAAGAAAAATTAAACTTTAGGCACAGAAAGATGTGTAAACATTGGAAATCTGTATATAAGTAGATAAATAAATTATTATTATTATTATTATTATTATTATTATTATCATTATTATTATTATTGCATGAAATCTGCATTTTATAATTTCCACGGACTAGTTTGAACATTTATTGTGGAAATAAATCACTAATGGTACAAGATCCTTTTAACGCAATTAACCAGTAGACGAAATTGACGACAGTATTGCATGTAATAATTCTAAAACAGGTAGAAGGGCTTCATAAATTCCAATACAGAATACAGGCATTGATAAGCATCTATCGAATACTAAACAAAAACCAGGAGTGAATCCAATTTTGTTAAAATATATTATCCTGCTTCACGCTTCCCAATATAGTAGTTTTGTGCGACGTGTCAACTCCTCCCTTAACGTTTGCAGGACGCGCCCTCTGAGGGCCATTAACGTGCACATCAAGCATAGGATGAAGTACAGTGCTGTTACAAATGGACAGTATATTCATATAATAGTAACATGTTATACGCGTGACAGGGAAGAAGAGAGTTATGGGCTTAGAGAACAGTAAACAAAAGAGAGGCGACCTGAAACATGCAGATTCGTGACTTGCAAGATGCCAGGGGTGATTCATTCACGGTCCGCGAGCCACCTCTCTGCTGGAGTACTTGGCTTCAACATCAGATTCATTATTCTAGATCAGGAACAGCTGCACGTCTCAAAATTAACACATCGCTGTATACAAACAAAACAATTTAATGCTCTGTTTCACGAATATTTGTTAAAACTGGCAAAACAAGCGTTAGAAAAATGCGTAATTTATTATACAACGCATAGTTATAATTTTTACGTTTCGCCAAACATCGTTTTGTTAAAAGTAACGCGTGTTTATTAATTCGTAGTATTCATTTAACAATCTTGTTTATAATTTTCATACACAGTCATTTTGTTATATCACTAGGGATTGACTATACTCTTCCAAGCCAAGTTTCAGTTATAATGTAAACAAACCATAGGGCAGGGCCGCACACACTTTTTAATGGGCCGGGCCAGTAACTGATTGTGCAATTCATCGCGGGCCGGTATATAATTATCGTTACTATTATTGCTGCTATTGCTGCTTCTACTGTTGTTGTTATTTTTATTATTATTATTATTATTATTATTATTATTATTATTACCTCTAAAACAGGTATTAATAGCACAGGACCACGATGACATAGAATATATGGCTAAAAAACTAAAAGAAGAATATGAAAAATGGGGACTTTATATAAACATTGAGAAAACTAAATATCTGTGTATAGGAGAAGAAATGGAAAATAAAAATTTCAACAATGGAGAAGAACTAAAATCTAGTATTGAATGCACTTATTTAGGAACAAAATTAGACCATTCAGGCGATAACACAGTGGAAATTAAAAATAGAATCGCACAAACAAAACAAGCAATAAATGCTTTAAACTCTGTTTGGTGGAGCAAAAATATTACAAAAAATAGAATATTACAAATATATCAAACCATAATTCAGAACATTTTAACATATGGTGCTGAAGTCTGGCAAATTCCTACCAGGGAAATGAAAAGAATTTTAAGTACAGAAATGGATGTTTTAAGAAGATCAGCTGGAAAATCTAGAATGGATAGAATACGAAATAAAGAAATAAGGGAAATTATGGGTGTACAAGAGGAGCCGGACATCATAGAAAAGAAAAGATTGCAGTGGTATGGTCATGTCAAACGAATGCCAGAGCAAAGATTGCCAAAAATTGTTATGGAATGGATCCCAATGGAAAGGAGGAAGAGATGAAGACCGAAGAAAACTTGGATAGAAGGGGTACAAGCAGCTATGAATATCAGAGGAATGGAGGAAGATCAATGGATGGATAGAGAGGAATGCCGTTTGGTTTCCGGAAGACGGTGGTAGCTGCCATGGTACCGGATGATGATGATGATGATTAAAATAAAATTACATGATCATGCAGAAGACCATTAAAACATTTGAAACATTTGTGGATCCATGCTGAAATTAAAATTGTAAAAAAAATGGTACAAAAGTGAATAGGCCTATACTTGGGGCCTAGGGCCTACCTAATGAGAAGAGTGGAGCTGGCTATTTAAAGATAAACGATCGATGTAGGGTGTCTGCTGAGTAGTACTGATAAATAAGACATCTTGGGGATGTTCGTCACTCAAGCTTCACCTCAAGCGAGATTTTTGAATTTTCATTTTAGAAAATGTTTGTTCACACAAGTATGTCGAGGAAAACATGCAGATAAAACGTCGGGCGTGTTGCTTTAACCCTAAATATTATTCAGGTAGTTACTTGTAGAAAACTTAATGAGATCTGTACGGCCAAAAACTCCTTTCATTGCGTCATTACACTACAAATATATTAGTTCAAATTGCAACATTGCTGGTGCTTTGTTAACATCGAAGGAAAATGGAGACCAAAACAAAGAAATGTCTGGTTCCATATTATTGAAATAACAAATCTATTAGAAAACTCTTCTTCAATTCTTTCAATAACTTCCACAAAATAATCACTTCTGAAACACAATTCAGGATATTCATTTTGCAGAGCATTTACAATTGGAAAATGTACGCAGTTTTTTACAGACACGTGCCTTTCCAATAGCTTCAGTTTCAATTAGAAAGCCGTTATTACACAGTAAACTCGATTGATTAATTTGTCTTTACCTTGTAAAATGATGTTCAAGTCATTCAAATGCTTTGTCATGTCGACAAGAAATGCTAGTACTTGCTGGTACAGGATTCGTTAAACGTCCAACACTCGGAATCAGCTTTGCGTGTTTTTGAAAGCATTTTCTCACTTTAACACTCTTTTTACAACTATTACGTGCACATGCTACTGTTTGATTGACAATACAACAAACGAAACAAGTAATGTTCAAAGTTTCGAGTGGGGGAGAAAACGGTAAATAAGGGATGAATCAACTCTACTACTTTGTCAAGAGAAGCGGTGACACCTCAACCTCACATTTCAGAGAGCTGAATTTCACACAGGGGTGTCCAAACTTATGTTACATTTTTAAATCTAAATTAAAAACACAAAATTAATTTGTTCATTTCAGTGCTTACGCGGGCCATACAAAAAGCCATGGCGGGCCGTAGTTTGGACGGCTTTGCTATAGGGGCTATATATGGCTACATTTTCATTGTTCGAATAATAGTTTTACTTTTAAGCGTGCATGAAAATGTAGTTAGCTTTCTAACACTCGAAATAAAAATAATACAAATATATATTATCTAGCACATATCTATGTAAGTTATATGGGAGAATCTTAAAATAGATAATTACAGTCTGTCCACCGCTGTGGTCTCGAGGTAGCGTGCTGCCTTGTCACGCAACGGGCCCGGGTTCGATCCCACGTCGGCACAGTTTTTCTGGGTGAGGTTTTTTATCGGGGTTTTTCCTCACCTGTAAGACAAATGTCAGAAAAAAACTTTAAGGCCCAAACGATCCCCGAAATCATATGGCCATCGCAATCATCATCATTCATATTCACTTTAGATTAAGTTAAGGATTAGGGGCTCTCCTGGCGCACCACTACCATCATATCATTGGGGCAAGTGTTCGGAAATATGGTGATAACGGCGGATATTGAAAATGAATCGAACGCAAGCATTATGAACACGCTGCAGTCTCTGCGACAAGTCATAGTTTCTTTAGATCATTATATATAATGTCACAATAATCGAAGTGTGGCAACACAAGGATTTGTTTTATGAAACTGACCAATATCACCGTCTATTGTTTCTGCATTTTACCGAAATTCTTATTTGATGCAATTTTACTGTAAATTGAAATACAAATACAAATTAAAGAAACGAGGCTCAATTTTTCCACGAATGAAAAATAAATTTTTGTGGACATTTCGGTCCTTGTGGTACCATATCCTACTTTCAAATTCTTCCAAACGTTTTAATACCACTGCTTACGATAAGAGGTATCTAGACATTTTCTGTCAAACAGCGTATCAAAATGACTATTCCATATACGGAAATTAATGTTCCCCAACCGTTCTTCATTTTCGTAATGCTGCAAAAACAGTAGCCCTGCATCAAAACCTTCCGCCATTTTGCGTAATTAGATAAACGAAGTCTTTAAAATTTTAATGAAGCAAAATTCCCACTTTAATATAACTCGTCGTAAAACGTCTGTTTTCTTCTAACGAAACTTGGCGAAACAAAATTTCAGTACGATCATCATCATCTTCAAGGTATGAACCTGTTGGCCCGTTCCTCTCCCCGATGCACTATATGCTACAGGTCGTCCTTTCAAGGTCGTTTTGGTCTTCCTACTATTCTGGCCTTGAGATTTATAATGAAGCATGTGTTTTGATAAACAATTATTTGACATTCTTTTTAACGTGTTCAAACCAATTACATTTATTTCAGTATATTCTCTCCTTTATATTATATTCATAAATTTGTTAGTAATAATAAAATATAAGACCTAACTAACACATTTAACTATCTCGGATACCAAGCTACATATGAAGAGGGACAGGAATTATAAATACTATTTTCAAGCCAAACACAGTACAGCAACACACATCAACTAGAATTTACAAAACACTGGCCAGACCCATATTATGTTACGGCAGTGAGGCCTGGACAATTCGCAGTGTAGATGAACAAAGACTAATTGCGGCAGAAATGAAATTTATGAGACGTACTGCAGGTTATTCAAGAACAGACCATAAAAGGAATTCTGAGATTCTCAAAGAATTATGAACAGAATCAGTCATAGAATATGTACAAAAATACTGAAACAAGTGGAAACCTCACGTAAGAAGAATGAGCAGAACAAGAATACCACGTCAAATCTTAAATTACCAGCCACCAGGCAAGAGATCTTTGGGCAGACCCTTCAAACGTTGGATTGAGACCGTAACAGACCACTAGGTCTATCACATGAAAGGAAGAAAAAGAAGAAGAAGAAATTATATTCAGTAACGATCTTTTAAATTAATTAAAATAAGTGATAAAACGATAATGAAGGTTTATAAAACGGGGTATAAGAGCGACTGAACAAATGATCAATTTACATGGTGTGTCAGATAGTCTTTTCCAGGTGCGAATTTTCCATCCTCACTTCTAAAGCTAGTTTTTTTAACAAGGTCAAGTATTTTTGCTGGTTAAATAAAGCGTTTATTGGGAAAATGTTAGCCAGAAAAATTAAATTACAGCACATGTTTTGTGAAGTTATTAATTACTTCATAAAATCTCAGGACAGAATTTTCTGTACAAATAATTTTCATTTATCGCATTTCAAAATAAGAAATAAGATCTTAGATATCTTACTTTTTGCAGACGACCAAGTTCTAATATCTAGGTCAGAGATGGTCTACAGAAATCACACTTTCAATTAAATAACATTATACAGAATTATAATTTGAAAATATCAATAAGTAAAACGAAAATCTTAGCTTTTAAGGGATCAGATACCGCGAGAGATAAAATAATTCTGGAGGGGAAATCCATTGAACAAGTGAACCATTTTAAATACCTGGGTTATGAAATCTTCTATTTTAAAAATGAAGATCTGTTTAACAAAATTAATAAATTTAATTATAGGCATATATGTGGCACAATTAAAATAATATTTAAAAACACAGGTATGGAAAGAAAACTAAAATTTTATAAAGTAGTGGCAGTCCCCTTACTATTGTATGGTAGTGAATTTTGGGTTTTAACTAAAAGAGAAGAGAAGATCATAGAATCAGCTGAAATGAGATTTCTGAGAAGTGTAGCTGGCTGCAAATTTCTAGATAAAAGAAGAAGTGAAGATATTAGAAATGAGCTAAATATTTTTAAACTTTTAGATAAAATAAAATAATCTAGAAAAAACTGGAAAGAACATGTTCAAAGAATGAAAGATAAACGTATTCCAACAATTATACTTAATTACTAACCAAGAGGAGACAGGAATGTTGGTAGACCGAAAAAAGAGATGGATTTAACTCTTTGAATGAGAATCTATGAGACCCGAACAAGTCACATGGGCTTAATCCATGATTGTTGATGATAATGGTGATGATGATTTTATTTATATACAGAATTTGAATGTTTACACATCTTTCTGTGCCTAAAGTTTTATTTTTCTTCTCCACCCGTCTCTCTCCATCCAATTCATGTCCTCCAGTCCTCTTGCTCCCATTCCAGTTCTTATTTCCTGCATCCACGAGTTTCGAGGTCTTCCTCTCCTCCTTCTTCCAGGTGGACATCATTCCAATGTTTTCCTGGGTAATCTTTCTTCTTGCATTCGTCGTACGTGCCCATATCAATTTAATTGCTTATACCGTATATAATCTACTATCGCCAGCTCCCTGTTCGTCACAAAAAAAACATAACAATGCTAAAAAGCCTAAAGATTTAAAGCCGGACGGAAATAAACCAAGACGACAAAAGCAAAGGAAAAGGAAATGTCTTGTTGGAACATGGAATATTCGAGGTGATGATGATAATTTCATTTAAAAGCAATGGAAAAATATTTTATTATAAATGTTGTTTTTCTCACCTGTAAAAAAATGTCAGGAATCTTTAAGGCCCAAACGGTCCCTGAACATCATCTGGCCATCATAATCATCATTATCATATTCGCCACATTTAGTGTGAATGTGTGTGAATGGTGTGTTATGTCTTAATGTTGTGTTGTCTCAGAGGTGGCTTTAAGATTTAGATGTTTCCTGAAATTTGTATTAGAGGTGAGGAAAAACCCCGAAAAAAAAACTCACCTAGGAAACTTGTCCGGAACGAGGCAGGGACGGTACCCCGAGAACACTTGGGACGTATTGCATATTCTAGCTAAACAACAAATTGTATAGAGGAACTTCGGGTAATGTGGACCCCTATTTTGAATTTGTTTTTCTTCTTTTAATTAAGGGATTTGAATTTTGTTTAATTACAGTGATTATCATTAGTGTTATAGCTATGAAATAGCATTGTTATTTTATTCAAATATAGAAACATCTTCATAATTTATAAACTTTTTTACATTACAAGAAAGGTGTACTTTAACCTCCATATTCGGGTAAAGTAGACCCCCAGAGTCCACCTTAGCTTTTAGACTAGTTCTAAGTTTATTTGCTCTATTAATTTATACAGACAGGCACAAATTAATCTCAAAGTATTTATGGCTGATCGTAATTAAAAATCATTGATATTTATTTAATTTTTTAATAAATTATCGTTGATTATAACATTCACACGTCATACAGTGGGTTTAGTCTTTGGGGTTAGTAAAATTATAAGGATATTAAATAACATTAATCAAGTCAAGGCTTTTTACAGATAACATCCTCATTGATAAAATATACCTATTCGTATAAAGTGGACCCAACTCCACTTTAACCGCCTCGTTGAGGGTCCATATTAACCGAATTCCTTTGTTATATTTAATTAGTTTATACAGCCACCATGTCACATAATATCAAAACAAACCCGTCAGTATATTATAATAGCATCTACGTAATATAACATATTTAGGTGATTTTTCAATATTTATAATATTCAATAGCAGAAATTAAGAATTAATTCTTATCTTGATAAACTTTCAAAATGGTCGTTTTCATAAATATCACAAATAAAGTCTTCTTCGCACAAAGAATAAACGAAACAGGCCTTCAACACTTCAAAGTTAATGAGGGGAAGAAGTTAAAATATTTTCTGTTAGAGGGCAGTACTAATTATAGAAGATACTGACAGGGTCCACTCAAACAGAAGAGTACACATTACCCGAACTTCCACTACTGTATATCCTAGATAAACAACATCAAATGTGTTGTGAAACTTTACGAAGGCCTGTATTTTTTGTATATTAAGCAGTTATGGAGATAATTAAGGATATTAAAAAACAGAGTTGAAGAATCACGAGTATTTTTCCAGCAATTCGTCTAGAAAAATTATTGTAAATTATGTGTAGAATTTCCTGGAGAATAAGTGAGCTGAGGAACCAAGGCTAATTCCTGACATTCATCAAATTACAAAAATACTGTTAAAGTATTTCTTAACTAAATTCCCTCATCACTTACGTTTTGCCGATGACCTGATAATTATAATCCAGAATGGAGAAAATGCAAATTATATGTGTAATCAGTTGTCAACAACATATCAGAAATGGGATAGAAAATAAAAAAAAAATAACAAATGACCCAGATGAACTATATACGAGTATTGATTGGATAAATATAAATAAGAGCGATAGTTTCTGTTATTTGGGATCAATTATAGAGAAAGATGGAACATCAATAAAGAAATACCAAAAAGGATCAATAATGGAAGAAAAACCATGGTACTGTTAAACTCTACATAATTAACAGAACAAAACAACTAATTTATAAGTTCATACTAGAAAGTATAAT
Organism: Diploptera punctata; assembly: GCA_030220185.1. Classification (NCBI taxonomy): domain Eukaryota; kingdom Metazoa; phylum Arthropoda; class Insecta; order Blattodea; family Blaberidae; genus Diploptera; species Diploptera punctata. The sequence continues at coordinate 579,517 of JASPKZ010007977.1, read as the reverse complement.
GTTATATGGATCATAAGTTTGGGCAATGACACAACAACATGCCGACAGAATAACTGCAGTTAAAATTAATATTTGGAGAAGTGCTGCCAGAAAATCTCGACTAGAAATAACACACAACAACAAAGAATTACTCGCAGGCTCAAAATGTATCAATAACTATGTTTTCGGACTCGCAGAAGGCGAAAATGATATTAGTTTTTTCCAATCACCTAACCGGAGTCAGATATTTCGACGACAACCTTTAGCAGAAGTGATCGTTTCCTTGAGAGTCGCAGGCGCTATTGTCTCTCAAACTGGTCACCCTTCTTTTTCTTTTGCGCGGCTTTATTACTCTTAGGGATTGTTAATCCCTCAGGAATACACAGTATACAAAATTCCCTGATTGCCACTGTCAAATACAAGTAATGACATGTAAAACCTCGTTCTGTGCAGTTCGTCTTACATTACATCATTGTGATTGTCAAGTGTCGATATATGCACTATTGTGTATCATTATAAAGAAACAATCTACTATATTTTACTACGTAAGTTTTAGTGTTTTTATAAATTTGCAATATCTCGCCGTTGTAAGAATTCTCCTAATTTATTCTGTTACGTATGTGGAGAGTATTGTACAAAATCTCAGCGCAGAACTAGTTGTGAAGGCGTACATTTTATATTTCGGGAACTGTAGTAAATTTGGAGATACTGATAAATATTGGGCCCCAAATTTTTGGTGTACAAACTGCCAAAGGATTTTAATAGGGTGGTTAAAAGGTTCGCATTCGTGCATGCCATTTGTCATTCCAATGTTGTGGAGGGAACCTACGGACCACATCACTGACTTATTTCTGTATGGTCAATATATCTGGTTTCACTTAAAAAAATAAGCATTCTCTTCGGTATCCAAATTTGCAGTCAGCCATGCGACCTGTTAAACATAGTGATTCTTCGCCGAACTTGGGTGACATCAGTGATGAACATGACGAAAGGTTCCACAAGGACATTTTAGAAATGGAAAGGTGTTATAAAGGGAAATCAGTGACCAACATGCTTGTTGATTACTGCTGACAACTTATCACAGCCGTTTCTGAGCCATCTTATAAGCTTAAGTCATCCAGGAAGAAGTTTTGAAAGGTGAGATTTTTTGCTACAATTTAAGCATGTGTTGTAACGTAACTACTTATTTATCCTTCTTAGAAAAAAATATTTTAACTTTTTGGATCTTATATGATTTGGTTTTACATAGATCAATTGCGTCTAGCAATATTATTGCAAAAAAATTTGAAACTAAGTGCAGACATGGAATAATATGCGAAATATAACGAAAAACGTTCAACACGTCCTCGCAAAAAACTGTTAGGTGATAGAGAAAAACGGACTTCATCATCATCATCATCATAGTACATTCACGAATTTAGGCCATTTGTTGACCTGTTTCGGCCTCAAGAGAAACACCATCCAGAAGTCTTTTGAGTGGACGTCCTGGTCTTCTTCTTCCTGCAGGTTGATATCTTAACATTTGTTTGGGTATTCTGTGATCTTCCATTCGATGAACATGTTGCATCCATCTTGACTTATAATCAGAAATTTTGTTTTCTAAAGATTCCATGTCTAATTCTTCTAAGATGTCTTCATTTTTTTTTGTGATCTAGTAGTGTGTATCCTGCAGTCCTCCGAAGATATCTCATTTCAGCAGATCTAAGTCTCTGTATATCCTTCTGTTTCAACGTCCATACTTCGCTACCATACAAAAGAGTTGGAAGAGCCAGTGTTTTATACACTTTCAGTCTTGAATGCTTTTGGACTAACTGTGGCTTGAAGATAGAATTTATTAACCCTAAAATTCTTAAAAATTTAGATATTTTTGCATTTACATCCTTTTTCTTCTTCATATGAGATATTGCATCCTAGATATGTAAAATTATTCACCTGCTCCAAAATTTTATTGTCCAGTTACAATTTTACTTCTGACAGGATCTACACCTTGAAATGCCATAATTTTTGTCTTTTCTGTAGATATCTTTAATCCATATTCTTCTGTAATTTTGTTAAGTTCATACAGACCTTTCTGTAGATTATCTTCGGAATTTGCTATTATTATTTGGTCATCTGCAAACAATAGGGTGTTTAATTTTCTATTTTCTGATATTCTTATTCCAAATTTCAAATTCGAAATCAGCGCATGCCAATTAACTAAAATCACGTATTTTCATTTCTGCGAGCGACAAAAAGTTCAAATTTGTTGTTATGTGTAATTAGAAATACAGAAATTAGAAAATTGATGAATGGAGAAATAAATATAATAATGAGATTGATGTCTAATAAGCAATGCTCACGTAAACAGGAATGTAGGATGGAAGACTACCAAAGGTTGTCCATACATGGAAAATTGAAAAAAGGAACAGAAAAGGAAAACCAAGAGCAACCAGGAAGAAAAACATTCAACATTCAATGAGGAAATTTGGTGTAACATATCAAGACACAAAGGACAGAGAACGATGAACTTTAATTAAAGGAAATTTGTGAATGTTTGTTACAAACTGACAATCTATAAATCCATAGCCATTTATGTATTTTTTTAAACTCATGTTAATTATTAAAATTGATTGGAGAAAACCCTCAACGTTGAGAAAATTCTCAACGGATAAATAAATTTCCCTCTTCAATTTCTTTTCTTTTTTAGATACCTTATCCTATAAATGGGAGAAAAGTAGAGCGCCAATAACGCTGAGCAACACAAAATAAACTTTTTTTTTCTCAGAAAGTAACGCAGGAACTGCCAATGTTTTATAAAACTTCAATCTAGTATCTCTTCTTGTTTTATTCTTTAATGTTTTATTTATAGTTCCGCATATCCTAATTTAACAATCTCAGGATTATCGTGATCCACAATACTGAATACATCCTTACCAAAAAACATTTTTTTTCTAATTACAAAGTTTTGGTGATAACATTCTGTATATCAACAAAGTCCTCCCATATGCATATTAAATTAATGTTGGGAAAACCGCGATATCGTGAAAAAACATGAAACCCATAAGCTGAGTTGTCAAAAAATGGTCTCCTTTAATTTAAATACCCCAAAAATATGAAGTCGTTATGTTAACTACTTTCCACGTTATGGGGGGGCGAAACAGAAAGTGACATTTATCTCAAAATGAACTTTGGTTGGGATCTGCCGTTATTATTATAAACCCCTCATTTGTCTTACAGGTGAGGAAAAACTCTGAAAGGAAACCCGGGTTCGCTGCGTAAAGACGCAGTGACGCTATCCCGAACCACAGCGGTGAAGATTCTCTAATATACTAAGATGGAATAATTTCGCTAAGTTTATCATACAGACAATGCAACAGGGAGAGTAATTAAATAAATTATCTGTTTACTGGACTAGTAATTGAGACTAACTTCTCAACAAGTACATAAACTGAAGATTAATTAATACAAATCTATATATTGATTTATTGCATCGGATTATTTAAAAAAACATAACCAGCAAAACTGCATAAAACAAATAAATCTTGATATAACGTGCAAAGGTAACGCTTCATTAGTTTTATGATTTATGGAAAGTTAAGTTACATTAAAAGTCTTATTTGTAAATTTTACATCTTAATTTTACTTTCCCAAAATATATTACATGTAAACAATAAGGAGAATACAGAATCTTAAAGCCGGGATTAATGCTATAAACATTATTTTAGATATTACTAGCTAATACCCGGCGTGAGCTGCTACGCCTAAATAAATGAAAATTAATGTGCTTTTAAGTTTAGTTGAATAAGGGAAAATAATTATAAACTTATATTTTTTAAGTTATTCCGTGCTGATTACCCGGCGTTGCCCGGGAATCTACTTATCGCGATCTTCTTTACATAAATGAACTCAAATATGAAAATTAATGTGTTTTATGTTTAGTTAAATAAGTCATGAGAAAACTTTATAACGTAATTATTTTTAGATACCCAGTGCTGTTTACCCGGCGTTGTCCGGGAATCTACTCATCCCGATCTTCTTGGCATAAATGAGTTGAAAGAGGAAAATTAATGTACTTCTTATCATTAGTTGAATAAGTAAAATGAAAAATAATTTTAAATGTATATCGTAATTATTTTAAGATTTCCCGTGCCGATTACCCGGTGTTGCCCGGGAATCTACTTATCTTGATCTTCTTGGCATAAATTGGCTAAAAGACAAAATTCGTTATTATGAGTTATCCGTAAAAGAATACCCGCCATGTGCTGCTATGCTTGCACAGGAATCTACGTACTTGTATCGATCTTCTTCGCATCAATGAAAGACAAAAATGGTTATTGTGAGTTATCCGTAAGAGATAAACATATGCTGTCGCGGACTTTTTTGTAGAGCTTTTTGAAATATTCAATTCTGTGTACATTAATTGTGTGTATTTGTAATGGTTTAGGCAGCGTAAGCCATTTAAGCGTCCAAAGAGCTACTTTTTTCACGCTTTCCTCTACAAAGGGCTATTTTTAAGGATGTAGGAGTTGAGTATCACAACTCTCTTATAGCCTATGTTCATCCCGTGTATCTCCTGAACATTTTGCAAAAAGCCCCATCACAATCGGATCATCGGTATGGCCGCACATAAAGTATGTATGAACGAACGAACAAACAAACAAACCAACAAACAAACAAACATTCATTTTCATATATTAGATTGCAAAAGGTACAATTTTTATAGTTAAACTATATTTTGTACAATGATTAAAGTGTCATTTGCATTTTCGGGGAGATGAGAAATTGCAGATTATTGTGAGAAAAAATCTAAGAACTAATGGGACTAAATTGTCTAACGCTGGCACAATACAATTAAAGAAAACTTAAAAAATTGATATATTGAGGACCTTGGTTTCACCCTACAAAATTACCTTTTCATCTTATCAAAAATAGTAGATAAAAACGAATTAATGATTGTAAAAACACTGGCAACTATTTTGAAGTTTTACAAAGTATTGGCAGTTCCACATCTTATCTATGGATGTGAAACCTGGACATTAACAAAGGCAGATAGTAAACAAATAGAGGCTGCTGAAATGAAGATGTTGAGAGCAATAGCAGGATACCAAAGAACCGATAAAAAGAAAAACGAAGATATAAGAACAGAACTTAATATATTTAATCTCTGTGAAAGAATAGAATATTATCAAAATGCTTATCTTCAGCACGTATTACGAATGAAAGAACAGCGCATACCAAGAAGAATGTATAATTATAAACCAAAAGGGAGAAGAATATTGGGAAGACCATTGAAGAGATGGAAGGACCAATTCGACCTATAATGAGATCGGAACAGGCCATTGACCTTAATCCTTGTTGTTGATGATGATGATGAAAAACACTTGCTCCTAGTTCTTCACTTGACAATATTATTTTTTATTTCTATTTTATTTTGAGACGCTTAAAATATTAGATTGTATAGTTTTACGATCTTTGGATGCAAGCCAGCAGGATGTGCGATTTTACTGCATGTATACACATGTGTTTTACTAATTGATCGATATCAGTTTTAATATGATTATGAAATGATTAACGGTGAAATGGATCATGGTAACGAAGTTACGGCCTACAATTTGTTACGATGAGTATGAAAAACTATTGAAAACTCATTGTCAGATTTGTCGTCCCCTTGATTTGAATGTGAGGGTGAAAACAGATACTGAACTCTACTACCTAAGCAAACTTGATGTGAAATAAACTGTAATAAATAAATAAATAAATAAATAAATAAATAAATAAATAAATAAATAAATAAATAAACAAATCTATATTAGAACATTGAATAATAAAGCCCATAAACAAACAACATTAAAATTTTATAAAACAATGGCTGTCCCTGTCCTTTTGTATGGGAGTGAATCTTGGATTACCACTACCAAAGAAGAAAGTAAAATCCAAGCAGCCGAGATGAAATTTTTAAGAAGAGTAGAAGGCTGTATTAGAATGGACCAGATAAGAAACGAGGATATCCGTGAAGAACTGCAGATCTACTCCATAAAAGAAAAGATATTTAACAACAAGATACAGTGGAAAGAACTGTAGAAAGAATGGAAGAAAGTAGATTACCAAATAAAATCTTACATTATTTTCCAAAGAGGAAGAAGAGATGTCGGACGTCCTCGGAAGGATGGTCTTAGATCTATTGGTGAAGACGGAACAGGCAACTCTTGCCTAAACAGGAAGTGAAGAAGAAGAAGAAGAAGACAAATATATATACCTATTAGTGTGTCATAAATAGTCATGATTTCATAATAAAAGATCTTCTTGTAAGCTCATGTTTCCCTTAACAGAGATTTAGGCGCTCTCCCCCTACAGGGAAGAATTTGAACCATACTAATTTAGTTACACTTGGTTTCGTATATTTGTCATTTGAGTGGTCCGTGGTCAGCGTTCCGCCTCATACTGACATCTAGGAAACCAAGGTAGTACTAGGACGGGAAAATTCGGTAAATTTTGCTTAGAGGCCTTTTCATTCAGGCTTAAGGATCTTTTACGAGCTGAAAATCTTCGAACTCGGGACCCACGACTTAAAGTCCCTCCCGGAGGACTTGCTCCTTGGATTTTTCCATCCTAAAAAAATCCATCGACCCGCGACCCTCGGGACCAGAGGCAGGAGCATAACCACTAGTCCACCGAGGTCGGTGTAATAAAATATAAGACTGCAATTCATTCATTCGTTCATTCATTCATAGTGTTTTTCTCAAGGGCAGGTCTTTCACTGCAAACTCAGCATTCTCCACTCTTTCCTTAACTCAGCTTTCCTTTTTGTACCTGCATCCAAACCATTTATTTTAATATTGTCTATCATCTGATGTCTTTTTCTGCCTCTAACTTTCTTTCCGTTGACCATTCGTTCTAGAGCACCCTTCAGCAGGCAGTTTCTTCTTAGCCAGTGGCCAATCCAATTTCTTTTCCTCTTCTTTATGAGTTACAGCATTGTTCTTCTTTCACCCACTCTGTCTAGCATATCTTTATTTCTTACTTTGTCTGTCCATTTTATATGTTCCATTCTTCTCCATATCCACATCTCCAGTCGCTTTTCCTCATTCCGTCGTAATGCCCAAGTCTCTTCACTATACAATGCTACACTCCACACAAAGCACTTCACTAGCCTCTTCCGTAATTCTTTTGCCAAAGGTCCGCAGAAAATGCTCCTCTTCTTGTTGAAAGTTTCTTTTGCCATTGCTATCCTCTGCTTTACTTTTTGACCGCAGTTCATATTACTACTGCTAGTACAACCCAAGTATCTGAAGTTCTCCACTTGCTCAATGGTCTCATCTTTGATCTTCATGTTTATTTACCTTGGTTTCTTTCCTATAATCATGGCCTTCGTCTTATTTATATTTATCTTCATCCCATAATCCTCACACTTAGATAATATATATTCTCAACTATTTGTGCGTGAAATCAAGATAAAAGACAGTCAGAACTCTTACTTCTCAAAATACTATTCAAATGTTGGTATGTGAAACCAAAACAGAAGACAGTCATATGTCTAACTTCTCATTATACACCGTGTCCCATTCAAACCTCCCACATTTTAATTAATCATAACTCTCAAAGTATGCGGAATTATGAAATGAGGTTGGTATTAAAAGAATGAGAAACTCAAAGAATTTTTGTTTTCATTGTTGCATTTAATTCCTCTGTCGCATGTTGGACAGTAATGACATAAAACAAAATGGCGTCTCCTCAGCAACGAGCACAAACTGTTTTCTGGTATGCAGAGACGAAGTCAATAATTACAGTGCAAAGAAATTACCGGAGAGAATATGAAGGAAATTCATCTGATGGGAAGACCATTACGGCATGGCTTGAGAAGTTTCTGGCGACTGGAAGCGTTAAAAAATATTCAGGAGGGCTACACGTGTTTCAGAAGAAAATATAGACGACATTAGAGCAGGATTTCAGATAAGTCCACAAAAACCAATTCGCCAAGCTTCCCGGCAGTTCAATAGACATGTTGAACAGAACGTGGCACGAAATCGAATACAGACTTGATATTGTTCGTGCTACTAATGGTGCACATATAGTGGTGTTTTAGTGTGTGGCAATGTGTGGCAATGAACATTCTTTGAGTTCTCGTTTCGTTTAATAGCGGCCTCATTTAATAATTCCGCATACTTTGTTAGTTATGATTAATTAAAATGTAGGAGGTTTGAATGGGACACACTGTATTATATTATATTATATTATATTATATTACATTATATTATTATAGTGTTACCTTTTAGCACATTCTTTTTTTTTTATTCAATGTCCCAAGTTGTCATTTCGACATTTCTGGTTTTCTCTCCTGGCATTGGTGTACTTGTAACTCATTTCTGAGGTTGGGTAGCCTGGAAGGCGTATACTGCAGCTACTGATTCTCCAGCCTTAACGTTTTCAGGTCAGTGTTGCCGATATGGATATTCAGTGGGAGTGGCCGCTTTATGTATGCGGTTAGTAGACATACAGCTGACAACATCTCAGCAATTAAAAACCTTACCAAAGCGCTATACCTGCGTCAAGAGCAGTGATTGGTCGTGGCAGACATCTACTCGAACACAACCATATCCTTATTGGCAGTAGAGGGCGAATTCTCCCTTTACTCCTCGTATAACCTAAACTTCAAAGCCGGAGGTATGGCGGCTCGGGTATAGTCACGGTTGCCCCGATGATAGGATGGATGATGATGATGATGATGATGATAGTGGTGAGCCAGGAGAGTCCTTAATCATAAATTTAATCTAAGGCGAATATGAATGATGATGATTATGATGACCATATGGTGTTCTGGAACCGTTTGCGCCTTAAAGGTTCCTGACATTTATCTTACAAGTGATATAAAACTCCGAGAAAACCTCACCCAGGAAACTTGTCTCGTCCAGGGATCGAATCCAGGCCCGCTTCGTGACAAGCAGTACGCTACCTCTATCTCTAGCCACAATTGAAGTAAATATAAAATATAACGTTAATTGAGTTTATTTTTATTTAAGGGAAATTGGTATTCTTATGCAATTTTAAATTTCTATAACAAGAATGAAATTATTGAAAGTTTCAACAATTTTCTATCATCTCTAAGGGAAAATCCTTAGATTAAGAATTCATAGATTCTCTGAAAAAAGTTAACAACAAAGTTGACTACCCCTGGGATGAGGAATCGTGCTGGTAGCAGAGAGACGCCCTGTCTACCAGGTTCTCGTCCTCGCGATTAAACGTGCTTGATTAACTTGTTCTCCTTCCAGTGACACCAGTTATCAGGAATTAATGTTTTAAGGGTAATTCTCACCACTGATTTCTGGATTTTCTCACGGTCTTATGAAACTCGACAGAGCTTAAATGTAAGCCTAACATACTCGCTCTTATAATGCATTTTTTCTAATATTTAAATTAAAATTTTAAGAAACATAAAACAGTACCTGAGATCACAGTCGTCCTCAACAATCAGCGGTGTAGGTTTGTAGGAGGCCTTTCGAAAACTTAAGTTTCATCTACTGCTTTCAGTTTGGTACCATGCGATAGTCATGACTTTCCTAGGAAAATACCCAGTTCGCAGTAAAGTTGTTATTAATAATAAAATATTAGAACAAACTTACAGATTTAACTATCTCGGATACCAAGTTACATACGAAGAGGAAAAAGATTTTAGTCAAAAAATTATAAAATTTAACAGAATAACAAGAATTATAAATATTTTCAAGCCAAACACAGTACAGCAACACACACGAATTAGAATTTATAAAACACTGGCCAGACTCATATTATGTTACGGCAGTGAGGCCTGGACAATTCACAGTGTATATGAACAAAGTCTAACTGTGGCAGAAATGAAATTTTTGAGACGTACTGCAGGTTACCCTAGAACAGACCATAAAAGGAATTTCGAGATTGTCAAAGAATTACAAACAGAATAAGTCATGGAATATGTACAAAAAATACAGGAACAACTGGACATTTCACGTAAGAAGAATGAGCAGAATAAGAATACCACGTCAAATCCTAGATTACCAGCCACCAAGTAAGATATATTTGGGCAGGCCCTTCAAACGTTTGGATTGAGACAGTAACAGACCACTAGGTCTATCACATGAAAGGAAGAAGAAGAAGAATATTATATTTAAAATCAAATCGGCCGTGGTGGACTAGTGGTTATGCTCCTTGCCTCTTGTCCCGAGGGTCGCGGGTTCAAACCCGGCCGGGGTCGATGATTTTTTAGGATGGAAAAATCCAAGGAGCAAGTCCTCCGGGAGCGACTTTAAGCCGTGGTCCCGAGTCTGAAGATTTTCAGGCTCGTAAAAGATCCTTAAACCTGAATGAAAGGCCTCTACGCAAAATTTCCAGAATTTTTCCGTCCTAGTACTACCTTGGTTTCCTAGATGTCAGTATGATGCGGAACGCTGACCACGAACCACTCAAATGACATCTATACGAAAACAAGTGTAACTAAATTAGTGTGGTTCAAATTCTTCCCTGTAGTGGGAGAGCGCCTAAAATCTATGTTAAGGGAAACATGGGCTTACAACATATTTTTAAAATCTTTAGAATATTCGCTAAATCTTGTATTGCAACTTTTTATTGTTCTACCAATAGGTCGTACTACTATTTGCTTAACAGATTTGAATCTATATAAAATTATAGACTTTCATGGCAGGTGTTTTGATTAATGTATTTTATGTCTCTCGGGCTAAATGGCCATGGTTTGGTTTTATTATCACTCAACGTTTCGTCTACTACTGCGGTAGACATCCTCAGGAGATTCTGCGTGCTCTTTGATCTCCTAACTATTCAAATGCAGACTGGCTGTGCGTTCTCGACTCGACTATGTTATGGAAGCAGTAAAACTTCCCAGATACTGACTCTCCTTCGGATCTCGTCGAGGAAACTTCCAGTTTCCTGGAACCGTCCTCGACAGTTGGGAAGGGATATCAAATCTGTCTATTTTACTATCTTCCAGCTATTTTAGGGCTATTTTTCCCCCTCTTTAGCTCTTTTGATATATGATATTTCGTCGTTGATGGTAGTGATTTATCCCCTGCCATTAACAGCTAGACGTGGATCAGCAATCAAAGGTCCAGTGGTTGGACATTAAAAGCCTTCAGTCAGATTCCTGTTGGATATAGTTTTGTTTACTAGATGCATTGAATTTTATGTCGTATTTTTTTATGCCATATGAAGATCTGTGACAAGGCATGATGCACCCTCCCAAGCTTTGGATTAAAAAATTTGAGTGGTTGGATTTAATGTATATCTGAGGTATTTTTTATCTTACATAATGTATCAGTGCTATTGCATTTTATTTAGTTATACTTACTTACTCACTGGCACTATCGAACCCGTAGGTTCATGGCCGCACGGACACAAGCTCTCCATACATCCCTATCCTGAGCTAATGCTTTCCAATCATACCCTGTATAATCTACTTCCCTCAAATCATAGTTAATGTTATTCTCCCACCTCATTCTTGGTCTACCAACTGGCGTTTTCCCTCTGGCTTTCCTACAAGAAGCTTCCATGCAAGTATTTCATTTCCCATACGTGCATATTGCATTCAATTTCAATTTGTTGATGGTTTCTTTCTGATTGAATATGTTTAAAAAGTGTTCTTTTTTCCTGATGGTTGGAAATCGTGTCCTTATTTATAGTTGAGTATTGTGTGGTGATGTTTTCTATACGGTCCGTTACTTTGGAGCTATTTTTTGATTAGTTGTCACTGGCGTAAGTCATAGGTTTTATTTTCGTGTTATATAATGCCGGGATCCAAATTTTTAGCCCGAAAGACATAAATACATTAATCAAGATTTCAATCTGATTGTGAAACGTGCTATCACATTTTTATTTAAAATGTGGAACAGAGTACATACATCTGCACAAAAAAAAAAAACAAAAAAAAACTGGAATGTTAAATTTGCAAATATAATGCGGTGAGAAAAGTATCTACTCCAGATGTAGGAATTTATTATCTGATCTATTATCTAAGATTAAGATTAAGATAACATTTTACAACATTCTGTAACATTCCACAGTACTTAGTTATTACTTCAACGTTTTCTTCTTTTTGATTTCCAATTCTCCAACAATTAGGTAATTGTGATTCTTGAATAGTGTCGTCAGTGTATAAAAATAACTGGGATGCAAAACAGATTGTCGTTAATTTATAAGAAAAATAAACCTATCAAAATAAGACTAGTCAAAGAAGATTGTGAGGTGGGTATGTAGATTAGACAGGTGTTGCCAGTCGGCCACTCGGACAGCCAGACACCGGAAACTCAATTGTACAGCGGATTATAATCTGTTTTCTGCCAGCTCACTCATTCACAGACAACAGATCAACTTAAACAAACCCATTTTTTTTATTTCATTAAATTGACTTCATTTAATACTTATAATCAATGTTTTATATATATATATATATATATATATATATATATATATATATATGATGATAAGGGTAATGATGATGATGATGGCCATATGATTTCGGGGACCGTTTGGGCCTTAAAGTTTTCCTGACATTTGTCTTACAGTTGAGGAAAAACACCGATATAAACTTCACCCAGAAAAACTGCCCCGACCGGGTCCGCTGCGTAACAAGGCAGCACGCTACCTCGAGACCACAGCGGTGGACACACACATGCACACACGCAAACAACACACACACACACACACACACACACACACACACACACACACACACACACACACACACATATATATATATATATATATATATATATATATATAACTCACTGGCACTATCGAACCACTAGCTTCATGGCCGCGCGAACATAAGCTCTCTATACATCCCAATCCTGAAGCTAATGTTTCACAATCATCCCCTACATAATCTACTTCCCTCAAATCATAGTTAATGTTATTCTCCCATCTCATTCTTGGTCTACCAACTGGACGTTTTCCCTCTGGATTTCCTATAAGAAGCTTCCATGCACGTCATTCATTCCCCATTCATGCCACATGTCCTGCCTATCGCAGTCTACGAGACTTAACTGTTCTTATTATAACTGATTTCCTCTAAATACAATATAGTTCAGTGTTAATCAGTTTTCTCCATTCACTTTTCATCTCGCTTTGTTCCAAAAATTTTCCTAAGAACTTTATTCTCAAAATACTCGTAATCTCCTTTCCTCCCTTAAAGTAAGAATCCATGTTTCGCATCATAAAGTCCTAACATTCCATGCTCCTAGGAACATATCCCTATGTTTGAGCCTTTGGCATGGGTTCCCTGAAGTAGTTCCCGCCAGGAGAACCGAATGGGGGACTATTTGACCTCCGGAAAATTTTACCCCAGTTGAAACCATGTCCGCATTTCTTGACAGTTGTATTTTTACGGTGAAAGATCGTCACTCTTTCAACCAAAGTACTTTTTTTCGTCTGGCTTATCACCTTCGACCAGTCCGGCATGGGTAACCCTATCGACAGCAATGCTACCGCCGGCATAGCTTTCGGTATCATTTAAGCACGCAAGCCACTCCACCACGACAAGGTAAAGATACTATGGAGGGATATATATTAAATAAATATATTCAAATAATGATTTTTGAGTGAAGAGCTTAATTTTATTCGTTAAATAGTCCTAACAAATGACATTAACGTTACTGATAAATTATAAATAATTTTCTCTCTCAATACTTCATTAGTCCACCGCTGTGGTCTCGAGGTAGCGTGCTGCCTTGTCACGCAGCGGGCCCGGGTTCGATCCCCGGTCGGGGCAGTTTTTCTGGGAGAGGTTTTTATCGGGGTTTTTCCTCACCTGTAAGACAAATGTCAGGAAAACTTTAAGGCCCAAACGATCCCCGAAATCATGTGGTCATCATCATCATCATCCTTCACCGGTGTGGAAAGCAACGGGAAGCTACCACACCTACAATTCCCTAGTAAAGCTGCAAACATAGCATGAAAATGCTATGATTGCAGTGAAGGACCTGCCTTCGTGCAGAATTACTATGGATGGATACTTCATTAATTACAAGATACTATATAAGGTGACTATTTAACTCATGCCACAAATGCTAGTCAATGACCAATCACGTTTCAATGAATGTTGTTTTACAACCAATGACAGTCGTGTTTCACCTCGCTCTTTATCGATTTCTCTTTATCAGCTCCTGCTTTTGTGATAAAGAAAGCTCCTCCTTTTTAATGTTCTGAACAGGTCAAAGCATTATTTTTCTCCAACAAATACACTGAAGATAGCAAATAATGAAAAGATTCCTTGATTTTACTGAGTTGTTTACTAAAAAAATAAATAAATATCCCGTAATGTTGATTATGATATATAGTTTGATGTGTTTCATTATTTCTCCACTTGGGTGCACTCTTACAATATTGCGATCTTATTTGGCAATAAATAATATGATCAAGCAGCAGTGAATGAACATAACCTCACATTTCTGATTTGTTTTCAAACATCGCCGTTTACATTAAATACTTAAACATTTTAAAATATATATAGTTAAACAATGATTTGTGAGTAAACGGCTTAATTTTATTCGTTAAATAGTCCTAACAAATGCCATTAACGTTACTGATAAATAATTATAAATAATTTTCTCTCTCAATACTTCATTAATTACAAGATACTATATAAGGTGATAAATATATGAACGGAAAAATTAATTGTAAATCAGAGCACGCTTGTGTGTAGGTCCAGCCTGAAAGTAATGCTTCCTAACTACCCAACTCTCCAAAACGTAAAACAAAAAATCCTCATAAGTTATTGTCCACTAAACCAAATTACTGCAACAAACAACAGTTTTTTATAACAACTTCGTGGTACTTACTTTTTTCATCTTTATGTGGCCTCTTATAATTAAGTAACGACGAGAACTCTGTAATTACGTGAGACAAATGTTCTGGAGCGACGAAAGACCTAAATTAGTGAGATTTTATAAACATTTAACTGAGATTATTCAGAAATTTATACTAGTGGAAAATAAATCATAACATGCCTAGCCTTAAGGCACATGTAATATATTAAGTCACTTAATATTCGGATTAAAGAACGTTACGTCACTTGTTTCCATCAACAAAATTAATGGGATTGAAAAAAAGACAAGACAAAATATGCAATCAGCGTGGCAATTTGATACATTATAATCCAAAACACTGTACAAATTTATCAATTAATTTTGGCAAATTATTTCATGAAATAAACGATTATCATGCGAAAAAAAAGGTGCAATGAAAAATGGTAGGCCTATGTTTTTCCTTCAACTCAAAGTGATTTGTCGCCACAGGTTCCTGTCTTTCAGAAGACCTAAAAATAAATAATATGATAATTAAACGTGTTGAAGAATTTAAATATCTTGGATTTATAGTAGATAAATCTGGTACTTGTGAAACAGTAAATTGTGCAAGGAAGGCGATTAGATCCCTAAATGGTCTTTTATTGAATAGAAATTTGAAAAAAAAGAGATTATGCAGACAATAATAGAAAGTATACTTACATATGAATCAGAAAGCTGGACAATAAATGAAAGGATGCAGAAAATAATCTTGGTGACAGAAATGGATGGATTACGGAGAAGTATGAGAATATCCAGGCTACAACATATTCGAAATACATATATCAGACAAGAAATGGATGCACAAGAAACTGTTATCGAAAGGATAACAAAGAGAGCTTTACAGTGGTATGGACATGTATAACAGAGTCGGAAGACCAGTGGCCTAAACAGGTATTAGATTGGATGGTACCAGGCAGAAGGAAGAGGGGGAGAAGTAGAAGAACATGGTATGAGGGAATATATGATGCCATGATGAAGAGGAGTATAGAAGAGGGATAATGGGGAAATAGGAATCTCTGGAAAGCAGGAATCAAGGGCGAACTGCTGTAAAGTGGAAAGGCTGTATTAGGTATTACGTAGGTTCTTGTCTAAAGCATCTTCTTCCTTCAAATCTCTTGCTTCCATACTTCCCCTCACTCCATCAATCGAACGTTCTCTAGGTCTGCTTCTTCCACTTCTTCCATTTGCTTTCCAATCAAGGATATTATTTGGTATTCTATCTTCTTCCATTCTGATGAGGTGTCAATACCATTTCAAATGTCTTTCACTAATAACAATAAAATAATAAAAATAAGTGGTGCAATTGCGGGAGGAGAAGACATTCAGCCCAACAATACGCAAATTCAGTCTTCAAGAATATATAAACGGCAATGGGGATAGATTAGTCAATCAAAGAATATAACTGTCTCCAGATGGCGTAACTCGGAACCAGATAGATAATTCATTAGTGGATAAAAGTGGGACAGTAGCATCATCGATGTTAGCAGGTCAGTTAGAGGGACAGACTGCAATTCGAATCATCATCTGGTCAGGGTGAAAATCAGAGAACATTTGGAGAGAAATAAATGCTAGAGTTGATTATGAAAACAATTGAAGTAAAAAACATGAGAAATGATGAACTGCGACAATACCAGAGTCAAATTGCTAATAGATTTGAAATACTGGAATATTCAGTTGAAAATATGCGAACCAAAGAAGAAACTGATATAAATAAAGAATGGAAGACTATTATATATACAATTAAATTACACTGAGCAACAAAAAATAATAATTTTTGTCTCAGAAAGAAAAATATGTGATTCTGATAGCATTTTTTCTCCTGAATTCAAATATGATATCGGGGTTTCTCCATAATGAAAGGTTTCCGAGAGGCAGAAATTTATAATTTCAAACACTTTAATATTTTCTACATTCGTAACTACACAATATTCGAACATTCGGACTCACCTAGAAAGTAAGAAATGACGATTTTCTGCTATATTTCGCCTGTGGAGCATCCCTCTTGAGGGTCCAACAATAATCGGCCAGCATATTAGGATTCCATTTGCCTTGATATCTCTTTCCCATAGCTGAAATCTGCTGAATTTGCTCATTTGGCCTTATTTTACAATGGACAAATGGACGAAAAAACGTTTATTAAAAAATAATTATTTAAATCCATTAATTGAAATTGAAATAAAAAAAACTGTGGGTGATGGAGAAATTCCGAATACATATTTGAAAACACGATAAAAAAAACTGCATTAAGTACAACTATTGGTACTCATGAGACAAAATCATGTTGACCAGTGTTATCAGCATCAAAGAACGTAGTTTTTTTAAACAGCTAAACAAGAAATTGCATGATTGGAAATGTGCCGATATTGAAAAGAAAAGAAATCTAGCAAAAATGAATTGGTTGCGTGAACCAAATGAAGTAAATTTAGAATTATTGGGTAACAACAGACAAGAAATTATAGAGTAAAAAGAGAGAATATCTGAAAGCGAAGATTAATAACCTTGAAATGAATGAAAAATTATGAACATTATAGAATAAATTATATCAGGGAATTAGAATAAAGAGAGAAGATTTTCAGGCTAGATCAAATGTAATTAGAAATACGAATGATGGATTAATGCAGATACCAGGGGTATATTAAATAGATGGAAAAATAGGAATACTTTTCAGCTATTAAGTGTAATTTGAGAACAGGATATTGAAGAAAATGATTTACAGACAGAATAAATGCTAGTTACAGATCCAAGTGCATCAAGGTCGAATAAAGCTATAGAAAAATTAAAGATGTATAAAGCATCAGGTTCAAATGATAGCTATCCCAGTAGAACTGATATAGGCAGGGGAAGAAAAAATGATGGCCAAGATACGTTGGTTGATTAGCATGATTTTGGAAAAATAGGCTGTTCCAAATTAGTGGAATGAATCGATTATCGCACGAATTTGTAAGAGATGAGAGATAACTGATTGCAACAACCACGACGGCATCTCATTACACTCAACTTTGTACAAAATCCCAACAAATATATTAGTATCCAGACATAATCCCTAAATTGACGAGGTAAGAGATCAATATCAATGTGGATATAGAAGAAACAGAACAAGTGTCAGAATTTAATTATTTAGGTGTATTAATAACAAACACTAAAAATTTAATAAAAGAAGTAAAGAAACAAGCTGATAAAGCAGCACAAATATCAGGGTATATGAAAGATTTAATTTGACGCAACAAACATAAACCCGCATATACAAAACGATAGTTCGACCAGTTTTCGTATATGGAGCAGAAACTAGGGCTGATACAACAAAAACTAAACAAATAATAAGCACATGCGAAATGAAAATCTTAAGAACTATTCAGGGAAAAACATTATTTGATAAAATACACAACACAGAAATTAGGTAAAAATGCCATATTCAAGACATAACCAAATTTATTATAGATAGACGAAAATATTGGAAGGGTCATATAGAAAGAATGGAATAAAACCGGCTTGCAAAAAGAGCTAAAGAAGATAGACCAATGGACGGGAGAAGTACAAGAGGAAGACCAGCCAAGAGATGGATAGACAGTGCATGCATATCCAATACGTCTTCCTCCGAGGAGTGATTTTGGAGATAAACAGGATGAAAATCCAACAAATTAAGTTTAAGAAGAAGAAGAAGGTCTACAACAGATCAGATTTCCTAGTATAAGACAGATTTAAAAAATAAATGGGAATATAATGGCAATGTGCATCAAGTAGATGTGAGAGATGGGATTGTTAACGTTGACTTGGAAAGGCAGAGTTATGTGGCGAACAAATATAAAACTTTAGTCAATGGAAGGTATTGCTAAACATTTCAAATATATTTAATTAAATCAAAGTAAAACTTAAAGTTTTATATGATTTTCATATTCATTACAATATAAATTTGTAGATCGGCCGCAGTGGACTACTGGTTATGCTCCTTGCCTCTGGTCTCGAGGGTCGCGGGTTCAAACCCGGCCGGGGTCGATGGATTTTTTTTTGATGGAAAAATCCAAAGAGCAAGTCCTCCGGGAGGGACTTTAAGCTGTAGGTCCCGAGTCTGAAGATTTTAGGGCTCGTAAAAAATCCTTAAGCCTGAATGAAAGTCCTCTAAGCAAAATTTACCTAATTTTCCCGTCCTAGTACCTTGGTTTTCTAGATGCCAGTATGAGGCGGAAAGTTGACCACGGACCACTCAAAAGACAGGTATACGAAAACAAGTGTAACTAAATTAGTATGGTTCAAATTCTTGCCTGCAGGGGGAGAGCGCCTAAATCTCTGTTAAGGGAAACATGGGCTTACATGAAGAAGATAAATTTGTAGTCCACCACGGCTGTGGTCATGAGGTAGCGTGCTGGTTTGTCACGCAGCGGACCCGGCTTCGATTTCCGGTCGGGACAAGCTCCTGGATGAGGTTTTTTCGGTTTTTTCCCTCACGTGTAAGACAAATGTCAGGAAGCTTAGGGCCCAACGGTCCCAGAAAATCATCCGGCCATCATCATCATCCTTATCATTATCACCACCATCCTCCACCGGTGTGGTAAGCAACAGGAAGCTACCACACCTAAATTCCCTAGTAAAGCTGCAAAACTTAGCATGAAAATGCTATGATTGCAGTGAAAGACCTGCCCTATGGCAAAATTACTATGGATGGATGGATAAATTTGTAACAGCTGTTTCGGTACTTTGTGCCGTCCTCATGCATGATTACAAATGAATGAATTTTGTTATTATAAATATGAACATCATAAAAAACTTTAAGTTTTATTATTATTTAATTAAATTAATATGGATTTTCATCAAGTAAACGCCAAATCAATTGATTACATATTTCAAATATATATATATATATATATATAACCAAGGGTCTCAGAAGTCTTATATATATTTCTTCTTCTCTCTGTTCTAGGTCCATGATCTGTTCCAAGAATATTTAAAAACACAAGAATAGAAACAAAACTAAAATTTTATAAAGACGTGACAGTCCCCTTACTATTGTATTGGTAGTGAATTTTGGGTTTTAACTGAAAGAGAAGAGAAGATCATAGAAGCACCTGAAATGAGATTCCTGAGAAGTGTGGCTGGCTGCAAACTTCTAGATAAAAGAAGACGTGAAGATATTAGAAATTAGCTAAATATTTTTGAACTTTTAGATAAATTAAAAGAATCTAGAAAAAACTGGAAATAACATTTTCAAAGAATGAAAGATGATCGGATTCCAAAAATTATACTGAATTGCAAACCAAGAGGAGACAGGAATGTTGGTGGACCGAAAAAGAGATGGATTCAACTTTTTGATTGAGAATTTATTAGACGGATCAAGCCACATGGTCTTAATCTTTGATTGTAGTTGATGATGATGATGATGATGATGATGATGATCTGTTTAATCCAGAATTAAGGGTCCCTCCAACTCTCTTTTTTTGGTCTTCCAGATATCCTTCTCCCATCCTCCGGTAACTTACCATTTGCCATGTGAACACTTGTACGATTATCTGGTGACAAACGGATATATGTTGTTTCCATTCAATTTTTCCCACCCATTCGTTTATTGCCTGAATTGCCAAGGCCGTCTTCGTTAAATAAGTCCAGCTCTCTTCATTTCTGGTACTTTGAGCTCGAATAAAATACAGTTCGAGTGGGTTGCTTGTCTGGTTGTTGATGGGTTTTATTTAGGAGTTTTCCTTCTCTTAGGTCAGTTTCTTCCACTAGAGCTCCAGAGCTTGACCCGTCCTGCTAGTTTTGGTTCGCCCTGGCGAGCATGCCCCTATCCACCACCTGGTGAGGCGCCCGATGGGGGACTTGTAAGCCCTCACTGGAGCTAAATTATATATAAAATCTACAAACATAAATCTGACTTGAAAGCAATGTTATTTAGGTAATGTAATGGACACGTTAAAAATGAAGACGACTTACAGAAATCTGTACATGAATTAAATAAAATATGCACATTATAAACGATCTAAAGATAACAGTAAGGAAAACAAAGATTACAGCTTTTAGAGGAAAATATCCAGTAAGATCCAAAATTATTTTAGAAAACCAAAGTATAGAACAGGTGTCTAGTTTCAAATATTTGGGCTGCGATATTACCTTCAATATGCAAAGATGTATTGATTACGAAATAAATACATATCATATCGGTATGTGGAACAATGAAGAGAACGTTCAAAAATAAAATTAAAAAAGGAACAACAATAAAAATGTATAAAGTTATGGCAATTCCAACAATATTTTATGGATGTGAAACTTTGGCTCCAACGAGAAAGCAGAAAGATAGAATACAAACGGCGGAGATGAGGTTCCTCAGACAAGTTAAAGGATGTACAAAACTTGATATAATTAGAAATGAGGATATAAGAGAATTAAAAGTGCAACCTTTTTTTTGGATAAAGCCTCGAATTATAGACAAAAGTGGATTGATCACATGAATGGAATGAGTAAGGAGAGATATCCATTGTTACCGAGAAATTGTCTAGCAAGAGGAAGACGTGATATTGGAAGACCTAGAAAACGATGGGCTGATGCATTAAGAAGTCGAAACGGGCAATTGCCTGATCCTTCGAGTGACGATGATGATGGCGTTAAAAATTATATGAAAGTAAATACATGGGCAATGGAAACCTCGTAACTCTTCATCATCATCATCTACCGTCACGGTTTAGACCATTTCTGATCTGTTCCGGCTCCATATTATGGTTGCTCCCTCCATCTTTTAAATGGTCGTCCACGACCTCGTAACTCAATTTTGGTAAATTTTACACGACAAACAAATAACTGTTTTAAATAATTATGAATTATTTAGATCTTGACTTCCTCTTTGTTTCTTTTTTGTTTCTGTTATCACTGCTATATCTATACCTCTCTCTTTTAATTCTCTTTCCAATTCGGTTTCTTTATGATGTATTCCTCTGACATTCCATGTTGCTACTTTAATTTGGTCTTGAATTCCAAAAATAGAACAAGTGGTAAGATATAACTTCCTAGGTTGCGAAATATCATACACAGCGGAAACATATAAATAACAAACTAAATAAGTTTAATTATATAACAGGAACACTAAAAAGAACTTTGAAAAATAAAGCCAGGAAAGACTCTATAATGAAATTTTACAAGACAATCGCAGTTCCTATTATTACTTATTGATCCGAAACATGGACAGTAACAACACAACAATCTGCCAGAATACAAGCTGCTGAAATGAAATTCCCCAGACCAATAGCAGGATATCAAAGAACAGACAAAAACATAATACAGAAATAAGACAACAACTAAAAGTAGATGAATTAAACACGACAATAGAGAAATACAGAACAAACTGGAAAGAGCACTTGGCAAGGATGACTGAGGATAGAATACCAAAAGCAGCATACAGCTATTCACCACGAGGAAGTAGAAGTTTAGGAAGAACAAAGAAAAGATGGAAACAGCGGCAATTTGGAGCCGGAAGAGGCTAGTAAATAAGCCTAAACCGCGATGAAGAAGAAATATGAAAATTGACACAGCAATAGTTCCCACATATTTTACTACAGAATACAAGTCAAGTTATTAATACATTTGAAGTCCGTGTTCTTGATAGGTTATGCATCACATATTTCTGTGCTGGCTGCTGGAGTTATGTGGTTTTCAATGATTGATGAAGTTACGAAGTTTTCATGCCGTTATAAATACAAAATAAACTACCAATGATCCCAGTCCTACCATTTTGCTTACTTGATGTTGTAGAATTGAGGTATGTGGTGTCAAATTTGCAGCAGATGTTGTGAAGTGTCTGATATGATGGCAGGAGGATGTGTGTGGCATTACCATAATGATAAACTTCTGCTACTTGTTGATGACTACTTGTCTTGAAGCGGCTTCATCACAAAGACCCTAAGAAAAACGCAACTTACAGCAATTGGACATTTTGAAGTGGCTGGTTGTAAAACGTGAAACAATCACGACAAGAAAATGTCTGCTTCTGTATGAGACAGCTTCTTGGAATTACGTACCCATATTATTTTTTGTTTTGTTTATTACCACACTCATACAAATGTTAAAACAAAACACTACTTCTAGAATGTCATAACTTCGCTATTCACTTGTTGTCTTGAAATACGAGTAGGGAATCGTTTTGTGGCTTCTTGTGATGTCGATATCTTACGAAAACGAAATAAAACCGAAAGTAGTTTGTTCAAACCATAGTACTATTCACTACTGACGCATATCTAGAATACGATCTCTTGAAGGGAATCGAAAATCAAAACCTTTTGATATCAATCTCTTTTATGTAATATTTACTTTTATTTAATATTACTTTTATGTAATATTATTTTTATTACATAATATTTACTTTTATGTAATGAAAAAGAACTCTAACATAATAATAATAATAATAATAATAATAATAATAATAATAATAATAATAATAATAATAATAATAATAATAATAATAATAATAATAATAATGATAATAATAATGGTGATGATACTGAGGACAAAATTGATGATAACAATAATGATAATATTGATAATAACAATGAAAATAATAATGATGATATATTAATAATGATGATAATAATCGAGGTAATAATAATAATAATAATAATAATGATAATAATAATGATAATGATAATGATGCTGACAACGATACTCATACTGATGATGATAATGTTAATGATAATGATACTGATGATAATGATTATACTGATGATAATGATGACAATTTCATTGACGACGGCGACAACGACAATTGCAATAAAAATAATAACAATAATAATAATGATAATAATAATAACAACAATAATAATAATGATATATCATCGGTTGATTAATGTCTTTGATATCGTCCGATTCCTAATAATATTAATAAGGATATAATAATAATAATAATATAATAATAATAATAAAGATAACAATAATAATAATGATAATAATATTAATAATAAGGATAATAATAACAATAATAATAATTATAATAATAAAGATAACAATAATAATAATGATAATAATAATAATATTAATAATAAGGATAATAATAATAACAATAATAATAATAATAATAACAATAATAATAATAATAATAATAATAATAATAATAATAATAATAATAATAATAAAGATCATCAATAATAATGATAATAATATTAATAATGATAATAATAATAATAAAGATAATAATAATAATGATAATAATAATATTAATAATAAGGATAACAATAATAATTATAATAATAATAATGATAATAATATTAATAATAAGGATAACAAAATAATAATAATACTAATAACAATAAAATAATAAAGATAACAATAATAATAATAATAATGATAATAACATTAATAATAGGATAATAATAACAATAATAATGATTAATTAAAAAGAAATAAAATTAGTTTTATTTTTATTTAATTAATAAATATGGATTTTCATCAAGTAAACACCAACTCAATTGATTTATAATGATAATAATAATGATAATAATAATAATAATAACAATAATAATAAAGATAATAATAACAATGATAATAATACAGATAATAATAATAGACCTAATAATTATAATATTTGTCTCGGTGGATTACTGGTTATGCTCCTTGCCTCGTGGTCCCTAGGGTCACGGGTTCAAACTCGGCCGGGGTCGTTGGATTTTTTTAAGATGGAAAAATTGAAGGAGAAAATCTCCCGGAGGGACTTTAAGGCGGGGTCTCGAGTTTGAAGATTTTCAGACTCGTAAAAGATCCTTAAGCCTGAATAAATAGGCATCTAAATAAAAATTTACCGACCTTTTCATCCTGGTAAATGTCAGATTGCGTAGGTATGTTGACCGCATACCATTCATGACATCTTTGGGAAATAAGCGTTTGGAAGCAAAAGTGTAACTAATAAAAGAAGATGCAATTACTTATGAAACCTAACCGCTCACTCATTTGAACGTAAAATCTTGAACTGTTCAGCACCTTCTTGGTAAAAACTGAGGTTAGGATTTGTTGCTACATTTAAAAAGCTTACGACTAAATAGTGGTTGAACGTCAGGTTTCTTCTACAATCAATTGTGAGATTTCCTAAGCAATTATCAACAGGTTGAATATATTTTATGTGTGAATGTGTGTGTGTGAGAGAGAGGGAGGGAAATAGAGGGGGAGAGAGGGAGAGAAGTTGTACGGAAGTGGGGGGAGAGAAGTTGTGTATGTGTGTGTGTGAGAGAGAGGAGATAGAGGGACAGAGAGAGAGACAGAGAGAGACAGAGAGAGAGGCAGAGACAGAGAGAGAGAGACAGAGACAGAGAGAGAGAGAGAGAGAGAGAGAGAGAGAGAGAGAGAGAGAGAGAGAGAGAGAGAGAGAGAGAGAGACAGACAGACAGAGAGAGACAGAGAGACAGAGAGAAAGAGAGAAAGAGAGAGAGAGAGAGAGAGAGTGAGAGAAGCTAAATATCATATTCTCCGAAGAAAATTACAAATTATTATTCAACAGTTTTAATAATCTTGCTATAAGTAAATTGTGAAATACCTAAGCAAATAGCCAAACGTCTTGTTCCACAAAGTTCAGTTTTATACGCAATTCTTCGAGTCTGGTTCATTTTTTACTATTAGTTCCATTCCATTAACTTATTTTTACCTCTCTAGGCACTTTTTTTACATATCACACGCCACCCGGACCTTACAGTGTCACGACCTGTCGGGAGAGGGATTTTAAACTACATTTTGACTACACAAGATCTAAATGAGTAATCAGCTGAATGTAATGGCCTCCCCCGAGACAACACAACATTGAGATTAAACACATTCATACTAAACATGGCGAATATAATGATGATTATGATTGCCAAATGATGTTCAGGGACCGTTTGGGTCTTAGAGTTTCCTTAAATTTGTCTAACAGGTGTGGAAAAACTCCGAAGAAAGAACCATCACCCAGGAAACTTGTCTCGACCGGAGATGGAACCCAGCCCCACTGCTTACGAGGCAGCGCCGCTATCCCGAGAACTTAGGGGTGAACTTTCGACTATTAGCAAAATAAAATTTAACAAATTTTTTTTCTTGAAAAAAATTACATACACTGATGTAGGGTCTAACTCTTAACCAGGATGGCAAATAGTTCAAGTATAGATTAGAGAAGACATATTATGTGAACTTTTTCTGGTCAATTCATGCAATATTACCTGTTTATATTTCGTAGTTTCTTAGCTCGGAAATTAATAATGACTATTTATCTCATAGACTGATAATTTTACCTCTTCCTTTTGAAAAAATTGCCTTTTCCTTTTCGTAATGAGATATATCTCCGCAAATTAACTTCTTTGACAAGGATATCGATTCAACAATGTACAATCGATATGGTACAGAAGAAATGCCAAAAGAAAACAACTTCAAACATTTAAAAAAAGTTACTTCTGTTGCTCTAAAAATTTAATAAATGTTGTATAATGAATATGCATTATTGTTAATAGTTATTTGTCATACAATCATCTGTTATTGATTTTTCCCAAGCCCAAAGAGATTTAACAGTAAATATTTATGCTATTTATAACTATACAGTCGGCTTAAAAATTGTCAGGAAGTAAGATCGGAATACATAACTTCACATTTGGTAAATATTAAATACCGGTATAATTATTTTTAGCTTCTGATGTTGTATTATTCGCTAAATAGTCACTCTAAATCCTACGCGAGATTGAGTTTTTTATTAGCCAAAATCACCCGCGACTTTGTCGCTCGTGATTTTTTCAGAAAAACACAACCTCTTGTTAATACTACTAATAATGAACATGAATCTCATAATGAAACAAAATAATTATTTTTTGTAACTCTAATAACTAGGAGCGTTGTGCGAAGACTGAGTAAATATATTTATCCTCAAATAAAATGTTTATAAGTGGAAGTTAAAGCCAATATAAATGCTTTTATTAAGCTACTGTATTATTTTTCCCTTCTCTGTATAAATAAAATTTAAATGTTAGTTTGTTCAAAATCTTAAATCTCCGAAAGTACTTCACCGATTGCTTTGGAAGTTTGACACAATGTTGCATTAGAATACGCGTGAGTTTTTATATACATATCACAACAGTGACAGGAAAAAAATGTTTTTTATAATGAAAAAATACACTCTGTTGGACGCAAAAGCAACATACACTATTTTTATGTCTGTACACATAATCGTTCTATGTATGAGTGTAGCCATGTATGTATTTGTTTATATATTCGTAAATCTTTTTATTCATAGAACAGAATATGCACATACGGCCAAACAGGCCCGTGCGCAATGTAAATAAAAATGTATTACCTAACTTTGGAAAGAAAGTCAATAAATTCCATTACTATTATACTGAATATTTTACGGCAATGTATAACAACCTTTCCATTTAACCAGATTGAACCATAGCAACGCGTGCCCGGATACAGCTAGTAGGTTATAATTTTAAGAAAATTGTTCAAAATAATAAATAATTTTACTGTATAAAGCAATCATAATATCATTAAATCTTACACCATGTAAAACATGATGCAGGTGGTAGCAATAACCACATTTTTCGTAAATGCTTCTTTAGATCAACACTTTTAAAATTCATATTACCAGTTAAAATGCAGAAGATGAAACATTGTTTTTTGAAAGGCCTTCATATTGGAACTACCTGATGAAGTTTACTAATTTAGTTGAGGACGACTGACTTACCAGGTACTAATTTTATATTTACTATCTTCTTTCATTAGATTATCAAACTACCGTATCTCAAAGTTCTCGTAGTTCACGTAATATTATAAATTTGAATAAGACACCAAAACAATACGTATTTGTATTTACTTAAGCCACGAACATACATTTAGAATGCCATTGAAGATACAGTATTCTTTAAGGAGATATTTTGTAGACGTGTGACTGGAGTAGCACTCAAATTGGGGCAGTAGATGATACGGAGCAAGGGAAGCTGACAAGTGGCCACGCGAGCGACAGGATATGACGCAGCACAACACAGCCAGCAACAGGTGTGGGCGATACAAATACAGAATTATACAGAGGGCCAGGTAATTTGTGTTGCTCCCTTAAATAAATCAGTATCACTTCCCTTCATCAAAACAAGATGTATTTTCATGTTATTTTATTCCTCTTATTCTTTAAAATATGGTCTCTTATGTTAAGGGTGAATAAAATAGATTTAGAATAGATTTAAATAGCCTGGTGGAGTTAAGGCCTTGTGGCCTTCACTTCCACTCACCAGGACAAACATATGTTACATATAAATACAAAAAATACAATAATAGTCATACTAAACAATTAATTATCTGTCATATAGTATCCTGCTTGAGTTCGGAATTCCTAAAAAGTTAGTTAGACTTATACGAATGTGTCTAAATGGCTCAAAGAGTAGGGTGCGTGTAGGCAAACAGTTTTCAGACACTTTTGAAATCCAGAATGGGTTGAAGCAAGGAGATGCACTATCTCCTTTACTATTTAATTTTGTACTAGAGCATGCCATTAAATCTTTAGAGAATGAGGAAGGCTTACAACTGAATGGTATTAATAAGCTGTTAGTTTATGCTGATGATGTAGTACTACTGGCCGATAGCGAGGAGATACTAAAGGCCAACACGCACACACTATTGAGTAACACTAAGAAATTAGGACTGGAAAAATAATATCAGTAAAACTAAATATATGGTCACACGTAGAAATTCAGTATATAATGGAAGTGGACAGCTAATGACAAATGAGGGAAATTTTGAGGAAGTGGCTGAATTCAAATACCTAGGAACAATAATCACAAATAGGAATGAGATGCAAAAAGAAATTAAACATAGGCTCAATTCTGGAAATGCATGCTATTATGCATTGCAGAGACTTTTGATGTCCCAACTCCTTTCAAAAAAACGTTAAGCTGAAAATATATAAAACAATTATTCTACCAGTTATATTATATGGATGCGAAACCTGGACTCTTACTTTAAGGGAGGAAAGGAGATTACGAGTATTTGAGAATAAAGTTCTTAGGAAAATTTTTGGATCAAAGGGAGATGAACAGACAGGTGAATGGAGAAGACTACATAACAATGAACTACATGGTCTTTATAGGAAGTCAGATATAATAAGAACAGTTAAGTCTCGTAGACTGCGATGGGCAGGGCATGTTGCGCGTATGGGGAATGAAAGACGTGCATGGAAACTTCTTGTAGGAAAGCCAGAGGGAAAACGCCCAGTTGGTAGACCAAGAATGAGGTGGGAGAACAACATTAACTATGATTTGAGGGAAGTAGATTATACAGGGAATGATTGGAAAGCATTAGCTCAGGACAGGGATGTATGGAGAGCTTATGTCCGCACGGCCATGAACCTTCGGGTTCGATAGTGCCAGTGAGTTAGTTAGTTAGTTAGTTAGTCAAATTGAATAATAATGAAAAGAATGTCTAACATTACAATGAAATTAAATACAACTAAAATTAAATTAATGGTAGAATGAATACAGAAAGGAATAACAGCTCGAACCTACAATACCTAAGAAAAGAAAGAAAAAAACACAAAGGAAGTAATAAACTACAATGAATTAATCTATGCTTTTTATACAAGGCATTCGGTAAATGTATTAACGAATCTTAAATCTATTTTTATTAAATAATGAAAAAACACAAGATTAATTTTTAAAAAGTAATATTAGTGAGTTGTTTCTATTAGTAATTTTATTTTCAATTTGTTTCTGAAAGATGGTAAAGTTTGGCAGACTCTGACATAGGGTGGAAGGGAATTCCATGTTCTATCAAC
This sequence comes from Diploptera punctata, assembly GCA_030220185.1. Classification (NCBI taxonomy): domain Eukaryota; kingdom Metazoa; phylum Arthropoda; class Insecta; order Blattodea; family Blaberidae; genus Diploptera; species Diploptera punctata. The sequence continues at coordinate 549,997 of JASPKZ010007977.1, read as the reverse complement.
AGAAATTGTAAAAGATTTCGAATAATAAAATATTACAAGTATTTGAGAATAATTTTTTATAAATATTTTTGGGCCAAATAGAGACGAATAGACAGGTGAATGGAGAAGACTTCAAAACAGTAAGCTGCATGATACTAATGGGAAACCAGATGTAATAAGAACAGTTAAGTTTGATAGACTGCGATGGCCAGGACATGTGGCACAAATGATGAATGAAAGAGGAGTATGGAATCTTCTTGTAGGAAAATCAGAATGGAAGCACCCAGTAATTATGCATAGCATGATATAGGAGAATAACATAAGAGGGATGGATTATACAGGGGATGTTTGGAAAACATTAGCTCAGGTTAGAGTTTTACTCGCTAGAATGTATTGTTAATATTATAGCACTAACGTCATCAAAGTAATTATTATGAAATTCATCCAGAAAAGTCATCCATAACCACTAAGAAATTGGGACTGGAACTAAATATCAGTAAAACTAAATATATGGTCACACGTAGAAATTCAGTATATAATGGAAATGGACAGCTAATGACAAATGAGGGAAATTTTGAGGAAGTGGCTGAATTCAAATACCTAGGAACAATAATCACAAATAGGAATGAGATGCACAAAGAAATTAAACATAGGCTCAATTCTGGAAATGCGTGCTATTATGCATTGCAGAGACTCTTGACGTCCCAACTCCTTTCAAAAACCGTTAAACTGAAAATATATAAAACTATTATTGTACCAGTTATATTATATGGGTGCGAAACATGGACTCTTACTTTAAGGGAGGAAGGGAGATTACGAGTATTTGAGAATAAAGTTCTTAGGAAAATTTTTGGACCAAAGAGAGATGAACAGACAGGTGAATGGAGAAGACTACATAACAATGAACTCCGTACATGGTCTTTATAGGAAGCCAGATATAATAAGAACAGTTAAGTCTCTTAGACTGCGATGGACAGGACATGTTGCGCGTATGGGGAATGAAAGAGTGCATGGAAACTTCTTGTAGGAAAGCCAGAAGGAAAACGCCCAGTTGGTAGACCAAGAATGAGGTGGGAGAACAACATTAACTATGATTTGAGAGAAGTAGATTATACAGGGAATGATTGGAAAGTATTGGCTCAGGATAGCGATGTATGGAGAGCTTATGTCCGCGCGGCCATGAACCTAAGGGTTCGATAGTGCCAGTGAGTAAGTAAGTAAGTAAGTAAGGTCATCCATGTCCTTGCTTCGTTAAATAGTAGAGGAACTTCGGGTGAACCGCTATTTTTAATTTGTTGTTTTTCTTCTTTTAATTAAGGGATTTGAATTTTGTTTAATTACAATGATTATCATAATCATTATAATTATGAAATGACATTGCTATTTTATTCAAATATGGAAACATCTTTATAATTTATAAACTTTTTTACATTACAAGAAAGGCACACTTTAACCTCCATATTCGGAGTAAAATGGACCCAAGAGTTCACACTAGCTTTCAGACTATTTTTAAGATTATTACTCTATTAATTTATACAGACATACACAAATTAATCTGAAAGTATTTATGGCTGATCGTAATTAAAAAGTGTTGATATTTATTTAATGTTTTGAAAAATTATTGTTGATTATAATATTCACACGTCACTCAACTGCAGACAGAGATGGTCTTTGGGTTTAGTAAAATTACAAGAATATTGAATAAAATTAATTAAGTGAATGAGTTTTTACAGGTAGCATCAACATTGATAAAAATAGGTATTTGTGTAAAGTGGACCCACATTAACCGAATTCATTTGTTATGTTTAATTATTTTATACAGCCATCATGTCACATAATATCAAACAAAACCCGTCAGTATATCAAAACAGCATCTAGATAATATAATATATTTAGGAGCTTTTTTTCAAAATTTGTAATATCCAATAACAGAAATTAAGAATCAATTCTTAGCTTGAAAAACTTTTCAAGTGGTCATTTTCATAAATATCACAAATAAACCCTTCTTCGCACAAATAATAAAAGAAACTGGCCTTGAACCCGTCAAAGTTGATGAGGGGAAGAAGTTAAGACATTTTTTGTTCGAGGGCAGCACCAATTAAAGAAGATATTAACAGGGTCCACTGATAACGAAGTGTCCACATTACCAGAACTTTCTCTAGATCCCTGTAAGATCCGGCTAACGTTAGGCATATAAAAGAACCTATAAAGGGTGAGTTTAAACTAGAGAAAGAAAGAAGGGAAGATAACAAATTTTCCAAAGAGATGCACTCTCACGTAGTATTTTAAAAGACAATTTAGTGAATGAAATTAAACAACCTGTGGACGAAAAAATGTTAATAAAACCGAAGTAACGTTTCCTGGATGATGCTTTTTACGGGGGTTTCCTCACCTGTAAGACAAATGTCAGGAAACATCATCTGCTATCATTGTCATCATTATCATATTCACCTCATTATATTGAATTTTGGATTAATACCTCTCCAGGCGCATCAACAAATTCCATTATATGATTATAGCAGCGTAACTCCACCTTCCAGTCGCCCCAAAATTTGCCAGAATAATTAACAAGTTACATTTTTACGCATTTTTGGTATTTGATAAATAACTTCCAGAGTATTGATTGTCAGATCCCACATTTAGACATAAACGTGCTTAGCAAAGATCAGCAATATCTACTTGATATTTTAAAAAACAAAGAAATAATTGTACAAATTAAGTTTTTTTCATATTTTGCCAAACTTCAGAGCCTTTGCGCTACTGGAAGATGTCAACCGATTTTGATAATTTTTTCTTTTTTTTTTAGCTATATAATTCGAAACTTTTCCGCGCTGTTACAACTTCGAAATAAAAAATGAGTTTTTTTTCGGCCCACCCTAATGCCTATGGAGAAGATAGCAAGGATGTCATATCCTGTAATCAGGCGAAAGATCTCAACTGCTTCCATTCTTGGCCGGGCTCGAATTTTAGATAATGATGAGGTTTGCCAATCATTTAAGGTTGCACTCCATCCCAACTAAATTTAATTAGATTTTCCCCCGATTTTCCTCAGTGGTCAAGGCAAATGCAGGGTTGGAATTTCATTACTAGGGTTAATTTCATCATGTCCAAATTTTACTTTATAAAAAAAATAAACATGATTTTCTACATATAAAACACATACGATGTTAATTATATATTTTATTTTACCTGGTAAGTCAGTCGTCCTCAACTAAGTTATTAAAATTCTTCAAGTTATTCTAATATGGAGGCCTTTCGAAAACAATGTTTCATCTTCAACGTTTTAACAGGAATTGATGGTGTTGTATAGGTTGTATAACGGATTTTTATCTGCGGTTATGAAAATTATATAATTAACATCTTATTACATAACCTCAACGGTGCTTTAATATGAATTTCAAAAGTGTTGATATAAAACACATGACATAAATAAAAACACGCATCAAACTGGGCGTCATTTAAGTTCCTAATACATCTTCCGAGCGAAGTTACAGTTGTAAACAAACCAAATGTATGACTGCATTTCCATTGGTCGAATAACGTTTTACCCTTAAGCGTGTAAGAACATTTAGTTCGCTCTTTACTCGTAATAAATAAAATAAGTAAAAGAAAAAAATGTATTATCTAGCACGTGTCAATAGAAGTTATATGGGAGAATCTTAAAATGTTTAATTAAAATGTTCTTCTTCTTCTTCTTGAAAGCATTGAACCTTTTGGTTCGTTCCGGCTCCAAGTATTATAGCTGTTGTGTCAATCTCTTTCATGGGCGTTCCCGATTTCTTTTTCCTCCTCTTGCTTGATAGTTCGGACTTTTCGTAGGCAATCTGTTGGTATCCATTCTGCAGACATGTTCATACTATTTTCTCCTATACTCTCTTATCTGTCAAACTGAATATTTGTAGTTCTTTACGGATATCTTCGCTTCGTTTATCCATTAAGGTATATCCTGCCACAAATTGTAAATATATCATTTCTGCTGCTTCTATTCTTTTAATTGACTGTTTATTCAGAGTCCATATTTATGAGCCGTACAATATTATAATTTTAATATATTAAATAAATAAGCAATTCATTGTTTATTTCTCACGCACGCGCAGTGCAGATTACTTTGGGATTAATATTATTTTAAAATTGTTGCTTTTTGTAGAATTTCTTAAAGTAATGGAAAAGAAACCATTTGAAAATCGGAGTGAGGCAAATTATTTTGAATGTTTTCAAACAGTTTAGTAAAACTATCCCACGTTAGCCATTGAGGATGTGATGAAAATAACAGCAGAATTTACAGGTGAATCAGCATGGAGCGTACATTCTGTTCGTAATTAAATTGCAAATAAATTATATCTATCGACACAAATGAAAAACATAAAAGTCTGATTAGATAGGCCCATATATATATATTGTCATAAGTAAATAAGAAAAGGAAGTTCCTAATTGTTTATACAATCTTACCTAGTATTCAGTCTTACCTAAGATATAAAAATGAATGTTTGTTTGTTCATACTTTATGCGCGGCCATACCGTTGATCCGATTTTGATGGGCCCTTTTGTAAAATGTTCAAGAGATTCCCGGGATGAACATAGGCTATAAGAGAGTTGTGATACTCAATTCCTACACCCTTAAAAATCGCCCTTTGTAGTGGAAAACTTGAAAAAACTAGTTTTTTGGGCGCTTAAATAGCTTACGCTGCCTAAACCATAACAAATACACAACATTAATGTACACAGAATTGAATATCTCAAAACGCTCTACAAAAACGTCCACGACAGCATATGTTTATCTCTTACGGATGACTCACAATAATCATTTTTGTTTTTCATCGATGCCAAGAAGATCGAGATAGGTACGTAGATTCCTGTGCAAGCATAGCAGCACATGACGGGTGTTCTTTTACTGATACGAGGGCGGATCGGAAGGTAACGCACAATAATTTTTTTCTGCCTTGGTATTGCAGCTGGAATGTTGAAATTTCACAGAGAGTTTGAAATTTTCACTACAGATGGTATTTTTTTCTCAGGTGCACCTCTTGCGAGAGAAGCTTGAACTATGCAACAAAGATGGCGCGCATGCTACAGTCGTCCACCTGTGAGATCGGAAAGTAACGCACAATAATTTTTTTTTTAAATTTAATAGTAAAAAAAAGGAAAAAAATCACAAATGAACTTACATCTTTTACCTACTTTTCGAAATAGTCACCAACTTTCTCAACACATTTTTCCCATCGTGTTACCAGTTTCAATATGCCCTGTTCGTAGAAGTCCGTTTGGTTGGAGTGTAGCCATCTGCGCACTGCTGATTTCACTTCCACATCTGTCTCAAAGCGTTTGCCGGCCAGGAATTTCTTCATGGGACCAAACAGATGCACACGCCGGTTCACGCGTCCCTCTTGGAAGAATGTGCACCACCTGGAGACATTGCTACGGTCCATACAATCATCCCCATACATGCCACGCATGTCCCTGTGAATTTCACTGGGTTTATGCCCTTTGGCCCACAAAAATCGAACAACACTTCTCTGTTCCTCACAGGTGGACCACTGTAGCATGCACGCCATCTTTGTTGCATAGTTCAAGCTTCTCTCGCAAGAGGTGCACCTGAGAAAAAAATACCACCTGTAGTGAAAACTTCAAACTATATCTCTGTGAAATTTCAACATTCTAGCTGCAATACCAAGGCAGAAAAAAATTATCGTGCGTTACTTTCCGATCCGCCCTCGTAGCTCACAATAACGAATTTTTCTTTTAGCTCATTTATGTCAAGAAGATCGAGATAAGAAGATTCCCAGGCAACACCGTGTAATTAATGCGGGGAATCTTAAAATAATTACCATATACATTTATAATTTTTCATTTTACTTATTCAACTAATCATAGGAAGTACATTCATTTTTGTCTTTCAGCTCATTTATCCCAAGAAGATCTGGATAAGTAGATTCGAGGGTAACTCCCGGTAAACAGCACGGGGTATCTAAAAAATATAAATTTATAATTATTTTTCATTTTACTTAGGCCTATTCAACTAAACATAAAAACACATTAATTTTCATTTATTTAGGCGTAGAAGCGCACGCCGGGTATTAGCTAGTTCCCCATAAAATATGATGTTGCCTAAGGACAATGTATTTATCGATGGCAGATCCACACACAATTCAGTCATATGGCGGGTAAAAGTAGCACCAGAGCAGAGTTCCACCAATAAATGGAGTCGGCGGAGCAATACCTTATGCAAGTTTGTTTACAGTAAAACTAGAATTTAGCTAGGATATTGTATAAACGCGATTGGAACATACACGTTGAACGGTCTATAGAAAAGGACTGAAATAAAAACTTCATACGAAATAATTAAATAATGATAGTTAATAAGCGGAGCGTAGAAGTACCTTGTTTCACCTACGCTTGTCAGAGTGTGTATTTGTTGACGTAACACACGTACAAGAAGCTGTCAGGAACAGAGCGTATTACGAAGCAGAGGCAAATATTTTACGTAGGTGACAAAAGTGTGTGCATGAATGTGGGCATCCGGTAGCTTTACATTATCAACCAACTATGTTGTGTGTTTATGTGTCTCATTGAAGAAGCGATTATGCAACTTTTAATTATTTCTGTTTCACTATTATAATTTAATTCAATACCATTAACGGCATTATATTTATAAGGGAACTGTGAACAATTGCATGCCCAAACATATTTCGAACCAGTGGGCACGCGTTACCATGGCAATCACACTCTATAGAAACTACAGTGCGTACCACGGTTAAAGACACACGATGGCGGACTATGTTGAAGGTGTATTTCTTCTGGAAGGAACAATTTTAATTGCTTTCTTCTTCTTATTCTTATTCTTCTTCCTTTCGTGTGTTGCGGTCTCAATCCAACGTTTGAAGGGTCTGCACAAAGATATCTTGCCTGGTGGCTGGTAATTTAAGATTTGACATGGTATTCTTGTTCTGCTCATTCTTCTCACGTGAGATTTCCAGTTCTTTCTGTATTTTTGTACATATTCCATGATTGATTGTGTTTGTAATTCTTTGAGAATCTCGGAATTCCTTTTATGGTCTGTTCTTGGGTAACCTGCAGTACGTCTCAGAAATTTCATTTCTGCCGCAGTTAGTCTTTGTTCGTATACACTGTGAATTGTCCAGGCTTCACTGCCGTAACATAATATGGGTCTGGCCAATGTTTTGTAAATTCTAGTTGGTGTGTGCTACTGTACTGTCTTTGGCTTGAAAATATTATTTATAATTCCTGTTACTCTGTTAAATTTTATATTTTTTTGACTAAAATCTTTTTCCTCTTCGTATGTATCTTGGTATCCGAGATAGTTAAATGTGTTTTGCTTTTTTTATCTTTTATGTATACCAGAGATTACCATATTGGCAACTTAGATGAGACCAAAAGTATCATATATGATACCTTGCAAAAAAAACCATTAAATGCGCCCTATTATTTAAATTTGTTACTTTTATCTCTCTGGACTTATTAACGTGAAAATAAAATTATAATTGACTAAAACTCAATTCTGGACCCCATAAATCTCAATTCTGGACCCCCATAAATCTCAATTCTGGACCCCCATAAATCTCAATTCTGGACCCCCATAAATCTCAATTCTGGACCCCATAAATCTCAATTCTGGACCCCATAAATCTCAATTCTGGATCCTCATAAATCTAAATTCTGGACCCCATAAATCTCAATTCTGGATCCCCATAAATCTCAATTCTGGACCCCATAAATCTCAATTCTGGACCCCCATCAATCTCAATTCTGGACCCCATAAATCTCAATTCTGGTCCCCCATAAATCTCAATTCTGAACCCCCATACATCTCAATTCTGAACCCCCATACATCTCAATTCTGGACCCCATACATCTCAATTCAGGACCCCCATAAATCTCAATTTTGGACCCCCATAAATCTCAATTCTGGACCCCCATAAATCTCAATTCTGGACCCCCATAAGTCTCAAGTAGAGCATTTTGAGATATTCAATTCTGTGTACATTACTTTTGTGTATATGTTATGGTTTAGGCAGCGTAAACCATTTAAGCGTCCAAAGAGCTACTTTTTTACGTTTTCCACTACAAGGGGCGATTTTTTAAGGATGCAGGAATTGAGTATCACAACTCTCTTCTAGCCTATGTTCATCCCGGGAATCTCCTGAACATTTTGCAAAAAGCCCCGTCACTATCGGATTAACAGTATAGCCGCGCATAAAGTACGAACAAACAAACAAACAAACCAAGAAACCAACAAACATTCATTTCTATATAATAAGATACATATGAAGAGGAAATAGGAAATAGTAATAATAAAGGAAAATTTTGCAATGCATGCTTCAATGGAATATTGTGGGATAAAAATATAATAAAAATAAAATGAATATAAGTATATCATACAATTGTTAAAAGCATCATTACTTATGGAGCAGAACTTTGGTCATTAACAACAAAAACAAATAAGTGTCTTTTGGCGCGGAAATGGATTTTATACGGAGGGCAGCAGGAATTTCAAGAATATGAAAAATAGGATCTCAGTTATAAGGGAAAAAATGAAGATTGAAAACACAATTTTAGAATAAATTAAAACCCAGCAATATTAAGATGGTATGGGCATGTCCAGCGAATCGAAGAGGATCAACTACCAAAATGTGTTTTTGGAATGGAAGCCTGAGGTAAGACGAGGCAGAGAAAGACCTAAAATCTCCTGGAGTCAGGGAATATATTTACACACGAAGGGGAAATGTCTACAACCAGGAGATTGGATGGACCGACAAAATTGGCTTATTGGGAATCTGACGATGTCAAAGACACTAATCAACCGATTATATATATGCCTATGTGACGTGGTAACATCGTAGTTTCAACCAGAGAGCCCGGGTTCGATCACCGATCGGGACAGGTTCCTGTGTGGGGTTTTTATGGGGTTTTTCTTCACCTATAAGATAAATACCAGGAAATGTTACATTAAAATATTCCCCGAATACATCTGGCCATCATAATCATGCACATTTATGATCATTAGTGGAAATAGTAATAGAACGCACTGTAAGTCATTTTTTATAACATTATAAATTCTTACTCTGGCATCAACGTAGCCTACGTATTTGGTTTACATAAAAAATAATTTAGACAAATATAAGTGCTGTATATCTCTTCATAACTATCATTGAGGAATAATAACAATATATATTTAATCATCATCATCATCATCATCATCATCATCATAGTACATTCACGAATTTAGGCCATTTGTTGACTTGTTTCGGGCTCAAGAGAAACACCATCCAAAAGTCTTTTGAGTGGACGTTCTGGTCTTCTTCTTCCTGCAGGTTGATATCCTAACATTTGTTTGGGTATCCTGTGATCTTCCATTCGATGAACATGTTGCATCCATCTTGACTTATAATCAGAAATTTTGTTTTCTAAAGATCTATCTATCTATCTTCGGGATTTTACAGCTACTGCCGTCTTCCCGTGCCAAACCTCCAAAGCCTACGGTCTTGGGCATCTTCGATGCTTAGCCCTCTAGCTTGCATTACTGTCTTCATGTTTTCCTTCCATGTTAACCTTGGTCTTCCTCTTTTCTTCTTTCTGTTAGGATGCCATTCATATAGTTGCTTCGGCCATCGCTCATCTTCCATTCTTAAAAACATGTCCTAACCACTTTAATTCCTTTTCCTCAATTCTTTCAATTATGCTTTCTTCTGCTTCCATTTTGTTTCTAATTTCCTTATTTGTGACACGTTCTAATTTAGACTTTCTGGCACTTCTTCGTAAATAATCCATTTCTAGAGCTATTAGTCTATTCTTTGTAGTACTTATTGATTGTCCGTACCTCACTTCCGTACATTGCAACAGATTCCACCAATGTTTTACCAATATATTTTTTTGTGTCTTTCCAAATATGCTTATCCCACCATATGGAATTTTCTAAAGATTCCATGTGTAATTCTTCTAAGATGTCTTCATTTTTTTTGTGATCTAGTAGTGTGTATCTTGCAGTCCTCCGAAGATATCTCATATATATATTTAAATAACTATAAATTTAGTAAAATTTAAAATAGTTATGAGGTTGCGTCAGTGAACACATTCAATTGTCTTCCAGATGGTATAAATTATCTTCCTGTTTCAAAATTAAAAAAAATCATATTGACTTTGAATTCTATTTACAGGGTCCATGGGTATTTTAGCATGGACTGGTTGAGAAACCATTGTAATTAGCATACTAATTGACATTGTCGTACATTGTACTATGCTTCTGTCAATAAAAATCTATATTAGGGTTGGGCCGAAAAAACTCATTTTTTTATTTAGAAGTTGTAATAGCGCGGAAAAGTTGCAAATTATATAGACAAAAGAAAAACAATCAAAATCGGTTGACATCTTCCGGTCGCGCAAAGGCTCTAAAGTTTGACAAAATAAAAAAAAAAAAACTTCATTTTTGAGATTATTTCTTTAATTTTTTTAATTAGATGTATTCGTAATGGAACAGTTTGTAACGTCTTCAAATAGAGCCTAAAACATTGTGTTTTAATTTGGTTTATATCAGTTGATATCTTCCGGTCGCGCTTAAGCCCCAAAATTTGCCAGAATAATGAACAAGTTACATTTTTACACATTTTTGGTATTTGATAAATAACTTCCAGAGTATTGATTGTCAGATCCCACAGATAGACATAAACGTGCTTAGCAAAGATCAGCAATACCTACTTGATATTTAAGAAAATAAAGAAATAATAGCAGAAATGATGTTTTTTTTATAGTTTGCCAAAATTCAGAGCCTTTGCGCGACCACAAGATGTCAACCGATTTTGATAATTTTTTTTAGCTATAAAATTCGCAAATTTTCCGCGGTTTACAACTTCGAAATAAAAAATGAGTTTATTTCGGCCTATCCTAATCTATATATCTATCATATTCACTTTGCTTAGAATAAATGTATGAGTAAATGGCGTATCTAGTTTCATCCGAGGAGGGTCTCCATATCCTCGTATGATGAAAATAATATTATGTGATTCAGAATTAAAATATTCTCTAAATTCTTGTCCCTGTAGGGTTTGGGTGGCGTAGGGCACGTAAAAGTAGGCTACTTAGAATGAGAGAGGTTAAACCAAGGAAAAGAAAGAAAGCAACACTATCACATAGGATCATACATTTTTATAACATTTGTGTCTTTAATTTAAATTTTGAACAATGTGACGAATGTGTTGTCTACGAAGCTAAGCGAAAGATGCCGAGTTGATGACACCCACTCTTCCAGCCTAGTCCCACCTCTGCTGAAGAGGCTCTGACCTGCCTCTCAGACTGCTATGCCAGTTCACCCGCCCTCAGAACACAGTGCTGACATAGTGCACCGCCAACTTCGAATACTTGTGTTAAACTAAAGTGTATTAACTTATCCTTGTTTATTAAAAAAATAAACGTTCTATTCCTCCATAAGGAGATATCTTTCAATCATGAGTGGGTGCAACTCTGCAATCGCGTGTTGTTTAGTGCTCTTTACAATTACGTCAGTGATAATTGACAATTATTCACAATAATCCGTAAAATTATCTATTTAATTATTTTCTAATCAAATTTTAATTATTTTATTTAAAAATATCTTGTGATACTTTAATTATAAAATTATTTGAAGATAATTTGATGGTTTTACTTTTAATTGAAATCTTTTAATATACTAATTATTAGTTTTATAGATACATAGAAAGACAATAAAACTTTCCATTATCTACTCTCCGTTATTTTCAACGGTTATTTACATATATTAATCTCTTTAACATGCAATTCTACAAAACAATAACATTAATTACAATTTGTATGAAAGTAGAAGCTAAATAAATATACAAATTACTAGTTTTATAGAGATATAGGAAGACAATACAACTTTCCACTATTTATTCTCCATTATTTTCAATTGTTATTTACACATATTAATCTCTTATTCAAGTAATTCTACCAAACAATAACATTACAATTTCAATGAAAGTAGAAGCTAAAACAATATAACAATTACTAGTTTTATAGAGATATAGGAAGACAATAAATCTTTCCATTATCTATTCTCCATTATTTTCAATTGTTATTTACACATAGTAATCTTTTATTCAAGTAATTCTACCAAAAAATAATATTTACAATATATATATATGAAAGTAGAAGCTAAATAAAACTACATTTATGTTTTAAAATTGAATAAATACTATATTTATTGTTTTGAACTTTATTGACTACGAAATTAATGTCATACAACATTTAATAGAAATATATATTTTATTACAAAACGAATTTGTAAATATAACATATTGAATTAATTGATTATATTATAAAGTATTATACTGATTTTATGGATTTCGTAGTATTTCTATACTTTATTGAGTAAGAAGTGAGGTTTGAATACTGGTAAATATTTAGACAGTTCCCGCTAATTTTAAACCGAAGTGTTTTACATTGCCACGAGGAGCGCGCAGTTCGAAAACAGATGACAATCGATAGTTGATGGCTTATGAATTGAAAAGAAGAACATGACGTTATGTATTGTTTGCATAAAATCTTTTTTATTGTTTTAATTTATGAATGAACATCACAGAAATAGATTTTATTCAAACTATTGAACTTTTATATTATGAAAGATAAATAATATTCCTTAACAACACGAGACATACATTTTCGCAATACGAAGTCATTATTTGGCACAATGAGACGCAGAATTCAAATAGAAACATGAAAATATGAATTTATATAATAAATTCACGAAAATAAGTATAACATTTTTAAAAAACTAAATAATGTTTAGAAATTCTTAATTGGAAGGACACAGTTTCAAGAAAACAAAATAATAATCATACTAAAATACAGTTTCAAATAAAGAAAATTGTTATTGATACTGGTGAGGAAATACTTCCGTTTTTAATACTTGTGTGCGATGGTATTGAACTCTGAACATATTGTTACGTGAAAGAAAAACAAAACATTTTTATAGTTCATTAGCCAATAAGATTTATATCATACATTGGTTGCATTATTCCCAACAGGAAATAAGTCAGAAGACTTTTGCTACAAGTTAGGTTAAGTGTGTAAGATTGTGTTGTAACATTGGAGAGCGATTTTATCTCGAACTAGTGACGTTCACTTGTATTTTTAAAGTGTGTTCGTCGTATTATCGGCCAAGTCACGAACCTGGGACAACTGGTAGAAGGAAACTGAGTCGTGACAAGTAATGTACCACGTGAACTTCCTCTTGTTCCATTGGCGGACTGCTCAACTACAATGTCTTCAATGAAACTAAATGTAAGTAGCAGTTCCCTCCTCTTTCACATTGTGGGTAGACTTGATTAGGGGGTCATTAATTATATACTTCTTTATTTCTAATAGTGAGTAACACTATGAAATTGGAACTGGAAGTACACATCAATAAAAGTAAATACGTACTCACAGATAGAAATACATTAAGGGGGGTGATGGGTGGAGTTTCTATTTTCTATAGTTTTTAAGCTACATACTTGATTTTGTACACACATTCATGCCATAATAGGTAATATTATATTAAAGTTTCATCCTTCTAGGCTTAAAGGGTTTTGAGTTATTGACGAAAATCCATTTAAAAATTTGCACATTTAAATTTTTAATAAGTCCCATAATTTTTTATTAAAATTTCTGAATTTCTTTTCTACACGACCACTGATCAACACGATGCATTAACTTTTCTATATCGTTATAATAAAGGAAGAAAAAAATATATACATCCTCTGCATATGCATTTTTTTAAATTACTACACATATTTTATTTTTTATTTAAAAAACTATCAACGTTGTTTTAAAATACATGCAAAGAATTATTAGCCATAGTGTGTGGGACATGCAGTTAAAATGTCTTGCTTGTATCATTAAATTTGTCAATGCTATTTTGATTTGAATGTATTGAAATGCAATGAAAATAAAGTGTGGAAAAGCCAATTTGAAAGTTTGCATGCAGTTAAATTAGAATGTAGCATACATGCCCTCCTACGGTCATTAGGGAGACTTACAAGCACCATAGGACACTGAAACTTCGCCAACTTATACTTTAAGGTACGTAGTATTTTTTAATACAAAAAACAAAAAAAAAAGCTAAATTTGTCCGAAAATTTCACCCATCACCCCCTTAATATAATTGAAATGGACAGTTAATGACAAATGAGGGAAATTTTGAAAAGTGGCTGAATTCAAATACCGAGGAACAATAATTACAAATAGAAATGAGATGAACAAATAAATTAAACATAGGTTAAATTCTGGAACTGTGTGCTATTATGCATTGTAGGGACTCTTGTCGTCCCAACTTCTCTCAAAAAACTTTAAACTTAAAATATATAAAACTGACATTCTCCCAGTTATATTATATGGATGCGAAACATTGACCCTAACTTTAAGGGATGTATGGAGAGATTATGTCCGCGCGGCCACGAACTTGCGGTTTCATTAGAACCAGTGAGTTAGCAAGTTAGAGATGTATTTTATCCCTGAATTGGACCCTTAAAAAATTACTAGATGGTCACGCTGATTCCTAAACTTTAATACAGTAACACTTGTTCAAAGCTGAATCGCATAGGATCAATTTTTTTCCGCATTAGACAATGTTCCGCATTGTAAAAAACAAGAACATATTAATCAACCTTAGATTACAGAGTACCGTATACATCTTTTTATGTACCTCGGATTAACTGTAATTTCGCTGCCGTTGGAAAGTGAAGTATAGAATGTGCGAGGGACTTCGACGGTAACGCGCGAAAAAACAGTTCCTTTTCATCAGCGTTAAAAATGTCTCTTAGGTGCGCATCCTGAAATTAAAGTATGCAGTTTTGGTTTCTACTCACTAACTATAGTTTCATCCACATCCTTTGATTTCCCGCAAATTTTATTCCACACTACACTGTGTCGTACACACACCGGGTGAGTGTAAATCCCCCTTACATAGTTTGAGGAGTTGTAGTAGGGACCAAGAAAATTAAGTTTAGCATAGGAACTCGTGTCCGGAAACGTACCGATTTTCCGCTACACGCAAAATCACCTCACACGCTTTTTCGGGCCACTCACTAGGGTAGTCTTGGCTAAGTTAGTCCATATGTCATTCCTCGCTCATCTGATGTTCCATGTTCACTGCTAGTTTCTTTACTTGCTATCCAGTTGGGTTTGTGATCCGCCCAGAGATGTTTGTACCTGCACAGTACAGTAGTAATCCTTCACGACAGTACACAGCAGAATTCAAGGTATACGTACTTCATTGGTACTGTGTTACTATTATCCATGGCATATGTGAGGTTATTGTAGAGTGAAGCTCGGTGCTTGGCCTGCACGTTCTCTCGACTTGATCCCACTACTAGTATTCTACCTGTGCGGTCACATGGAAACCTTAATTTGCGAAACCCCTGTAGAACCCGAGGAAGACGTACTAGTACAGTTATAGTTTCGGTGGATGTTGGAGATCGTGTGTACTAGAACTTGGTACGGAGGTACCGCATCTGTAATGAACTTGGTGGTCGTCGCATCGAGCCCTTCTTGTGAGTGGTTCACAGGCAGCAGGAGTCGGAGAGAGCAATATGAGATATAATGGAATTATGTGTGTAACGAAAAAAAAAAAAAAACAGTATCCTATGTTAAATTTGTCATGGTCACCTCTATAAGTCCTCAAACTCTGTAAAGGCAATTTAGACTGCCCGAGGGCAGGCCTTTCACTGCAATCATAGCATTTTCATGCTATGCTTTGCAGCTTTACTAGGGAATAGTAGGTGTGGTAGCTTCCCGTTGCTTTCCACACTGGTGAAGGATGATGATGATGGCCATATGATTTCGGGAACCGTTTGGGCAGTGAAGTTTTCTTGACATTTGTCTTACGGGTGAGGAAAACCCCCGAAAAAGACCTCACCCAGAAAAAACTGACCTGACCGGTGTTCGAACCCGAGCCCGCTGCGTGACAAGGCAGCACGCTACCTCGAGATCACAGCGGTGGACTTTATATATACGGCATGATAAGAAAAATAAATGCCTGGACGGGATTTGAACCCGGACCTCTGGATTGATGTTCCATTGCGCTACCACTTACGCTACCAGGCAAATCTAGTACAAACATTTATTTTTCTTATATAACATATATATATATATAAAAATAAACAAACAAAATTAAAATTTTATAAAACAATGGCAGTACCTGTCCTTTTGTATGGGAATGCATCATCATCATGAATCTTAAATTATCACTACCAAATAAGAAAGTAAAATCCAAGCAGTCGAGATGACATTTTTATGAAGAGTAAAAGGATGCAATAGAATAGACGAGTTAAGAAATGAGGATATCCGTGATGAACTGCAGATTTACTCCATAAAAGAAAATATATTTAACAACAAGATTTAGTGGATAGAACATGTAGAAAGAATGGAAGAAAGTAGATTACCAAATAAAATCTTATATTATTTTCCGAGAGGAAAAAGAGATGTGGGACGTCCTCGGAAGAGATGGTCTTAGATCTATTAGTGAAGACGGAGCAGGCAACTAATGCTTAAACTAGGAAGTGTAGAAGAATATATATATATATATATATATATATATATATATATATATATATTTATATATCGTCATCATCATAGTGCATTCACGAATTTAGGCCATTTATTGACCTGTTTCGGCCTCAAGAGAAACACCATCTAGAAGTCTTTTGAGTGGACGTCCTGGTCTTCTTCTTCCTGCAGGTTGATATCTTAACATTTGTTTGGGTATCCTGTGATCTTCCATTCGATGAACATGTTGCATCCATCTTGACTCATAATCGGAAATTTTGTTTTCTAAAGGTCCCATGTGTAATTCTTCTAAGATGTCTTCATTTTTTTGTGATCTAGTAGTGTGTATCCTGCAGTCCTCGGAAGGTATCTCATTTCAGCAGATATAAGTCTCTGTATATCTTTCTGTTTCAACGTCCATACTTCGCTACCATACAAAAGACGTGGAAGATCCAGTTTTTATACACTTTTAGTCTTGAATGTTTTTGGACTAACTGTGGCTTGATGATAGAATTCTTAAAAATTTAGATATTTTTGTATTTACATCCTTTTCTTCTTCATATGAGATATTGCATCCTAGATATGTAAAATTATTCACCTGCTCCAAAATTTTATTGTCCAGTACAATTTTACTTCTGACAGGATCTACACCTTGAAATGCCATATTTTTTGTTTTTTCCGTAGATATCTTCAATCCATATTCTTCTGTAATTTTGTTAAGTTCATACATACATTTCTGCAGGTTATCTTCTGAATTTGCAATTATTATTTGGTCATCTGCAAACAATAGGGTGTTTAATTTTGTATTTTCTGATATTCTTATTTCAAATTTATATATATCCATCCATAGTAATTCTGCCCGAGGGCAGGTCTTTCACTGCAATCATAGCATTTTCACGCTATACTTTGCAGCTTTACTAGGGAATTGTAGGTGTGGAGCTTCCCATTGCTTTCCACACCGATGAAGGATGATGATGATGATGATAATGATAAGGATGATGATGATAATGATGGCCATATGATTTCGGGGACAGTTTGGGCCTTAAAGTTTTCCTGACATTTGTCTTACAGGTGAGGAAAAACCCCGATAAAAACCTCACCCAGAAAAACTGTCCCGACCGGGGATCGAACCCGGGCCCGCTGCGTGACAAGGCAGCACGCTACCTGGAGACCACAGCGGTGGACACTTAAACAGGATAATAATAATAATAATAATAATAATAATAATAATAATAATTAAATTAACAAAATTAACTAAGAAAGCAATGAGAAAACACATTTTTCAATACAATTAGAAAAATGTTTAACATTCGTGAAATGTTGATATTCAATAGGTAAGTTATTGTATGGTTTATTAATACATAACGAATCCCTTTTATACCATATTTTGTTGATAAACTACACTGCTCAAAAAAATTAGGGGATATTGTAGAATAACCTATTAAGACTATGGTTTTTGGAATAGTATTAGATACAATCACTTTCTATTACTCCAAGATAATGTAAATAAGAGTTTGAAGTTGTTACGTAACCTCGGTACCACACCAGAGGGCAGTGTCTGTACTGTTGATGTGAAAGGGCGGTGTGGGGGTGAATGTTTTGTTGCTGTTTTTAAATCCAGTCCAGTTTTCAGTTAGTGAATGACTTGTCTTAGGGACAGTGATGCCTCGACAACGTGATTTACCTGAACCAATGGCTTGGAGGGCTATAGGAAGGATGGAAGCTGGACAGACACAACAAGAGGCGGCACAAGCCATTGGGGTGTCTCAAAGCGTGATTTCCAGACTTTGGAATCATTTTCAAAGAACATACTGTTCACAGAAGAGCCGGACAAGGTCGACCAAGGGCAACAACAGCAAGGGATGACCGTTACCTCTTGTTAACAGCCCGTCGGAATAGACAGCAGAATGCAACTCAACTGCGAAATACACTTCAAAGAGCAACAGGACGCAGGGTGTCAACTCAAACTGTCCCTAATCGACTGCATGGAAGTGGTCTCTATGCTCGTAGGCCCATGGTGTGTACCAGGTTAACTCCACAACACCGTAGATATCGCAGAAACTGGGCGGAGGAACATCGTGGGTGGAGGCATGCTGAATGGAGATCAGTTCTTTTTTCTGATGAGTCGCGATTCAACGTGGAATGTGATAGTCGGCGTGTATTCATCTGGAGAGAAAAAGGGACACGAAACAATCCAGCTTTGTACGTGAAAGATCCCCATATGGTGGCGGTGGATTGATGGTGTGGACAGGAGTCAGTAGTTGTGGACGTGCGGACCTCTACGTCATCCAAGGTGGTACTTTGACTGCGGTAAGGTATAGAGATGAGATTCTCCGACCTTTTGTCGTGCCTTATGCTGGTGCCATAGGTGATTCTTTTCTTTTTATGGACGATAATGCACGACGCCACAGAGGTGGCTTGGTGGACGACATGCTGGAAGTGGAGGGTATCGAGCGTATGCATGGCCAGCTTCCTCCCCGGACTTAAATCCGATTGAGCATGTGTGGGATGTATTAGGCAGGCGCATTTCAGGCAGACCAGCACCTCCCACAACTGTCCCAGAGCTGCACATTGCTCTTATGGAAGAGTGGCCACGTATCCCCCAAGAACACATTGCTAACCTCATTGCATCAATGCCACACAGGTGTGAGGCAGTGCTGGCCGTTCGAGGAGACCATACACCATACTAAAGAAACATTTTAACCCATGTTAATGGTGCTTTGTTTGTTTGCCATATTCCTAATCAGGATCTCTTTGACATCTGGTGTGGTACAGAGGTTACGTAATGACTTCAAACTCTTATTTACATTCTTTTGGAGTAATAGAAAGTGATTGCATCTAATACTGTTCCTAAAAAACATAGTCTTAATAGGTTATTCTACAATATCCCCTAATTTTTTTGAGCAGTGTAGTATCTTTGTGTAATAAAGTACAACCTCTCGTATAATAATCATGTATATCTTTATTAAAAATTAAGGTCATATAATGTTGAGATAGATTCTTAACAATTTTAAACACACACACATATATATATATATATATATATATATATACTTACTTACTCACTGGCACTATCGAACCCCTAGGTTCATGGCCGCGCGGACATAAGCTCTCCATACATCCCTATCCTGAGCTAATCCTTTCCAATTATTCCCTGTATAATCTACTTCCCTCAAATCATAGTTAATGTTATTCTCCCACCTCATTCTTGGTCTACCAACTGGGCGTTTTCCCTCTGGCTTTCCTACAAGAAGCTTCCATGCAAGTCTTTCATTCCCCATACGTGCAACATGTCCTGCCATCGCAGTCTACGAGACTTGACTGTTCTTATTATATCTGGCTTCCTATAAAGACCATGTAGTTCATTGTTATTTAGTCTTCTCCATTCACCTGTCTGTTCATCTCTCTTTGGTCCAAAAATTTTCCTAAGTACTTTATTCTCAAATACCTGTAATCTCGTTTCCTCCCTTAAACTAAGTGTCCATGTTTCGCACCCATATAATAAAACTGGTAAAATAATAGTTTTATATATTTTCAGTTTATATATATACAAATCATATATTTTTTATTCCTTTAATGGTAAAATATTTGAAAAAAGTATAAATAAATTTAAAAGATGTACGGGGATGGAAGTTATATAGTATTCTGACAGCTCTATTCTGTAAAACTTGGAGAGGGTGAGTTATGTAATCAAAACTATTTCCCCTTACAGGTAGCATGTAAGTGAAAACAGTAAAGGTTCAGAATATACAATACTGATCTGTAAAATCTGTTTTTTTTCTGAGATGTGTAACGTATCTTGCGGGTGAGCTGTGTATAAATGTTATCGTCCTGGAATGATGAGTGGAACGTCTTAATGAAGTCCGGTCATCGCCATTCTTTTAAAACGAGCGAAAATTGTATTACAGTAGCTTAAGACAATTCAATGGTGCGAAGGAAGATATTGTTATGTGGGCGACCAAGACAATGTCCTTATCGTATATCATGCTCTTGGCTACATGAATACAATCACGCTATGGACTTCGTAGGAGGATCTACAACCCGAGGGAACTGCCTGCTACCGATAGTGCAACTTCTGGTTGTACATTTTCATTTCTAACAGTTTTATTACATATTATGAGTGTGGAAAAAAAAATGAAGACATCTTAGAAGAATTACACATGGAATCTTTAGAAAACAAAATTTCTGATTATAAGTCAAGATGGATACAACATGTTCATCGAATGGAAGATCACAGAATACCCAAACTAATGTTAAGATATCAACCTGCAGGAAGAAGAAGACCAGGACGTCCACTCAAAAGACTTCTGGATGGTGTTTCTCGAGGCCGAAACAGGTCAACAAATGGCCTAAATTCGTGAATGTACTATGATGATGATGGATTTCGACTTTTATAATACTTTGAAAGCGTCCATATGAAACTTTGCTTTTGGCGAACTCCTACGGAATGTATTTATTAAGGTTCAACCCATGAAACGATTTTGATAAATCTTTTCAAATTTTCATCCATACTGCTTACTCATCATCATAGTAGTCCGAGATCCGGCTGCAAGATTACTATGTTCATCGAGTGTATGAACAAAATCTATTTTTTTCATAAAATTGTGAATGACTGAATACATTTTTGCCTAGTTGCCTATTAAAATTCGGCCGCCAGCATGTTTAATTAAAATACAATTTATTTATTTATTCGAAATAATTTAATTCACTTGTTATTAAAATAAATTATAATCCAGTTTGCAGAAATCGATGTATAGAGCTTGAAAAATTTTGGTTGCCATTGCACACTTGGCCGTAAATCTCCTCGCGGCT
This sequence comes from Diploptera punctata, assembly GCA_030220185.1. NCBI lineage: Eukaryota > Metazoa > Arthropoda > Insecta > Blattodea > Blaberidae > Diploptera > Diploptera punctata. Next base: position 528,676 of record JASPKZ010007977.1, on the reverse strand, counting down.
GCAGCAGGCTATGACAACAATCAGTAATAAAATGGCGGTAAGTACGTATTTATTGTTTTATATTGTTTCAAATAAAGTTCAGTTCATTTAAAATGCTGTGATTTGTTTCGTATAATGTATATTAACACTACCATTTGGATATATTTTTGTATATAATTGTACGTAGTATGCATAGAGGGCAGTGGTTTTACTTCCCGCTGCGAGGGAACTATATAAAACAATAAATACGTACTTACCGCCATTTTATTACTGATTGGTGTCATAGCCTGCTGTAGCCGAGAGGAGGTTTACGGCCAAGTGTGCAATGGCAACCAAAACTTTTCAAGCTCTATACATCGATTTCTGCGAACTGGATTATAATTTATGTTAATAACAAGTGAACCAAATTATTTCGAATAAGTAAATTAATTATATTTTAATTAAACATACTGGCGGCCGAATTTTAATAGGCAACTCGGCAAAATGTATTCAGTAATTCACAATTTTATGAAAAAAATTGATTTTGTTGATACACTCGATGAACGTAGTAATCTTGCACCCGGATCTCAGACTATAATCATCATCACAATGATATATGGCATGAAAGTCCATTTTGGGTCCTAGTCTTCTTTAGAAAGTCCTTCCAGACTTCTCTATTTGGTGCTAAATTCTTCCAATTTCTAATTTTACTAATTTTAATATCCTGCAAGACACAATCCTCCCATCTTAATTTTGGTCTTCCAACTTTTCTGGTTTGTAATGGTTGTGCTATATATATATTTTAACAGGTTTATTATTGTCCATATGTATCAAATGTCCAGCCCAGGCCAAACCATTAAATTTTATATTATCATCATCCGTATCATGGCAGCTGCCGCCGTCTCCCGGAAATCAAACGCCGTTCCTCTCTGTCCATCCATTGATCTTCCTCCAATCCTCCGATATTCATAGCTGCTTGAACCTCTTCTATCCAAGTTTTCTTCGGTCTTTCTCTCTTCACTAAATCGGATTCCTTATATAATTTAGACAATTCACAATTTTTATTTCTTTTCCAAATGTCACTCTCTTTCACAGCCCCAAAAATAGCTCTTACTATCTTTCTTTCAAAAATTTCCAAAGATTTATCATCTGACTTTGAAAGAGTCCAAGTTTCTGGTGCATAAACTATACACTAGAAAAAAGACCATATATATATATATATAATATATATATATATAGGACTATTAGGGCGGTGCTTGTTTTCGACTTTTCGCTTTTCATTCCGCATACCCTGTATTTTGTTTCCTTTGGTTCTAAGAACCAATTTAAAGTCAGTTTTGTTGAAATTTAAGAGAAGGAACCCGTGCCGCATTGAACTAGAACAGGCCTACTGTTTTGTAATGATAATGATTTATGATATTAAAAAATAATTTCATTAAAACAACTGTATTCATCAATTTATTTATCTTGTTTAAGGCAATAATCAAATAAAAATACTCCTGCTGCAAGTGACTTTTCTAAAATATGTATCCTATATTCCGATACGAGTGTAATGCATTTTACGGAAATGAGGAAGAGTATTTGAAAAAACAATCCATCCATCCGTAGTAATTCTGCCCGAAGGCAGGTATTTCACTGCAATTATAGCATTTTCTTGCTATGTTTAGCAGTTTTACTAGGGATTTATAGGTGTGGTAGCTTCCCGTTGCTTTCCACAGCGGTGAAGGATGATGATAATAATGATATGGATGATAATGATGATGCCAGATGATTTTCGGGGACCGTTGGGCCCTAAGCTTCCTGATATTTGTCTTACAGGTGAGGAAAAACCCCGAAAAAACCTCACCAAGGAGCTGAAGAAGTAATTCTTTTCCCACGTTGTGGTGAAATTTTGAAGCAGTAATTCTCTTCATGCCCGATGTTGTAGTAACGTTTTGAAGAAGGTTTTTTGTCCCAAATAGAATTACTGGTTCAGGTTGGGTTTGATTTTTCGGTAGAGACGGATTCTCTTCTTAGGGTCGGTAGTTGGTACACTGGATAGGAAAACACTTTAAAAATCACTAAAATTTGTTTCTTGTAGAAATAATTTCACATTTATTCACTTTGTTGTTTCCCAGCAGATTAAGTAAATGTAGTGGTATTATTCTTCACCGTCAATAAAAATAAATTATTTTCTTTTCTTGAATCAATTATTATTCTTGTATTAAATATTACATTTTTTCAGGAGATCTCTTCTTGCTTCTATCTTTCCTGAAAGTTATATGCAGAATGATTGGTGTAATTCTTTTATAATTTTAAAGAACATTATTACATCACATGATGTTAATTTTAAATTCTATTGGTTAATAATCCATTAAATATATGGTTTAAATTTGATTTGTTAAATAAAAAAGTTAATTATTTTAACATCCAATCCGAATTTAGTTTACTTTCATTTAAAAATGTGAAGTTAAGCAGGTGTTCTTATTACAGTTATAATAGAAAGCTTTATAATTCTGACAACAATGACTTAAAACAATTTTAACAGCATTTATTAGAAAGACTGTTATGTTATACAATTTCTTTAATTGTTACTGAGGCATTTTTATTTAACAATGAACAACAATGAATTATTTAGATGTTTTTCTTTATCTAAGTTATATTTAAATATTAAAAGAATTTTAAAGTATAAAATTATTAACTTAAACTTTCATATTTATTATGATAATAAAATCCTGCTTTATAGCTTGTCCCGACCGGGAATCGAACCCGGGCCCGCTGCGAGACAAGGTAGCACGCCACCTCGATACCACAGCGGTGGAAAAAAATACTTAATTGCATACGAATTTTTGCACGAAAATTATTGATATAAATAATTTATACTAGGGCATCCGATAAGTAATGACTACACTGCTATAACATCACAAAACATTTATTTACTCATACGTATTTTTGACATTATGAACTTCGTTTATAGTCTCCTGCCAAGTCAACTATTCGTTGCCAAATCCTTCTGCAGCACCATTTCTGGATATCTCCCTCAGTTGATCGATATAGAGCTTTTTTGATATCAACTTTTGATTGAAATCGGATGTCTCGTAGATATTCTTTGATCTTTGAGAATAAGTTGTATACACAAGGGCTCATGTCTGGTGAATTTGGTGGATGTTCGAGTACTTTCCCAATTCCACCTTCTAATCAAATTATACTGAACATCTTTTCAGTGCGATATTGCTTACTACTATGCGAGAAACAGTGAATGTATTCATGAAATACTGCTATTTCGAGACTTTCAATATTACAGATTTTTTGGTCGATGTGACTAATTACTTATACTTACCAATTTTGTTGTTACTGGAAGTAAGTCAACGTTCCCACATATAACCTGGTTGCTATGCAAACAAAAGAAATCGCAATGCTGATATGGACTTAAAAAAACACACGTACGGTAAGAAAAAATAAAACATTTCTTGAATGTTTTGTACTCTAACTCGTACCTTTCTTCAGACTTTTCCGGAATTAATGCAGAACATCCCACTCTCCAGGCTTCTTCAATTTCTGTATCAATTAACATACTTAATAAAACTTCCTAACATTTCTCTTACAGGTGAGGAAAAATCCCGAAAAAAACCTCACACAGGAGCCTGTCCCGATCGGGAATCAAACCCGGGCCCGCTGCGTGACAAGACAGCACGCTACCTCGATATATCCTCGATATATATATATATATATATATATATACAGGGTGCTGAAAAAAAAAACAATGACAACGGAGGTGAGGTAGTGTATAAAGATATGTTGATAATTTTTAATAAGGTACCAATGTCCGGAAATGGTGCGTTTTCACACTATGATTAGTTAATTATGTCTAAAGATCAGTGTTAGTTCGAAGCGTTTGAAGACTCATTACTTGACAACACCTCACAGGTATGGAACCTATGATACCTGGCTTCGCAACGGAATGTGGCTGCAACATGACGAAGCTCCAGCTCACTTCGATGCTAATGCGAGGAGACATTTGGATATTACGTATCCAGGTCGAGGGGGGCCAGTCCCATGGCCTCCGAGATCACCTGATCTTAACCCTCTCGATTACTTTTGCGGGGCGACATGATCAGTCTGTTTATCAGACTCCAGTAGAGTCACGTATGGATCTTATAGCCCGAATCCACGCTGCTACAGAAATAATTCAAACGAGGCCAGACGTATTTGAATGCGTGCGCCAATCACTACACCGCCGATGTACGCTCTGCAATCAAGTGGAAGGTGGATTTTTTGAAAACTTGATGTGACTGTAACAGTATTGTCAAGTAGTGAGTCTTGAAATCCAACTAACGGAACTCTTGAGAAGTTAGCTACTCATAGTGTGAAAACGCATCATTTCCGGACATTGGTACCTTATTAAAAATGATCAACAAATTTCAATATATTGCCTCACCTCCGTTGTCTGTTTTTTTGCAACACCCTGTATGTATATATAAAATATTCTCTTTAATTTGCTTACTTGTTATAGTCAGCTACTAGATGACAGTGAAGACCGAGTTCTCGCAACATCTAGTAATAATGGAGAATATAATACATATATAAGAAAAATAAGTGTTTGAATTGGATTCGCCTGGTGATGTAATGGATAACACGCTGAGGTACAGACTCAGAGTTCCGGGTTCGAATCCCGTCCAGGCATTTATTTTTCTTATCATACCATATATATATATATATATATATATATATATATATATATATATATATACGTCCTGCGTGGGGGACACGGGTCCTTCCAAGCAGGAGTTTCTTAACCAAGCTAATTTAGTTACGCTTATTTACCTACGGATGCCAACGCGTAACATTTGGTTAGCACATCGCCTCAATAAGATATCTACTAGGCAACTTAGGTATTACTTGGATGGATGGAGGTCGCTTAAATTTTGCACAGAAACTTTTTTATTCAGGCATGTGGTTCTTTTACGAGCCTGAAAATCTTCAAATTTCAGGAGCCACGACTTAACGTCCCTGCCGTAAACTTATCCCTTTGATTTTTCCATCATAAAAATTCATCGACCTTGTCCGAGTTCGAACCTGCGACCCTCGTAATTAGAGGCAAGGAACATAACCATTAGACCACTGAGGCCAACACAGCCATAGTAAGAGGTTAAAAATAATGATGATAAACATAATTTACTTTTTAACCTAGCCGTGGGCCCCGTAAAATTGCTTGACCATGACTGATTTGCTATAAAATATGAACAAAACTGTAACCGTATTTATAAAGATAATTTTATAGCAAGATCCATATATAGACAGATCACCTACTTTTTACAGAGTGTTATATTTAAATACAATTTGTTTACTAATTCAACTGACATTGTATTCTTTGTTATGAACAACATAGGCCTAAAGGGATATGATAATATAGGCTAGAAAAGAAGCATACGTAAATGGAAATATAATTTATCATAAGTAATGCCACGAGTGATTTCCAAATTATTGATTAATTCACGACTCACGAAGTGAGGAGTGAATTTATCTAGAGAATTTGGAAATGAAGAGTGGCATTTGTTAGGACTATTTAACGAATAAAATTAAGCTGTTTACTCACAAATCATTATTTAACTATACTTATTTTAAAATATGTATATATTTTATGTAAACGGCGATGTTTGAAAACAAACGAGAAACGATTGGAATGCTTCATTTGCTTCTTTTGTTCATCACTGCAACCAGATCATATTATTTATTGCTAAAGGAACGCAATATTGTAAGAATACACTCTAGTGGAGAAAAAATGAAACACATCAAACTGTATATTAATTCATTTCTGATGTCCTATGATGTAAATATGACAATTATATTTTTCTGGAATGTTATTATCTGAAAAAAAAAAAACATTTAAGAAAGTGCAAACAGTGGTTTCTTTTTTTGGTGGTATAATCAATATAATTTATATTAACTCCAGCATGCGCTATATATACAATCTGGTAGCCGTATTTCTTTGGGGGTTATTCACTGCAAAATAATGCCATGACCTATTCAGAATGTTAAAAAGGAGGTGCTTCATTTATTATGATAAACTTTAGTTGGTAAATTCTAGGCGAAACACGACTGTAATTGGTTGTAAATAAAAAATCATTGAAACGCGATTGGTCATTGACTCCCATTTGGGGCATGAGTTAAATAGTCTTCGCAAACAAATGTAACGATTTTTAGTTTATTTAATCAAAACTCTATTTAAGAATCTTTCAAATAGGAATGATATATTTTTCTAAGTAAAAAACAATAATTTGGTGGACGCCCTTGGGTTGGGCAACATCTATATGTAGCTATAAAACGCTGATAGAATACTGTTCGAAGCTTTAAATTTCGCCACACCTTGGTATAAATCGTACTTATATAGTTCGCCAACATGATTCCTCCACGTTACTTCTACAAAGATTTGACGCGGTACAAAGACACGCTTCCACTCTAAGGGCGTAGCTTTCAAATGCAAGGGGGTCCACACCGCACCCAGGCCCATAGGGTCTCATCTGACATTGGTCAATGACACTGCATTAACATCTTTATTCAATTTTGTTTATACTTGAAATACATGAAAGATGTTCCAACTATCTTCCCGCGTACAATGTATTATTTCCGCGATAGTGCGTTCTATCGTAGCTACTTACAGGAATGACAATGACTAAAAGTTCAATTTCCTAATTTTCGGAGTTGCCAACCTATAAATAACTAAATAACTATACTGTAATGTTACAAATTACCTACCTAGGGCGGGAAGTAAAACCACTGCCCTTTATGTATACTATGTACAATGTATATACAAATATGCATTCAAAAGATAGTATTAACATACAGTGCACACATCAAATCACTGCATTTTAAATTAACCGAACTTTATTTGAAACAATACAAAACATTAATTCGTACTTTCTGCCATTTTGTATCTGATTGGTATCACGGCCTGCTGTAGTCTCAACTAAATTATTTTCGGCATTCGGTATATAAATTGCGCAGATTGCTAACGTCAGTCAGTTGTTTATGATGAACGCAAATATATTTTGGAAATTAAAAACCGAGCGATAGCGAGGTTTTTAATCATCTCCTCACTTCTGTAAAAACCACTTCCCAACCTCACATTGTAATAACTAATATGTATATTAGGGTGGGCCGAAAAAACTCACTTTTTTTATTTCGAAGTTGTAATAGCGCGGGAAAGTTGCAAATTATATAGACAAAAGAAAAGAAAAAAATATCAAGATCGGTTGACGTCTTCCGGTCGCGCAAAGGCTCTAAAGTTTGACAAAATATGAAAAAAAAACTTAGTTTTTGAGACTATTTCTTAAATTTTTTAATTAGTTGTTTTCGTAATGTAATAGTTTGTAACGTCTTCAAATAGAGCCTAAAAATATTGTGTTTTAATTTGGTTTATATCAGTTGATATCTTCCGGTCGCGCTTAAGCTCCAAAATTTGCCACAATAATGAACAAGTTATATTTTTACGCATTTTTGGTATTTGATAAATAACTTCCAGAGTATTGATTGTCAGATCCCACAGATAGACATAAACGTGCTTAGCAAAGATCAGCAATACCTACTTGATATTTAAAAAATAAAGAAATAATCGCAAAAATTAAGCTTTTTTTCATATTTTGCCAAACTTCAGAGCCTTTGCGCGACCGGAAGATGTCAACTGATTTTGATATTTTTTTCTTTTTTTTAGCTATATAATTCGCAACTTTTCCGCACTAATAACTTCGAAATAAAAAAAAAGTTTTTTCGGCCCATCCTAATGTACAAAAAAAAAAGAAACACACACACACACGCACATATACACACACACACCTACATACACACACTCACACTCACACACACACACACACACACACACACACCCACACACACACACACACACACACACACACACACACACACACACATATATATATATATATATATATATATATATATATATATCACTCATGGCCTGCAATAGTGGCACAATTCAAACATTGCTACATTTGAATTTAATAAATAGGATATTCTTCTTGGTGATAAACTTCACACAAAGTCAATAAAAACTCAAATCATCTATTTAAAAAGTCAAAAGAGTAAACGCGTTTCAGTAGCGACGCTATTGTCAATATTAAATCTTGATAATGGTAGCGTCGCTACTGAAATGCGTTGACTCTTTTAACTTTTTAAATTGTTGATTTGGGTTTTTATTGACTTTGTGTAATATTATTTTTGAGTTAGTGCATTTTTCATCATATTAAAATATTCTTCTTCCCTTCAGCAATCGTGACTCATCGATTAGTTCAATACTTCACCGCCATATAACAGGTGTATTAGTCATACGATATATGCCTTTCAGTGTTAAGGGAAATTTCATCCTCATTTATCTTAAAACTTACTTTTTTTTTAGTTGTGCCACTACTGCAGTCCATGAGCGATATATATATATATATATATATATATTAATTAAATAAAAATAAAACGTAGTTTTATTTGATTTTCATATTTATTATATAATTCAGTGACAGCTGTTTCGGTACACTGTACCTTCTTCAGACATGTTAACAAATTATGAATTGTGTTCCAACTGTTCTAAGCAACAATAGAACAATATTTATTTAAATTTTTTAATTTAACAAAGGGGATTCATTCAAATCAAGTTGAGAATTTAACAGTTTTTTACTACTTTTAAACTTATTAATTTCTACAGCCTCCAAAAAGATCTAACTTCTTACCCTTATCACAAATATGTAAAATTTCAAAATTTGGATCGAAACAATGATTAAATTGGAATAGGTGGTTAGCATAGTTTGAATTTTCTAAATTTCTGTTATATGCTCTCATGTGTTCCTTTATCCGAGATATAAAAGGTCTACCAGTTTGTCCTATATAGACATTGTCACATGTGCTACACTTCAATTTATATACACCTGATAATTTTTCTTTTTTTGTTTTGGTTTTATTGTTTTTTATTATATTTTGTAGAGTTTTATTAGTTTTAAATGCCACATTAATGTTCAACTTAATCATTGTTTCGATCCAAATTTTGAAATTTTACATATTTGTGATAAGGGTAAGAAGTTAGATCTTTTGGAGGCTGTAGAAATTAATAAGTTTAAAAGTAGTAAAAAACTGTTAAATTCTCAACTTAATTTGAATGAATCCCCTTTGTTAAATTAAAAAAATTAAATAAATATTGTTGTATTGTTGCTTAGATCAGTTGGAACACAATTCATAATTTGTTAACATGTCTGAAGAAGGTACAGTGTACCGAAACAGCTGTCACTGAATTATATAATAAATATGAAAATCAAATAAAACTACGTTTTATTTTTATTTAATTAATAAATATGGATTTTCATCAAGTAAACACCAACTCAATTGATTATATATATATATATATATATATATATATATATAATACAGTTTTATGAACGTTTTTGGACCAAAGAGACGTGAACAGACAGGCGAATGGAATAGGCTACATAGGAGCAGTGAGCTCCATGATCTTTATAGAAAACCAGATATAATAAGAACAGTTGAGTCTCATAGACTGCGCTTACCAGGGCACGTAGCACGAATAAGGAATGAAAGAGGGGCATAGGAGCTTCTTGTAGGAAAACCAGATGAAAACGCACAGTTGCTAAACCTAGAATGAGGGGTGTGAGGATAACATTAACCATGATTTGAGGAAAGTAGATTATATAGGAGATGATTGGAAAACATCTCAGGATAGGGATGTATGGAGAGCTTATGTCCGCGCGGCCGTGCATCTACAGGATCGATTGAGCCAGTGAGTTTATATACATAGATGGAATCACTGCTAAATGTAAAAAAAATAATTATAACATCGAAATAAAGAAACGTTGCTGATAAATTAAATATCCTCTTTAAATACTTACGTGTTAAAGAAGCCACGATGTGTCAGTGCGATAGATGTCCCGCTGCTTCTAATGATAGAGAATCATATATAAGGAAGAAAAATAAATGTTTGTGCTGGAATGTCTGAGTGGAATAGTTAGTATGTCACTAACGTACAAAGTTAGAGGTCTCGGGGTTCAAATCCCGGTTCAGGCGTTTAATTTTCTTTTCATGTCACATATATATATATATATATATATATAGTAGTTTTTCGAGGATATAAGTACGATGGATTGTCCAATAGTGTGGCATGTGTATGACTGATAGTATGCAAGACCGATAAAAACGTCGGGACCTGTGGCCAGCGACCAAACTTCTATTTTTAACGCGGAAAACCCAAGAGATCTTTCTTTATTATAATATATGGTACAAGAAAAGAAGTATAGTACAACATGTGTCCGTAAATTTATAATAAGAACTTTTACAAATGTTAGTAAACCACTTAAATTTGAGGGAAGTAGATTATACAGGGAATGATTGGAAAGCATTAGCTCAGGATAGGGATGTATGGAGAGCTTATGTCCGCGCGGCCATGAACCTACGGGTTCGATAGTGCCAGTAAGTAAGTAAGTAAGTAAACCACTTAAACCGACTCACACTCACCTTCCCAGCATAATATAAGGTGCAGAAAACAGACTTCTTCTCAGCACACTGTAATCCATTGAAAAGAGACTTACCTCACTAATGACAGACATCATAAAATCAAATACTTTGTAAACTGAAAACCGCTACCTGTCAGATACTGCTAAGTAACGTAGAGATGACGGGACATCATTTGCAGGTACTAACAAGTATTCAGGTGAACAGTAATTTTATTCGCAACATGTTTCCTAATGTACCGATTGCAACCAGAGCCTCAATTTATTGTCCAGATATCAAGTTATGTCGTCATGCACTAACATACATAAAAGTTGGAATAACCCTCTAATTATAAATTTCCGTACCCATGTTGTAATACACTCCTTTTCTTCTCTCAATATGCGGAATGCATTCCTGAAATTTTGACGCTGCAATTTGTTGCAGTCTGTAGATTCATGGCAGCGTGGACATAAGCTCTCCATACATCCACATCCTGACCTAATTTCTTCCAGTCATCCCCTGTATAATCTATTTCCCTCAAATCTTGGTTAATGTTATTCTCCCACCCCGTTCTTGATATGCCAGTTAAGCATTTTCCCTCTGATTTTCCTACAAGAAGCTTTCATGGCACTCTTACATTTCCCATTCGTACCACATGTACCGCCCATCACAGTCTATGAGACTTAACTGTTCTTATTATATCTTGTTTCTTATAAAGGAAGGATGAGAGCAGAATAACTTCTAGTGAATTGAGTTTCATGAGATACACAGCAGGATATACCAAATGGGATCAAATACGCAATAATGATATTTTGAAGGAACTATGTTTAGAACTGGTCATTGATTACATACATAGATACCAGAACAACTGGATGAATTATTTGTGACAAATTAGTTCAGATAGAGTTCCCAAGCCCATGCTTCGTTATTGTCCAACAGGTAAGAGATCTCTGGGCCGTCCAAGGAAACGCTGGATGCAAAATTAATAAGTGAGATCGTAACAGGCCTATAGGCCTAAGACTTGGCTGGATGAAGAAGAAGAAGAAGTTTTCTAAAAAGATGATGCAGCTCGCTGTTTTGAAGTATTCTCCATCCACCTGTCTGTTCATCTCTCTTTTGATCCAAAATTTCCCCAAGAACTTTATTTTCAAAGACTCGTTATCTTTTCTCCTCCCTTAAAGTAAGCGTCTATGTTTGGAATTCATATGACATAACTGGGAGAATAATCGTGGGAAAATTACCACTGCTAATGTTAAAGTGAAAAAAAAGACTGCTGTAACAGATGGAGACAAGATGACATTAAGCATGATTGTTGCCTCACAGTAGAAACTGGAAAGCCACGACAGCCAAAGTGATTGCTGAGCTGAATTTGTGTCTCCAAAATGCAGTGTAAGCATGGTGTGCTTAAATAAATAAATAAATAAATAATATATAAATGGGAGAACGTCTACTGCCAATAACAGTGAGCAACAAAAAATAAACTTTTTTTTTCTGTCTCAGAAAGAACAAAATATGATTGTGATAGTATTTTTTCTCCTGAATTCAAATATGATATCGGTTTTTCTCCATCACGCAAGGTATTTATAATTTCAAACACTTTATTATTTTCTACATTCGTACCTACACAATATTCGAACATTCGGACTCACCTAGAAAGTAAGAAATGACGATTTTCTGCTATATTTCGCCTGTGGAGCATCCCTCTTGATGGTCCAACAATAATCGACCAGCATATTAGGATTCCATTTGCCTTGATATCTCTTTTCCATAGCTGAAATCTCCTGAGTTAGCTCATTTGGTTTTATTTTACAATGGACAAATGGACGAAAAAACCTTTATTAAAAAATAATTATTTAAATCCATTAATTGAAATTGAAATAAAAAAAACTGTGGGTGATGTAGAAATTCCGAATACATATTTGAAAACACGATAAAAAAAACTGCATTAAGTACAACTATTGGTACTCATGAGACAAAAGTCATACTTAATCCACAGCTGTGGTCTCGAGGTAGCGTGCTGCCTTGTCACGCAGCGGGCCCGGGTTCGATTCCCGGTCGGGACAGGGTCCTGGTGAGGGTTTTTTGGGGTTTTTCCTCACCTGTAAGACAAATGTCAGGAAGCTTAGGACCCAACGGTCCCCGAAAATCGTCCGGCCATCATCATCATTATCCTTATCATTATCTTCATCTTTCACCGGTGTGTAAAGTAACAGGAAGCTACCACACCTATAATTCCCTAGTAAAGCTGCAAATCATAGCATGAAATGCTATGATTGTACTGAAAGATCTGCGCTCGGGCAGAATTACTATGGATGGATGGATGGATGGATGGATGGAGATCTCCAACTTCTCACTTCATTGTAAGGTATTTCTCTCGTTTTTTTCTTTTGAAAATAATAAAAAAAGTATTTCGTTCAGGTAATTATTCACTTATTGCAACAATAAATTATGTTTTCCGTTTTTATTTGAATTTATGGTGACACAGAATACCCGGAGACTTCAATGGTGCGAGCAGCACACAATAATACAAGAGAAGCAAATAATGTGGTCCAACGAATCAACATTCACAACATCAGGAATCGAACTCGCGGCTTTCTGTCTTGTAGCGCATTACCTTAACAACTATCCTACGTTGCGCCGTGTCCCCATGTTGAAATTACTTTAAAAAAATTAGGTTCCACAATTGGTATAATTTTAATGGCACTAAGTATGTTTTTTTTTTCAAATGCCCCAGGTTGTCTTTCGGCATTCCTGGTATTCTCTCCTGTCATGGCGTACTTGTAACCCACTTCTGAGGTAGGGGCGCCTGGAAGGCGGGGTTACGTTGCCCCGATGATATGATGAGTGATGGTGATGATAGTGGTGCGCCAGGAGAGTCCATAATGCTAAGCCTAATCTAAGATGAATATGAATGATGATGATTGCGATGGCCATATGATTTCGGGGACCGTTTGGGCCTTAAAGCTTTTCTGACATTTGTCTTACAGGTGAGGAAACACCCCGATAAAAACCTCACCCAGAAAAACTGTCCCGAGCGGGGATCGAACCCGGGCCCGCTGCGTGACAAGGCATAACGCTACCTCGAGACCACAGCTGTGTGCACTAAGTATGTTAGCAATTTAAAAAAGTCGTTATTATTTTAAATAGCCTAAGAGTATAAACTGGGTGAACAAATTAGATGGTGAAACAGCGAGCCAAAATATTACAAATACAGTAGTCTAGCGCATTAAACTGTAATGTTGCGGTTAATAAACCAACTATCATAAAATTAAGACTAATGAAATAAGTGGCTTGTTTTTTAATTTACCACAAACAATGAGTGTATTTTATTTGTAGTTTGTTAAGTTATACTGAAGCAGATTAAATAATATTCTAAGATGAAACTTTTCTTGTTGAATTTTATTGGACTTTCTGAATTTGCAATTTGACGGGTATACGAATAACAAATGTGTTTATTGGACGATTGCTTTAGAAGAAAGTAATTGCTTCTTCATATTAGAATGATCTCGGTAACAATTTGACTAAGTAGCACTAAAAGAAAGGATACAGTATTTCTGCTTCAGTATATTGATAAATAAATATATACTGAATAAATATATGAAAAAAAGATTGATAAATAAAAAAAAAGTTTCATAAGTAACACGGGCAAAAACTCCAGGAGTATCGTTAATTGCTCCTGCTGCTTCTACTATCCGGGCAACCAGATCCCTTTCTGATGCAACATGAGTTGTGTAAAAGATGTGCGCATATCTCCCCACACAAAAATTCCAAAGGGTCATATCTGGGGATCGAACAGGCCATGGTACAGGACCACCTCTGCCAATCAACTTTTCTGAAAATCGTTGGTTCAAGAATCGACGCACACGACGACTGAAATGTGCCGGCGCCCCGTCATGTTGGAACCACATGCGTTGTCTTGTAGGGAGCGGGACGTCTTCCAGCAATTCTGGCAATGATCTGGCGAGAAAATTGTAATAGTGTCTGTCATTTAATGGTCTAGGTAGGAGATATGTCCCAATTAAACAGTCCCCAACAACACCGGCCCACACATATCAGTGTACTCACTCCATGTGTATCGCTCCATTAGTAAACAGACTACTACACTAGTGGACAAAATTTCTGCCATCAACAGCAGTTGCAATCATGACAACTGAAGAGCGTAATACGCCCTGTACCGGTTTAAATAATCCTCATAAGAAAAAATGGCATTAGGGAAAAACATTTGTTTTGGTATCCCCTACAACCTCCCAGAGTTTGTCGGTTTAAATAATTTTCACTCTGTATAAAATTAACGTTTGTTTGTTCATATCTTATGCACTACCATGCCGTTAGTGCGATTGTAGTGAAACACGTGGAAAGAGTGTAGCTTTTTGGACACTTAAATGGCTTACGCTGACTAAACCATAATAAATTCACAAAATTAATGTACACAGAATTGAATATCTAAAAATTAAAAAAAATCTATAAAAAAAGTCCGCTACAGCATATGTTTATCTCACACTAACTCACAATAACCATTTTTGCCTTTCATAGATGCCAAGAAGATCGAGAAGAGTAGATTCCGGGCAAGCGTAGCAGCCCACGGTGGGTATTCTTTTACGCATAACTTATAATAACGAATTTCGTCTTTCAGCTCATTGATGCCAAGAAGATCGAGATAAGTAGATTACGGGCAACACTGGGTAATCAGCACGGGTATCTTAAAATAATTACGATATAAATTTACAATTTTTTTCCTTTTACTTACATAACTAAGCTTAAAAAGCATTAATTTTCGTTTTCCAGCTCATTTATGTCAAGAAGATCGGGGTAAATAGATTCCTGGCAACGCCGGATAATCAGCATGGGGTATCTAAAAATAATTACGATATAAATTGTTCCTCTCATTTATTCAATTAAACATAACAACACATTCATTTTCGTCTTTTATGCCAAGAATAACAGCATAACTAGATCCCTAAGCATGGTCGGGTTATCAACACGGATATCTTAAAATAATTACGATATACATTTATAATTATTTTTCATTTTACTTATTTAACTACACATAAAATATATTAATTTTCAATTATATAGGCGTAGCAGTGCACACGGGTATTAACTAGTCATCATCATCATCATCATCATCCATGCAAGTATTAGGCCGTGTGGCCTGTTACGGTCTCAAAGAGGAATTTTCCATCCAGCGCTTTTTTGGACGTCGGTGCGATCTTTTGCTTTGGGGCAGTAGCGAAGTATGGCTTTTGGAATTCTATGAGTCGGCATTCGTTGAAGATGGGCTTTCCAGTTGTTCTGGTAGTTTTGTATGTGGTGAAGAATGGGTTCTACATTCAACTCTTCCATAATTTCATCATTTCTTTTATAGTCCCACTTTGTGTACGGCGCATAAATCGCATCTCATTTGCTGTTATTCGACTTTCATCTCTTCTTCGTATTGTCCATGCCTCACTACCATAGCCGTAATCTTGTGTTCTTCTGTACTAAATATGGTTTCATTATACTGTTAATTATCCCTGTTGTTTTTGTAAAATTTGTGATTTTCTTTGATATATCAGCTTCATCTTACTTACTTTTACTTTTACTTTTGAGGGCCTCTCCACTTTTCAGCGGTTACCCTGTATTCCCATATGCCATTCTTGCCGATCACGCCATTCATCCTCCTCCAGACCTCGGTCGTTCATCAATCTATGGATCTCTCCTCTCCAAGTTGTTCTTGGCCTGCTCCGTTTCCTTCTACCAGAAGGTGACCATTCCAAAAGAGTTTTGGGCCACCTATCATCCTCCATTCTCCTAACATGGCCATAGCACTGAAGAGCTCGTCTTTCGATCCTTTCCACCACTGTCTCCTCCATATCCATCATCTGCCTCACTTCTTCATTTCTTCTTCTTTTCAACCTGGACACCCTGGCACTGCGTCTTATTCCATCCATCTCCACTGCCAAGATCTTAGTTTTTTGTCCCTCTACCAAAGTCCATCCCTCAGCACCATAAGTCATTATGCTTTCCACAACAGACTTCAAAATCCTCTTCTTCGTGTGGTTTGACATGGTCTTACTCCACAGTACTCCATTCAACATTTTTATGGCTCTTCGTGCTTGTACTAACCTGCTATCTACTTCAGCTTTACAGCTCCTTGATTCATTAATAAGTGATCCCAAATATTTCAATTTTTTAACAGCTCTAATAAAGCTTCATCTTGAAATGTTAAATTATAAAATATGATGGTACTAACTAGTATATATGAAATTTATCCAGATTCTTTATATATTCTTGTACAATATTTATGAAATCAACATTAAATATTTTATACGATATAGGTTTCACTACCAACTGTCACTGTTATCCAAAATACAAAAACGACACTTTAAATATATTGTATCCATATCCATGAAATTATAATAATTGTAACACTTCTTTAGAACTGTATAAACATTTCAACACCCAATTAAAACGTTAGTTGCACTTTCATAACATTATTAATACTGTAAGCACCTGTTCTTCTAAATTTATGTAATACGCACAATCTAAAACACTTGTCCTACTTCACGTACAAGGTAAATATAGTTTTATGTGCACTATTTCGAATGGTAACCACCAAAAACTGCCAAGATTTAGGGCGCAATAAAACAAGATCAAAATAATGGTACAGCTGTTACAAACCCACTCATATTCCCTTCCTCTAAATATAGAGCAGGAATTCCCGGAGGAAGGAGGTTCGTTTCTAAATTCTCACTGGTGAATACAGTGTTTTGATTAATGAATTTAGAATTAGCACCACTCTCTTACACGTGAAGAATGACACGTGGTGTGCAGACATACTTCACTGAGTCGTCTCTAATATTAAAACAGTGAAACATGTATTTCCGACAGTTAAAAATAAGCCATCAATGTTTGTAGCTAGTGTTCCTTGTTCATGCTTTACACATTTAATCACGGATTTCTCTAAAAGAACAAGTAACGCATTGTTCTGAATCTAATTTAAAATCCCAGGTACCAATTCAAGATCTGTCTCTAGGTAGGGATGTAAGGGTGGGAATTAAAAAAGGAGTTTTTGCAGTTGCTGCTAACAAACCCCCTTTTTTTCTTCTTTACCTTTTTTTAAACCTGGTTGAGTGGTAGACAAGGCCTTAAGGCCTTAACTCTGCCAGGTAAAATAAAGCTATTATTATTATTATTATTATTATTATTATTATTATTATTATTATTATTATTATTATTATTACCAGACTTTAAACGTCTAAAGTATTAATACATCTACAATTTTTAATACTTTTATAACTTCTACTGAACCACTGTTGAAGGTTTTTTTTAATGAGTTAACTAATATTATCAAAAGATTATAGAAGCTATAAAAGCATTATAGAAAGGATCTATTTCGAAAATAAAAATTGGAAATCATATAACAGAGGGATTTAGTATTATAAAATGTTTAAAGCAGGGTTTCAGTTTATCTCCAACTCTATTCAAAATTTATCTCCAAAGAGTACTAAGAAACTGGAGGAAAAGACGTCAAAAAATGGGTATACCAATCCAAAATACACACGTACATTCACTAAATTTTGCAGATGACCCGGTATTAATGGCACAAGACCACGATTACATAGAATATATGGCAAAAAACTAAAAGAAGAATATGAAAAATGGGGACTTTTTATAAATATAGAGAAAACTAAATATCTGCGCATAGGAGAAGAAATGGAAAAATATAAATTTCAACAATGGAGAAGAACTAAAACCTAGTATTGGCCGCGGCTATGAATATCAGAGATTTGGAGGAAGATCAATGGATAGACAGAGAGGAATGGCATTCGTTTCCGGAAAACTGCGGAAAGCTGCGGAAGCTGCCACGATACCGGATGATGAAATAATAAAATTGGTACCTGAGATACCAGTCGTCCTCAACATTAAAATTCATTAAAATTGTGTAGTTCTTTCAGAACACCCTGTACAGAACAGGGACACTCAAACTACGGCCCTCCATCACTTTCTATTAGACCCCTGTAGCATTCTTATAAATTAAAATATGTTAACGGTAGACCTATAACATTAGTCTATCAGTAATGGAACAAGAATTTGTGAAATATATTCTAACGACTTAACAAGAAAAGTATCGTATTTTTTTATTAGGAATATTCCACAATATACTGTTTCTTCTTCAACCCAAAGTGATCTGTCGCCAGAGGTTCCTGTCTAAAGCATCTTCTTCCCTCAAATCTCTAGCTTCCATATTTCTCTTCACTCCATCTATCTAACGTTTTCTAGGTCTGCCTCTTCCATTAGCTTCCCAATCAAGGATATTCTTTGATAATCTATCTTCATTCATTCTTATGAGGTGTCCATACCGTTCCAAACGTTTTTCTTAATTTTTCTATTTATTTTTTTAACTTGCGTAATTTCCCTTATTGTGCTGTTTTTAACTTTATCCCGTCTTGAAATCCTCATCGAACTCCCCCCAAAAATCCATTTATACTGCTGCTAACAGCTTGTTGGCTTGTCGTCTACTCACTGTCCAAGTTTCGGACCCATACAATAAAATACTTTGTAAGAGGGATACATATATAATTTTCTTTAATTAATTAATTAATAGATGATGATGATAATAATAATAATAATAATAATAATAATAATAATAATAATAATAAATGTTATTTAAGAGCGTAAATTGTTTTTAATTCAATGGATAAAAAATTTCTTCACAGTAGCCGAACAGTCCAAGACATCCTGCCTTGGAACAGAGGTACTGGATGCGTGCTGATTCAAGCCCCGATAAGGGGAAACATTTTTCATGTAATGGGACCAGTTCACACAAACCGTAAGGAAATTGGGTAACTATGATAACTATATTTCCAAGTTAATAAAACATCTATATTGACTGGGGGATGATACATGATCCCTCTTTTCATCCCTATACTGGCTAGATGATCATTGACCACTGTGACTGACACTTATAATGTCTTGAGAACCATAAGCTGCTTGATAGTCCAAGAATCTTATAGGCCTGTCGCACCATGATTTTTTAATGCATAACAAATAAATGCTATATACAATGAAATTATAATGACACCATTGATATCACCGCTGTGGTGTCGACATATCGTACTGCCTTGTCACGCAGCGGGCCGGTTCGAACCTCGATCGTGACAAGTTTTCCGTGTGAAGTTTTTTCGGAGTTTTTCCTCGCCTGCAAGACGAATGTCAGGAAACTTTAAGGCCCAAACTGTCCCAGAACAGCATCTGGACATCATTATCATATGCACCTCATTTGATTGAGTTTAGTTTAAGGACTCTCCTGGTGCATCATTACCTCTCATATTGCTCTGGTTAACATTATTTGTGTCTCATGAGTACCAATAGTTGTACTTAATGCAGTTTTTTTATCGTGTTTTAAAATATGTATTCGGAATTTCTCCACCACCAACCGTTTTATTTCAATTTAAAATAATGGATTTAAATAATATATTTTTTAATAAACGTTTTTTCGTCCATTTGTTCATTGTAAAATAAAACCAAATGAGCTAACTCAAATGGTTTCAGCTATGGAAAAGAGATATCAAGGCAAATGGAATCATAATATGCTGGCCGATTATTGTTGGACCATCAAGAGGGTGCTCCACAGGCGAAATATAGCAGAAAATCGTCATTTCTCACTTCCTAGCTGAGTCGGAATGTTCGAATATTGTGTAGTTACGAATGTAGAAAATATTAAAGTGTTTGAAATTATAAATTCCTGTCTCTCGGAAACCTTGCGTGATGAAGAAAAACCGATATCACATTTGAATTCAGGAGAAAAAATACTATCAGAATCTCATATTTATCTTTCTGAGAGAAAAAGTATCTTTTTTGTTGCTCAGTGTTATCGGGGAGCGTAACCTCGCCTTCCAGGCGCCCCAACCTCAGATGTGGATTATAAGAAGACCTACGTCATGCCAGGAGAGAATACCAGATATATCGTAATGACAATCTGGTGGTAATGTTTAAAAAATACTAATAACCGCTGCTAAAGATGGAACAAGTAGTTTTGAAAGGCCTGCACAATTTTAATAAATTTTAATGAATTTTAATCTTGAGGACGACTCATATCTCAGATAGGCCTACTAATTTTATTATTTTAACTTATTATATCAAAGAGCAGACGAAATATACAACAGAAATAAGACAGCAACTAACAACACAACAATAGTGAAATACAGAACAAACTGAAAGAACACTTAGCAAGGATGACTGAGAACAGAATACCAAAAGCATATATACAACTATTCATCACGAGGAAGAAGAAGCTTGGGAAGGCCAAAGAAAAGATGGAAACAGCAGAAACTGTTTAGTAAAAACCGAAACCGTGATGAAGAAGAAGAAGCACTTATAAAATAACCTCAACGATGGCTTAGTGTGAATTTTAAAAGATTTACCATTACCTAAATTGAAAATAAATTAGATAAATATTTTATTACTACAATGCTAATAAATCATATATGTAACACGTAACTGTAGACAGGTACACGTACCTTATTTCCACTCCTAAATTTATTTATATTCCTTCACAGCTTCCGGTGCTGGAAGAGTCCACTTTGTTACACCACCTGGAAATAAGATAAATCACGTTAGAATGATCCACATTTTGGCATCGCCTTCAGAAGGGTGCAGTGACCTCATACATTGAGATGATGCCAACCTCTTTCACAGGATAATTAAGAAAGAAATAAGAAGAAACAACATATAACGATATCACCTGTGCTTGTGTATGTTTATTCAGCTATCAACTCTGTGGAATCTGAACGTCGAGTGACTCAATAGGGAAACTGGCCAACACTAACTTCTCAACATCAGTTTAATAACATACAAGAATTTTTAACATATCGATTCTCTTGTTAAAAATTTAAATGTTAACAGTAACTTTATCATAAGTAATGTCACGAGTGATTTCAAAATCATTGATAAATTCACGAGTCACGAAGTGACTCGACAATTTTCTAGACGATTTTGAATTCAAGAGTGGCATTTGTTAGGACTATTTAACGAATAAAATTAAGCTGTTTACTCAAAAATCATTATTTAGATATCCGTCCATAGTAATTTTGCCCGAGGGCAGGTCTTTCACTACAATCATAACAATTTCATGCTATGCTTTGCAGCTTTACTAGGGCATTATAGGTGTGGTAGCTTCCCGTTGCTTTCCACGCCGGTGAAGGATGATTATGATAATGATAAAGGTGATGATGGACGGATGATTTTCGGGGACCGTTGGGCCCTAAGCTTGCTGACATTTGTCTTAAAGGTGAGGAAAAAACCCGACAAAATCTTATCCCGCTTCGTGACAAGTCAGCACGCTACCTCGAGACCACAGCGGTGGACTTATTTAAATACAGTTATATTAAAATATTTACACATTTAAAGTAAACGGCGATGCTTGAAAACACATCAGAAATGTATGGTTATGTTTCATTTGTTAATCACTGCAACTTGGTTATATTATTTATTGCCAAATAGGATCGCAATATTGTAAGAATGCACTCTAGTGGAGAAAAAATGAAACAAATAAAACTGTATATTATAACCAACATTATAGGTTTTTAATTATTTTTTTAGGAAACAACTTGGTAAAATCATTATTTAAGAACACAATTATTGAACACACAATTATCAAATGTGTAGGTCGAAGGAATCTGTTCATTATTTGCTATATTTAACTTATTATTTGTCGGAGAGTTAGCACTGCAAAATAATGCTCTGACCTGTTCAGAATATTAAAAAGGATGAGCTATCTTTATCACAAACGCAGGAGGTGCTTAAGAGAATTCGATAAAGAACAAGGTGAAACAAGACTGCCATTGGTTGTAAAACAAAATTCATTTAAACGTGATTGGTCATTGACTCCCATGTGGGGCATGAGTTGAACAGTCACAGTAATCATCATCAGCTTCAAGAATTAGACCTTAAAGACTATTCCGATTCAATGTCAGAATTGGTCTGTCCATCTTTTACTGTCTTCCAACATTTCTTCGCAGTGGCCTGTAGTGAAGAATCTGCTTCGAAATTCTGTTGTTATCCGTTCCATTGATGTGATCGATCCATTCATTTCTGTATTGTGGCATCCTATCTAACAGCTTGAATATATTTATTTCTGTTCGTATATCTTCATTTCGTTTCCGATCTGCTGTTGTATAGCCAGCCACACTCCTCAAAAACCTCATTTCTGATGTTTCTATTGTTTATTATTGTTTTTTGTTAAGACCCAGTGTTCCGATCCATATAGTAGTGTTGGAACTGCCATTATTTTATAAAATTTTAAAAGTAAGACCATATTTATTTATTATATAAAACGTTTCATTGGTTTAAAATTGTCTTAATATTTGCAATTGGTTCCTAAATCTGAAGATTTTCGGGCTCATAAAATAACCTCAAATCTGAATAAAATGTCATATGAGCAAAATTTAACCGACGTATATCTATCCAAGTAATAACTTAGTTTCCTATTTGATGCCTTCTCGAGGGGATACAAAGCCACATGTCCCTCATTGACATCTGTAGGGAAATAAGCGTAACTAAATTATTCTGGTAAAATAGCTTCCCACCAGGGAACGGGACGAATGGGGATCAATCAAATCAACCTTAGCAAATTTGCATTTTTTTTGTGGAAAAGTTTTCCATGCATTGGCATAGAGCTATTTCAATGTTTCTAACTCTAATTACATAAATTATTAACAGTGAAAACTCAGGGACACACATTGAACTTCAAGGAGTTTATCAAGTAAGGTTCAATAAAAATAAAAAAGAAATACATAGTAATACTGCGATCATATAATTACTGATGACAGAAATCCTGAATTCCCGAGAAAGGCCTAAAATATAAACCTGAAGGGGGGGAAAGAGAGGGGGAAATCCAATTTAGGGATAGGCTACTTTTTCCGAGAGGAAGGAAGAGGTTGAAAGGGCTAATCATTGAGATAATGATAAATAAATCGCTGCAATTCTGACATATTTTAACCTTTATTGGCAATATATCTTATAGGAAACATCAATTGGTTCAATTTATTTACTATTATTAACGAAACAGAAGAAAACGAACTTAAATGTGTGTCGAATTGCACAATAAACCTAATAATAACAGTCATGTGCGATTTTGTTTTCTTTGCGGTCCGCCCCATTTAAATAACTGGCACGAGAAATTAATGTTTTGCTAATTCATCAACATTACCATTTTTCACGAATTACGTCTGTTCAGCCCAGCGCTTTCTTGATCTTCCTACCGATCTTCGTCCTCCAGTATTATACAACAGTGTCATCTTTGGTATCCTATCCTCTGTCATTATTTGCAGATCTTCTATCCAATTATTCCTGTGTTGTTTTGTTTGTTGAAGTGGTTGTATTTTTAATTCTTCTCTAATATTCTCATTTCTATATGTTCTTCTCTTGTACAACTTTCCACAGCCCGTAGGAATCTCAATTCCGCTACCTGAATTTTGCTTTTTTCTTTTTCCTTCAGGACCCAGGCCTCACTTCCATACATCGCCACTGGTAGTGCCGTCGTTGAGTAAAATCTTAGCGGCGTATCCTTTCTTACTTCGTTCCTCAATGTTCATCTGGTTGTACCACAAATATGTAGAAATGTCTGCATTTTCTTACGTATATTTTGTTATTCTTCATACGTTATATATCTCAGCCCAAATACTGAAAGTGTGAAACCTGTTCTAACACTTTATCTTCTATTACCATATTTGTTTTTACTGGGTATCTTCCTTTGCCAATTAAAGGGTTAAATTTGTTTAAATTTTCGTACTACCAGTATCATTATTAACAGTTATGTATAAAACTCGTCCGTGAACAAACGGTATAATAAACGAAGCCAAGTTTTGATATACTGTAACTATTAGTTACATAAATATCCAAAGAAATATTAAGAAAATTTAGATTTCTGGAACTGAAAACATTAAGACGATCTCTCTATCGAACAAGGACATTATAATACAAGGGTCGTAGTTGTAAATTTAAAAAAATAAAGTCTTCTTCTTCATCACGGTTTAAGCTTATTTACTAGCCTGCAGATTGTTGTGTTGTCACTGTCCATGTTTTGGATCCATAAGTAATAATAGGAACCGGCATTGCTTGTATAATTTCATTATAGAGTCTTTCCTGGCTTTATTTTTCAAAATTCTTTTTAGTGTTCCTGTTATATAATTAAACTTATTTAGTTTGTTATTTATATCTGTTCCCGTTGTGTATGATATTTCGCAACCTAGGAAGTTATGTCGTACGTACCACTTGTTCTATTGGTTTATTTTCTAATATTATCTTTGTCCGAACTGGATGAGCCATTGTTTTTTATTTTTCTGATGATATTTCCATGTTGTATTTTTTTATATTTCATTTAGTTTATATATCATTCTTAGTATTTCGTCCTCTGTTTTTGCTATTAAAATCTGGTCATCTGCAAAGGCTACTGGTTTTATCACTATATTTCCTAAGTTAATTCCCCCAGTCGTCATTTGCTTCCATGATCTTATCATGTCGTCAAAATAAATGTTAAAAAGAGTGGTTGATAGTGGACAACCTTGTCTAACTCCTCCTGTTATATGTATTGGTTCCCTTTGATTTATTTTTGTTTTCTCATACATTTTCTTAATTACTGCTATCAAGTGTAGCGAAGAGAAAAGAAAGTAGGAATTAAATTAGGTGAAAGGAATTAAATGGGCGAACTACGAATACAAAGTACAAACATTTCGTATGAGCAAAAACTCAGAAAGTACCACAGGCAGATGGGCTCGTCTCTCAAGGGAACTGTCAACCATTGCATGTCGGAAACTACCTTGAAATTTCCTCCAGAGAAGCGCCGTGATGTACTAAAGCCGTGTTCAATAAAATACCAACCGTATTTAACTACAATGAACTAAAATCCAGCGTCAAATCTCTCATTTAATTTATACTACTCCTGTATTGGTAGATTAGGTAACTCTGACTACCTGCCGTTCGCCTCGCGTCTTATCTCACTCGATTCCCTTCTTAATCAGACAGGAAGTCCATCTGCTCTGTACAGTGACTTGCCATTGCTGTATTTGTATTTAGATTTATGTGCCTTGCAATTAAAATCTAGAGATAACTTTTTGGACACTGCTTTGGTATATCACAACGCTTCTGTGGGAGAAATTTGAAGGCAGATTTCGGCTTGCAATGGTTGAGAGAATTGAATTAGACATTTTATAATATCGAGTTCCACGCCTTAGGGCCAGTTTAACCAACAGAGGTAACTGTATTACGCCAGTTTTCCCCCTATATAATACATAGCTAAAACTGGCGTAATACAATTACCTCTGTTGGTGAAACCGATCCTTAATAAGAAATTATTTTCACTGATTATACCAATGTCTAACACAAGAAAGCGTTTATATTTTATTACAGAATATTGAATAAACCAGAATTTAATATAGTAAATAAAAAACTGTCAAATTATTAAGATTTTTTTTTGCAATTGCCCCAGGTTGTCTTTCGTCATTCCTGGTTTTCTCTCCTGGCATGGCGTACTTGTAACCCATTTCTGAGGTTGGGGCGCCTGGAAGGCGGGATTACGTTGCCCCGATGATATGATGGGTGATGATGATGATGATGATAGTGGTGCGCCAGGAGAGTCCCTAATCCTAAGCTTAATCTAAGATGAATATGAATGATAACGATTGCGGACCGTTTGCGCCTTAAAGTTTTCCTGACATTTGTCTTACAGGTGAGGAAAAAGCCAGATAAAAAACTCACCCAGAAAAACTTCCCGACCCGGGATCGAACCCGGGCCCGCTGCGTGACAAGGCAGCACGCTACCTCGAGACCACAGCGGTGGACTATTAAGATTTTATAAGACTTTTAGTATTCCTGTACCGCTATTTAGAGGAGTTTATGTCTACATAAACTGTAAAAAAAAAAACAAGTGATGTAACTAGCATTGTAAAATAAATTGAATGCTTTTAGCACATTTCAAAATTGCATTCAAAGAAATGTTAACCTTTTTATATATCTCTATGTTCATTAAAACATGAAATCATTTCATTGTTATTGGTTAATGTTTTAGTATACAATACACCGTGTTCCAAAAATGATGGGCGCGGTTTTAAGTAGTTGGCATAGCTTTACAAACGAAATTGGATGCGTGATTATTTGCTATAATGAAAGAAAAACTGTGAAAGTTCCATATCCTGAATGCAGTCATATGTTTCTTGTCATTATTATATTGTCAGCGTTAAATTTGTGAAATGGCGACTACTGCACAGAAGCCATTCTGTGTGTTGCAATTTGCGAGGTCTGATTCCATTGTTGCAGTGCAGCGAGCTTTCAGACGGCAATTTGGAATTGATCCCCCGTCAGATAAGATTATCCGTCGATAGTATAAGCAGTTGGAAACAACTATATATATCTGTAAAAGGAAAAGCCCAGGACGTCCACGAACACCAAATGACGCGTCGGTCCGGATGAAATAATTCATTCCCATAGCCTCCACGGTCTCCCGAACTCACACCTTGTTATTTCTTCCTGTGGGGATATGTGAAGGACCATGTGTACGTACCATCGCTTCTGGTCAACCTCCCAGACTTGAGAAGAAGGATTGTTGCTGCTGTTGAATCCATTACTCCAAATATGCTGACCAAGGTTTGAGAGGAATTCGACTATCGACTAGGTATGTGCCGCGTAAATAAAGGTGCTCACATCGAATACTTATAAAGTATTTTATGAAAACTCAAAGAGTTTCTCTTTAATCCAATTTAAGTTTTGTTCTTTTATATATATATATATATATATATATATATATTTATATGTTTATTATGTGTCCGCCGCTGTGGTCTCGAGGTAGCGTGCTGCCTTATCACGCAGCGGGCCCGGGTTCGATCCCCGGTCGGGGCAGTTTTTCTGGATGAGGTTTTTATCGGGGTTTTTCCTCACCTGTAAGACAAATGTCAGGAAAACTTTTAGGCCCAAACGGTCCCCGAAATCATATGGCCATCATCATCATCATCATCATCCTTCACCGGTGTGGAAAGCAACGGGAAGCTACCACACCTACAATTCCCTAGTAAAGCTGCAAGCATAGCATGAAAATGATATGGTTGCAGTGAAGGACCTGCCTTCGGGCAGAATTACTATGGATGGATGTATCATGTAAGGGAAATTAAAGAACTTTGAAACCCCGTCCATCATTTTGGAACATCCTTATATAAACATGGGTTTTCATACAAGTCTAATTTATTTGAGTTAAATTAGGTTTATAAATAACATTTTGCATGTTCAATAAGAAACTAAATTATTGTCGTATGTGTTTGAAACTTCTTTGGATATTGTAATTTTATAATATAAAGTCCGGTCTCGAACAAAATACAGGGTATTCAAAAACAGAGTATGATATTTAGGAATAGATACGATCGTATGCATTAATCTGAATGAATTTTGGAGCATATATTAGATCTTCTGCTTCTGGAATGGTACTAACTGTTGTCTGTCAGATTTTTGTAAAAATGATTCAAGTCGCTGGGTTCTCGTTAAAAAATGTCAGGAAAATTTGTTAAATCATGACCACAACATTTAACAATATTCATCTTTGGATTTTTATATTCATTGCTTTTACAACTATGTAATCTCAACTCGTTGGGTGAACAGCAATATCCCATTCCATTAACGCAGTTTAACCTCTCACCTTATAGGTACTTTTATGTGCCAAACCCCACCCGGGCCTTACAGTAACATGATCTATCGGGAGAGGGATTTTAACTAAGGATCTAATATATACTTTTTCGACCACATAAGGACATAGAGGACCTTCCCGAACGAATTATCAGTTATGTCAGGGCCTCCTCCGAAACAACACAACATTAAGACGAAACACATCAACACACTAAACATAGCGATTTTTTTCCAAATGCCCCAGGTTGTCATTTCGACATTTCTGGTGTTCTCTCCTGGCATGACGTACTTTTAACCCACTTCTGAGGTTGGGGTGCCTGGAAGGCGGGTTTACGCTGCTTCGATATGAGAGTTGATGATGATGCACCAGGAGAGGCCTTACACTAAACTTAAGCTAAGTTGGCGAATATAATATTGATGATAATAATGAGTAGATGGTGTTCGGGGACCATTTGGGCCTTAAAGTTTCCTGATAAAGAGCAGCATTCAACTACAAGCCAAAGGTTCAAGGAATGTAGGAAGGCCAGTGAAAATATAGACAGAACAACTGTAAGGCGGAACAGGCAATTTATGCATAGCCCGTGAAGAAGAAGAATAAGAAGTTTACTGATATTTATCTTACAGGTGAAGGACAGCCGCGAAAAGAACCTCACCCAGGAAACTTGTCCCGACAGGGGATCGAACCCGAGCCCGCTGCGTGAAAAGGCAGCTGATAATGGTGATAATGGTGGCTAGATGATGTTCAGGAATCTAGTTTACAAGGATATCTAGTTTACAAGGAAAGAATTCAATTTAAAACTTTTCTTTAATCTTTTTATTATTAATTGATTTTTGAATTTAGTTTAATATCGAAAGGAATAAACTTCTTTTTTGTAGGCCTACTTTTTGAACGTTAAAGTTTCCTGACATTTGCCTTAGAGGGGAATGAAAACCGCGAAAAAAAAATAATCACCCAGGAAACTTGTACCGACCGGGGATCGAATCCGGGGCCGCTGCGTACGAGGTAGCGGTGGACCTGAACAAAAACATAATTGATAATAATTTAACGAGTGTAAAAATTCAGTTAAGTCGCAGGTTCACAAAGTGGGTAAAGAAATTTTTGTTTTTGTACGCGAGAGCGTGCAACACAGTAGCATAATGTTACGCCTATCAAGCAGCTGGCGCTCGTGTGTGCGTGCAGGCCCGCGGGCCACGTGCCATGTTTTCACCACAGGAAGCCTCCCAATTTACTATATCATATGGGTGGTTCAACTAATCATTTTTTTCCCTTGCAAGATTTAGAACTTGACATATCATCCTCTTCCTGTTTATTAACGGATTTTTTACTCGGATACAAATTAGCAGCATGGGTTACGTGGCTTACTGTTACAAACGCCATAGATAATTCATTTCGTGTGCACACAGGTACCCGGTATGTACTAATTTCTGAAACTATGCGTCGATTCTGGCCACTACACTCTAATTCAACCCAGGAAGTTACTACAGACCTTATGGGCTACGCTAGTGTCCCCTACGTGCAGAGGGTAGATATTCCAAACTCATAATAGCGGTCTTTGTTTGTATAAGGGTCCCGCGCCATAGCGGGGTGGTTAAGGCAGGAAGCCTTGGCGCAGAGCTACGGGACTTGCTCTGGTTCGAGTCTCCATGGGGAAGAAATTTTCTCATGGTATTTCGGCCAGTATGGGACCGGTGCCCACCCAGCATCGTGATGCATTTGGGTAGCTACAATAAGTAGTAGCTCCAGGTTGAGAAAACCAGCTATAACGGCTGGGGGACTCGACATGCTGACGACATGTCACCCCTACACTGGCTGATTATCATCTACCTCTGTGATTGACACATGTGGATGTGAGGCCAGCAGCCGGATGGTAGGCTAAGGACCTTGTAGGCCGGTCGCGCCAGGAGTTTTTTTTAGTTGTGTAGGGAGGGTGGAGGGGCAAGCTTGATTAGCTTACTTTTCCTCTATAATTATGTTTTAGTGTATGGTGCACAGGAATTTTTGATATTCTTAGGGGTAGTTTAAATCTATCGAATGTAATTTACTAAATCTAGTATGTGAGATGTATAATATTTTAGGTATTTAGTAATGGTAACGGAGGTTACATTATCTATTCTATCACAATAGCCCTTTAATTCAGGCACTTCACTTTATTTTCAAGGTTAGCAGTATGTTTCCCAAATATATGTACTATACATTTAAAAAACGTAGTTTTTCTTTTACGGTATGCAAACTAGTTTTATAGTAAATATGAGAGTCAACACTTTAACACAGGATAGTACACATCCCACGAGCTCAGTGTCAAGTGGTAACTGTTTTTTTTTCTTTAAGAGGGGGTGGCTTGGACGGCTACAACTTACAACTATGTACCTGCTGGGTTGCAATCATCAGTTTTATATAAGGATTTCTCTCAAGAAAATACCGTTAAAATGGCAACCCAGTTCCCCATTCCAAACACATAATAACTTCCTAGGTTGAATCCGACTGTTGTGATTACTATGCTCGCCTCTGGTTCCAATGATCGCGGGTTCATACTTTTTTTTCGTACTTGACGTACCAGCCAATTATTACCTTGTAGGTTTTTGTCCTACGTGGTTCAATTAACACCATCTCTCCAACGCTCTTGATCTTTCTCTATTATTTCTAGAAAATCATACCATAGTAGCCTCTTTGTCTCAATTGTGTATGATGGTTCCTTCAATTTCCACCATTTGTCGTATCACTTGATTAGGTATAAGCTAAAAGTTAAAACATGAAATTTGTCCTCAACTATATATTATATCTGGCTTCTTATACATATCATGTAGCTCACTATTATGTAGTTTTCTCCATTCACCTCTCTGTTCATCTCTCTTTGGTCCAAAAATGTGCCTAATACCTTTATTCTCAAATATATGTTTTTATTCAATGCCCCAGGTTGTCATTTCGACATTTCTGGTGTTCTCTCCTGGCGTTGGTTTAATTGTAACCCACTTCTGGAGTTAAGAGATGGAGTTACATTACCCCGATGATATGATGGATGATAAATGATAATGAAGCGCCACGAGAGTTCTTAACCTAAACTTAACCTAAATTCCAGACCATGGGCAACCACAGGAATGATTTCCTTTATGCAAAAATTCTTATGGTTTAACCGGGAATCGAACCCGGGACCTCATGAATAGTAGTCAGAAACGCTTACACTAGCCATGAGGCAGGTCTTATTCTCAAATATAGGTTATTGAATAATATTTTAAACTGGCATTCTCCTGAAAGTAGAAAAGGAAATGTATAAAGATAATAATAATAATTGTAGGCTTTCACGGCCGGCGTCTTGATCCATATTTGGTTCGTCTTCCGGGCCTATAACAGAAAATATTGTTTAAACGGTAGCATTTAAGGCCGTATTCTGAAGGCTGTGGTTTAAACTCTTGGCCATCTAATCTAATTTTGGATTGGATTTTCAAGAAGAGTTATTTAGTACGTTAAAAATCAAAATCTATGAATCAATGCCAAACATAGACCTATATATATATATATATATATATATATATATGTGTGTTATATTGCAGATTTTCGCGTATATAAGTAGATGAAGGTGTTTAACTACATAAGAACCAAACCTTGGATGGGTGTACGTCTTCGGAAACGGACCGCAGAGAAAACTCTATATGTTTAATTATATAAGACCTAAACCTGTGACTCGAACTTATCATTCTTTGATAATGGAATGTGGGATCATGCCGAACTTGAATCCAAGACGCGGAAAACCCAAGAAAACGTTCCTAATCTATATATATATATATATATATATATATAAATGTATGTCTGTCTGTCTGTCTGTTTGTTCTTTATGCGCTGCCATAATTGTGATGGGGCTTTTTGCAAAATGTTCAGGAGTTTGCCGGAAAGGTTTTAGGTTATAAGAGAGGTATAATATTCAACCCCTTCATCCCTAAAAATCACCCTTTGTAGAGAAAAACGTGTTTTTCGGAACTTTTTGGATATAAAATGACTTACGCTGCCTACACTATAACATATAGGCCTACACCTAATTAAGGCGCAAAGAATTGAATAAAAAATCTACAAAAAATTCTGCGACAACATATTTCTACCTTTTACAGATAACTCACAATAACCCATTTTCATCTTTTAGCTCATTGATGCCAAGAAGATCGGGATAACTAGATTCCCGGGCAAGCGTTAGCGGCGTACAGCGGGTATTCTTTTACGGACAACTCTCAATAACCATTTTTGTATTTGAGCTCAGTTATGCCAAGAAGATCGGGGTAAGTAGAATCCCGGGTAACGCAGGGTAATCAGCACGGGGGTATCTAAAAATAATTACAATATAAATTTACATATTTTTCATTTTACTTATTCATCTAAACAGAAAACACATTAATTTTCATTTATTTAGGCGTAGCAGCGCACACCGGGTATTAGCTAGTATTAGCCTAAATAAATGAAATAAATGTATCTTAGGCCCTATATGATACATTGCAAGTTTAAGAGATAAAACCTGAAATTCGACTTTTCGTAATGCCATTATCCTAAAGTAAAATGAAGAAACCGAAAATATTGGTTTAACGGTAGCATTTAAGGTCCGTATTCTGAAGTCTGTTTCGCACCCATTACTCTACCAGTTATATTATATGGATGCGAAACATGGACTCTTACTTTAAGGGAGGAAAAGAGATTACGAGTATTTGAGAATAAAGTACTTAAGAAAATTTTTGAACCAAAGAGAGATGAACAAATAGGTGAATGGAGAAGACTTCATAACAATGAACTACATGGCCTTTATAGGAAGCCAGATATAATAAGAACAGTTAAGTCTCGTAGATTGCGATGGGCAGGACATGTTGCACGTATGGAGAATGAAAGACTTGCATGGAAGCTTCTTGTAGGAAAGCCAGAGGGAAAACGCCGAGTTGTAGACCAAGAATGAGGTGGGAGAATAACATTAACTATGATTTGAGGGAAGCAGATTATACAGGTAATGATTGGAAAGCATTAGCTCAGGATAGGGATGTATGGAGAGCTTATGTCCGCGCTGCCATGAACATACGGGTTCGATAATGCCCGTGAGTAAGTAAGTAAGTAAATTATGCAGTGAAAGGGATGAATTGCATTTGAATGATAATGAAATAATTAAGAAGATCGAGGGGAAAAAGTCAGAAGCGGAATAAAAGTATTGAAATTGCGTATAGGAGCCATTGTTGGTAAAATCTGGTGATTCTAGCGGCGATACTATTATAAGCTCTATTAGCAGTAATTGAGTATGATTGTGGGTGTTATGTACTCCCCCTGCAGCTGCCGGGTCGAGCCCCTTGTGATGACGTATTGGTCATGGGGACTCCGCCTCCAAACTTCAAGATGACAGGGTTCTCAGCGCCCTAGGCCCAAGGTTCGATGGGAGAGGCCCTTTCTCGCACAGGTAGGTGCAGTCATACAACGTATGAACAGTGGCTTTTCTTCTCCGGGAGAAGCAATTTAAATATAAAAGACAGTTGTTCTCGTTCTCTAGTCTATTATATTAACTCACTGACACTGTCGAACCCGGAGGTTCATGGCCGCGCGGACATAAGCCCTCCATACAACCCTATCCTGAGCTAATGTTTTCCAATCATCCCCTGTATAATCTGCTTCCCTCAAATCATAGTTAATGTTATTCTCCCACATCATTCTTGGTCTACCAACTGGGCGTTTTCCCTCTGGTTTTTCAACAAGAAGCTTCCATGCACCTCTTTCATTCCCCATTCGTGCCACATATCCTACCCATCGCAGTCTACGACACTTAACTGTTCTCATTATATCTGGCTTCCTATAAAGACCATGTAGTTCATTGTTATGTAGTCTTCTCCATTCACCTGTTCATCTCTCTTCGGTCCAAAACCTTTCCTAAGAACTTTATTCTCAAATACTGGTAATCTCCTTTCCTCCCTTAAAGTAAGAGTCCACGTTTCGCATCCATATACTATAACTGGTAGAACAATAGTTTTATTTATTTTCAGTTTAACGCTTTTTGAAAGGAGTTGGGACGTCAAATCTATTATATTAAGATATATTTTTTTTTTCAAACCGGTAGAGGTTAGACGCTCGCCTTTCACGCGCTGGGGTCCCGAGAACGGATCTCGGTCACTCCTTGAGTGTTTCGCGGTGGACGAAAAGGAGCTTGGGCAGGTTTTTCTCGGGGTTTCTACCATTTTCTCTTGCCACAAATTTCATTCCATACTCATCTCATCCATTTAGTTTAATTGTATCATGAGTAGTCGGCCCTTGTTGTTCACAGACCTCTATAAATATATTGGCTTCATCTCAACTCATTTCTCGACCCGACCTTGAGTTGGACCTGTGTGCCGCGGTACATTGGTGTGCCGTGAATGAGTTTGCTGGTAGCCCCTATGCCTCAAGAAAATTAAAACGAAATTATCTTCTTTTGCTTCATGAAATTAGACCTTTTGACCTGTTTTCACATCAAGTGGGATACGAAATTATTTATTCTGAATTAATTATCCAAACCACAAAACTCACACTGAAAAATATATGTGCATTAGTCGTTAGGCCTATAGGACATTATTGCTATTTTTTAATGTTTGTATTTGAAGCAATTATTCTGCAATATGAAAAGACAATCTATTAAAGAATTCATTTTAATACGGTCGTATTTATAGTCTATACAGAGTGCTCTAAAATTCCCCTTACAAACTTCTAGGACTTGTAGAGGGGACCGGGTTGATAATATGAAGAATCGTATAAACCATGTCCGGAAACTACGGTTTCCGTGGTACAACCTTTTGAAAATATGTTTTTAACGCGACCACTTTTACAAGTAATTTATTATGAGGCGTGACACAGTACATCACCTGTTTTACAATTCAACTCATTAATAACCAAAGAAACAAAATGGGCACTGAATCATGACTTGCATTAATAATCTCGGATACACCCTCCACAATCAATTTTTGCAGATTTTAAAGTTTCGAAAAATTTGACATTAAAAAAACACCAAATCTTGGAATACTCGATAGAGAAATTTTCGATTTAGACGAATCGCGTATCTATTACTTGTTGAGACACGTGACGTATGTTCAGGCAATGCTTGTTTTCAAACGGCTGTAACAAGGAATCGGTAAGTTTGAGGACATGGTTTCCCCTCTGCATGTCCTAGATGTTTGTAAGGGGAATTTTAGAGCAGTCTGTATATTATTAAAGGGAGCACGCCGTGGAGTAGTGATTAAGGTAGTACGCTACAAGCTTGACGGTCGAGGGTTCAAGTCCAGATGGGGTCAGGATTTTTAAACTGATCCTAACCTTCTGGTGGCACTATGGCCCTGGGGTCGACTAAGCCTCTAACGGAAATAAGTACTACACACTTGTTCTGGGGATAAGGCTGCCATCAGGTGCCGATTCTCTAGAAAAGTGGGAGCCTTGACCTCCTACTACCCCAAGGTTCTACTAAGGCCTGTAGTTGTATCACTTTACTTTTACTTTATGTTACTATTGTTAAAGATGTTATACGAAGAATAAATAGTATATTACGATGCGAGGTTGGAAAGTGGTTTTTACAGAATCGAGGAAAATTTTTAATTTCCGACATTCTGTAAAACACTTCACAGACGTGCGTTGTAAATTATTTTTTGTGCGATGGCGTTTTTAAAAATAATAAATAATAATAAAATAATAACATGTCTGCCGGAAGTATTTGTGTTCATTATAAACAATTGACTAATATTAACAGTGTGGGCCGTGTTTATTAGTTGAAACAACATGAGACCGTGAGACCAATTAGTGATAAAATAACAGGAGGCCGTGAGACCATTTAGTGATAAAATGGCGGCAAGGGCGTATTTGTTATTTTATTATTTTTCTTCTTCCTTCCAAGTATTAGGCCATAGCCTTTTCCTATAGAAAATTTTCCCTCCAGCGTTTCATAGGACGGCCCAGTGATCTTCGTCCTCTTGGTATATAATTATAAACAGCTTAGGGAATCCGATTTGAACTCATTCTTTCAAGATGGTCTTTCCAATTTAGTTGGTACTGTTTAATATATTCAAAAATTGGTGTAGTCTTCAATTCTTTTAAGATATCGGTGTTCCTTGTTATTTTATATTGTTTCAAATAAAGTTCAATTCATTTATAATCCAGTGATTTGTTTCGTATAATGTACATTAACACTACCTTTTGGATATTTTTTTGTATATACATTGTAAGTAATGTACATACAGGGCAATGGTTTTACTTCCCACACGCGTGTTTGTAATATGTAATATTACAGTATAGTTATTTGGGTTGACAATCCCGAAATGTAGAAATTGAACTTTCAATCATGGTCGCCATTGCTGTAAGACAAAACGCACTATCGCGCAAAAACAGTTATATATATATATATACATTTTTTTTTTGCTTTGATTGAATAAATTATTGACTACTTTGAGTTTATTTTATTCGAGTTCTAAGTTTTTTTCTTATTACATGAAGTTAGAGTGGTGATACGGATTCTTAGGCATCCAGCAGCTCTTTGCATGTATCTGCATGTATGTGTTAATGTAAAAGTGCTGTATGGAAGTAAATTACAAAATGTCAATTCAGATGTTTATATTAAACATTAAAATAGAGTCATAAAAATAAATTTTGGTAAAAAAATGTCAACCGTAATCAAATTGAGATTACATAATGTAATTGCAAAATTAGGACTGAAATATAGCAGAGAAATTTGGATACAAAATTCTAAAATAAAATCAAAATTAAAAGCAACACATAATATTTTTTTGCGCGATAGTGCTTTTGTTCGTACTTACCAGCAATGGCGACCATTATTGAAAGTTAAACATTCTACATTTCGGGGTTGCCAACCTAAATAACTATACTGTAATATTACATGTGCGGGAAATAAAACCACTACCCTCTATGTATACTACGTACAATGTATATACAAAAAATATCCAAAGGGTTGTGTTATTATACATTATATTAAACAAATTACTGCAGGTTAAATGAACTGAACTTTATTTGAAACAATATAAAACAATAAATACGTACTTGCGGCCATGTTATCAATAATTGTTCTCAAGGCCTCCTGTTGTTTCAACTAATAAACATTGCCTACACTATTAACGTTAGTCTATTGTTTATAATGAATGCAAATATTTTCAACAAAGATGTTATTATTTTACTATTATTTATTATTTTGAAACACCATCGCGCAAAAAATAATGTACAACGCACGTTTGTGAAGTGTTTTACAGAACCTCGGAAATTAAAAACCGAGCGATTTTTCCTCGATTCTGTAAAACCACTTCCCAAACTCGCATCATAATATACTCTTATGTCCACTCCTAGGTTTGACAAAAATGGACAAATAAAAAAACACAGATATACGTGATATATTAAAAGTTCAAAATATATTTGGAGATATTCAGAATTATAATAGAATTTGTTACAACATGTCCAAAGATTGAAGCCATATCTCTTTCCTGAATTAGCATTGCAGTATCAACCTAAAGGACGTCGAGAAAAAGGAAGACAAACATTAAAATGACTGACCAACCACATCTTGAGGTCTCACAGGAACAGGCTCAAAATACCTAAGCCTAAATCATTTCATCATATTTGATTATACCATAATTTAATAGCTTTCGTCCGTCATTAAAAACTTAACTAACTCACTGGCACTATCGAACCCGAAGGTTCATTGCCGCGAGGATATAAACTCTCCACACATCCATATTCTAAAATAATGTTTTCCAATCATCCCCTGTATAATATAATTCCCTAATATCATGCTTAATGTTATTCTCCATCTCATTCCTTGCCTACCTACTGGTCATTTTCCTACTGGTTTTCCTACAAGGAGTTCACATACCCCTCTTGAATTTCCCATTCGTGAATCAAATAAACAAATAATAAGCACATGCGAAATTAAAATCTTAAGAACTATACAGGGGAAAACATTATTTGATAAAATACACAACACAGAAATTAGGGACAAATGCCATATTCAAGACATAACAAAATTTATTATAGATAGACGAAAATATTGGAAGGGTCATATAGAAAGAATGCAAGAAGACCGGCTTGCAAAAAGAGCTAAAGAAGATAGACCAATGGACGGGAGAAGAACAAGAGGAAAACCAGCCAAGAGATGGATAGACAGTGAATGCACATTCAATACGTCTTCCTCCGAGGAGTGATTTTGGAAATAAACAGGATGAAAATCCAACAAATTAAGTTTAAGAAGAAGAAGACGAAGAATCATATCCAGTCGATCGCAGTATTCGAGACTTATCTGTTATTATTTCCGGTTTCCCAAAAATATCATGTACCTTACTATTATGTGGCCTTCTCCATTCGACTGTCTGTTCATCTCTCTTTGGTCCAAAAATGTTCGTAAGAACTTTATTCTCAAATATAAAATTTCCCTCTCCCTTAAAGTAACAGTCCATGTTTTGCCTCCATATAATAAGACTGAAAGAAAAACATTTATATATATATATATATATATTCAGTTTAATGTTTTTGATAGAAATTGGAATGACACGAGTCCCTGTAATTTATAATAGCAGTAATTTCCAGAATGGAGCTTATGTTCAATTTTCTTGTGAACCTCGTTCCTGTTTGTAATTATTGTTCTTAATTATTTGAATTTAGTCACCTCTTCAAAATTTCTCTCATTTGTCATTAACTGTCGATTTCCATTATTTAATATATTTTTACGTGCGACTATTAAATTTGTAGATATATTCCAATTTAATTTTACCCCCCTTTAGATAAAAACTTAAATTATATTATTGAATAATTAATTAATATAAATACTGATTCTCTAGCAAGAATTATTAAAACACAAATTCACAGTCTCAGCATAATAAGACCAAAAGATATATAATCACAACCAAAAATATAACTACTTAATTTAAAAATATTAAAAATGCAGCAGTTTGTGAGAGTGGGTTTTGGTCACTGAAAGCAATGGTGCTTATTCACTCCCACACAATAAATCAATCAAATGTCATTAAACTAAAGTACATGGCTTTGAATTAAATATTTATCTTCATATACATGAACCTTAGAATGATTACGTATTCTAGAATGTGGAAGTTTGATGTACCAGTTTTATAAATTCTGTACTCTTAGCTAAAATCAACATCTGTGTAAATACAATCAGCCTATCAGCGAGGTACCGATGAAAAGAGGAACATTTTCATTAAATTTTAAATATAAAATACAGGGGACATTAACGTATATCTGAGTTTAAATTTTTAGGAATGTACACTGAATCGATAATGTTATCAACATAGAACAGAATTTTAGGGACTATGTGAATTTTTAAATATTTGCTGAAGAAATGCTATGTCAAAAGGAATTATTCAATACTCTATCGACACAGTACCAAAGCAGCTAATAAATTAACGTTGAAAATACGCTACACACTAATATATGTATATATACTAGAAATCCCGGCCACGCGTTGCTGTGGCTAAGGTATACGTTAAAAATTTAAATTAAATTGCTGTCTTTCAGCCAGATTACTTAAAACTAATACTTACACACGAAATTAATAATATTGAAAATAAAATAAACACTGAACACACTTAAATTATGAAATAATCAATATTTGTAATTCAATTGAAATTTGCGGTTGCAACAAAAAGCACAGCCATCTGGATCTCTCTTTGTTAAATAATAAACGAATTATCTTACCAAATTACCATACATAGTCATCTGTTAGAATCATATGGAACTCACAGATAATTATAACTCTTTGTTAAATAATAAACAAATAATTAGCAATAAAAAATAATGCGAATATAAATTTAGTTATAAACTACCCTAATCTCAAGTTGGATCAAACTGCACACAGTGTGCAACATTTTATTAAAATCGGTTCAGTAGTTTAGGATTCCATTGCGGACAAACAACGTGACACGTAATTTATATATATAATGGTAAATGTGATTAATCCGGTAATATATATATATATATATTTGTCGGTTATTATACATAATTACCGCTAAATTTGGTAAATATGATAATTTTTTTTTAAATTTATCAAATTAACCGGTTTATTTGCATAATGGTAAATGTGATAAAAACCCCTAACTTTACGAAAATTCGTTCAGTTTACTTCTCATTTCCTAACCTAACAAAACAATTTACATGCTTATTATTTATTCCCAAATGCTAAAAAAATGGACGTAAACCAACTTCCCATTTCCTAACCCAAGAAAGCAATTTACATGATAAAAACCCCTAACTTTACGAAAATTCGTTCAGTTGACTTCCCATTTCCTAACCTAACAAAACAATTTACATGCATATTATTTATTCCCAAATGCTAAAAAAATTGACGTAAACCAACTTCCCATTTCCTAACCTAAGAAAACAATTTACTTACCTACTTACTCACTGAATTAATCTGAAGGTATTTATGGCTGATATAATTAAAAAGCTTTGATATCACTGGTCAACAGTGATTTTGTTACATAAAATATTTTGGGTGATTCGTATGTATTTTCATCTGCTGATTCCAAAACTGAAGTCAGAAATTTTCTATCACCCACCATTTTTTTGTAATTTTGAAAATAATTATTTTCCTATTTATTAGCATTTTTGGTATATAACATGATGATTAGAAGGATTATTTTACATTTATATTTAATTTCATTGTGCCAACAATGGACTTATAATGTTTTGCGATTGTTGCCTTGAATTCATAACTTACAACAATGACATTCTCCTACAAAACTGTGATTGTATGTTTTAAGTTCGCAGTTGAATAGAAGCTTTCTTAAAAGAAAGAAGCTAATTCTGTGCTCACTTCCGTAGTCAAGTGAATTGTGATAGAAGTGTATTGTAAAGACTAAGTAGTGTATTGTATTGTAGTGTATTGTAAAGAGAAGAGTAAAATTGTATTTGTATAAGAAATATGTCTCGAAAGTGTGTTAACGATAGAAACAACTTCTGTTTCGTGTGTGGTGAGTTCACTTTCAAAGCGCAGAAGCGAAAGTTTACTCCTCTAATAAGAAGAGCTTATCACTGTTATTTTAACAACAAAATAGACCAGAACAAGATATGGGCCCCGGAAATCTGTTGTACCAAATGTGTAACACTATTAACTGGCTGGTTGAAAGGATCCCGTCATATGCCTTTCGCAGTCCCAATGATATGGCGCGAACCTAAGGATCATTTGACAGACTGCTACTTCTGCTTGACAAATATATCTGGAATAACTTCCAAGTCAAGACACACCGTTAAATATCCAATGTTAGATTCAGCAATTCGACCGGTACTTCATGGGCCAGGTTTACCCATACCAATTCCACCAGATCACATAACAATGATTGAAGAACTTTCTGATGTTCAGGATTTACAGAATGATTCAGATTTTGCGGAAGATGATGCTATAAATGAAACTCACTTTCTAACACAGGAGGATTTAAATGATTTGGTTCGGGATCTTGGTTTAAGTAAAAGCAAGGCAGAATTACTTGCTTCAAGATTGAAAGGATGGAAGCTACTGCAGGATGACACCAAAGTAACTTTTTTCCGCAATCGCCAAAAGGAATTTGAGGATTTCTTTTCTAAAGAGAAGGACCTAGTTTTCTGCAATGATGTTGAGAATTTGTTCCAGTCACTGGGTGTTGAGCATAAATCTGAGGATTGGCGTTTATTCATAGACTCCTCGAAAACAAGTTTGAAAGGAGTGTTACTACATAATGGAAACATATATCCATCCATTCCTTTAGCCCATGCAGTTGGTATGAAGGAAAATTACGAGAATATGAAGCTCTTACTATCCGCTATAAAGTATGACAATTTTTCTTGGCAGATATGTGGGGATTTGAAAGTTATAGCCATCTTACTTGGGTTACAGCTTGGCTATACTAAATGTTGCTGCTTCTTGTGCAAGTGGAATAGCAGAGATAGAAGTAATCATTATATTAAAAAGAACTGGCCAAAGAGAGAGTCACTTAATCCAGGACAAGAAAATGTTCTTCACCAACCACTTGTATGTTCTG
Organism: Diploptera punctata; assembly: GCA_030220185.1. Lineage (NCBI taxonomy): Eukaryota > Metazoa > Arthropoda > Insecta > Blattodea > Blaberidae > Diploptera > Diploptera punctata. Next base: position 486,589 of record JASPKZ010007977.1, on the reverse strand, counting down.
AAAAAAATCTTATTGCCTCCACTACATATTAAACTAGGCTTGATTAAAAATTTTGTGAAAGCAATGGATCGTGATGGCAGTGCATTTCTCTTCCTCAAAAATAAATTTCCAAGGATCAGTGAAGCTAAATTGAAAGAAGGGATATTTGTTGGCCCTCAAATAAAGGAACTGATGAAAGATACGCAGTTTCAGAACAAGTTAAATATGCAAGAAGCAGCTGCATGGCAATCTTTCAAAAATGTTGTCTCAAATTTTCTGGGGAACTTCAGGTCTGATAACTACAGAGAACTTGTCAATGAGATGATTGAGAACTACAAGATAATGGGATGTAATATGTCTTTGAAAATTCACTTTCTGCACTCCCATCTTGATTTCTTCCCTGAAAATCTAGGGGCTGTGAGCGACGAACACGGGGAGCGCTTCCACCAGGACATCGCGGAAATGGAAAGGCGCTATCAGGGTAAATGGTGTCCAAATATGTTAGCAGACTACTGCTGGACACTGAAGAGGGATATTCCTAAAGCGAAGTACAGCCGAAAATCCAATTCACATACATTTTGGGTGAGCAAATATAATTTCAGCTAAGATATAATAAATTGTAATGTATAGACACGAAAAATGTTTTTCATGTGATTACTCGAAAACCCTGGGTGATGGAAAAGTTCCGTAAAAAGATTTGAAATCAGCACAAAAAAGTAAGTTAGAAACACACATTTTCTCCCTTGTAACATAAAAAAGTTCAAATTTTGTTGGCCAGTGAAATTTAACATCTATGTTTTTAATTTGGTGGTCGTAACAAATTGCTCTAAGCATTCACCTTGGATTACTCGCAACCCGGGCCCGGGTTCGATCCCCGGTCGGGGCAGTTTTTCTGGGTGAGGTTTTTCCTCACCTGTAAGACAAATGTCAGGAAAACTTTAAGGCCCAAACGGTCCCCGAAATCATATGGCCATCATCATCATGATCATCCTTATCATTATCATCATCATCATGATCATCCTTATCATTATCATTATCATCATCATTATCCTTCACCGGTGTGGAAAGCAACGGGAAGCTACCACACCTACACAATTCCCTAGTAAAGCTGCAAGCATAGCATGAAAATGCTATGATTGCAGTGAAGGACCTGCCTTCGGGCAGAATTACTATGGATGGAGTATTTGAGTACACGAATTTTACAGTTTATGTCGTCCTGGAATGACCCAAATTCATATAAAATTCCACAGTTAGAAACGGCCTTACTAAGTCCTGTAATATATTTTAGAAAATGCGTATATACCTTATTTAGTATTTACGTTCTTTGGAAACCCCAAATCTCACTACCATAGTGCATTACTGGCCTGACCATCGCTCCATACATTTTTTCTAATGTGCTGACTGCAGTATCAGGCACTTGACCCAGAATACCGAGTACACTGGAAATTAGTATTAGGTAAGCAAATTAGTATTAACGTTATCCAAAATGAATAATATCGTGACCGACCTCTCACGACATATCTCGTATTTACTTCAATGTCAGTAGTATATATATATATATATATATATATATATAAAGAAACATCGCGGTGAATTGGCATACTACAAGTTAATAATAAATCCAGAAAATTGGATAAAGAGCGGAACATTTCTGGACAAAACGTGGAAAATAAAATTAACACTCATTCGTGAATAAATACGCATATAAAAATGTAATTATTACTGCTAAATAATTCTTCTAATTAGCATAATTATTTGATTTGACTCAGGGACAGAACATTTAATGGACAGGATACATTTGTTAGATTTCTGTACTGAGTTGAAAGTGATTACAATGCTCCTATAGCTGTTGAATCGGTTTTATCTCCTTTCATATAGAGTACAAAATTGAACAGTAGAGGAAAGAGTGCATCTCCTTGTTTAATCCATTGTGAATTTCAAATGTTTTCCCCAATGGAGAATGGAGTTAGCGCGCCTCCCGTACTTTTCACCATTCGGTCATGGTTCACAATCCGGCTGCTGACCACGCATCCACATGTGTTAATCACAGTTAGACGATCATCCTGCCAGTGTAGAGGTGACATGTGGTCAGCAATGATGCACATCACATCCAAATGAAAGAAAATAAACAACTTATTCATCAAATTTCTCCTTGAATATAATGCTAAAACCGTATATTTATAATATAAAACTTTACTCATTAGAGAATTGTATAAGGAAATAGCGATACAGATAATTAATTTTCAAAATTGATGAAATACATTTTGTAAATACATTAAAAAATTCAAATTGTAATTGAAGAATATCCTATGAAGTAGAAATTTTGTAAAGATGGTTTCTTAAAATTGAAATTGATCCTCTAATGGCAGCGATGACAACTTTAGAAAGATACACTTTGTGCAAATCTAAGAAATTCCAAAATTTATCTAAGAATCCTAGTATAGTACCTCTTGCCCCGATCTTCAATCCTGTGACAGGATGCTATCTAATTGGTATTTATCTTTGTAATAGTCAACTGTTGGCTCATATATGACTTTCTTTTCAGAGTCAACTTCCTCAAGTTGGCCACTATAAGTCTCAAAACGGATTGTGGGATCTAATATCATACCAATTTTAGAAGATGGTCTAAATGCAATAATATCTATTCGTCTATTACTACAGGAAATGAACGTGCAGATTTTCTTGCCAAATCTGCTGCTAATTGAAATATGGATTACTTTTACTCCTTCTGTCCTCTATCATACATTAAAGAAATATTAAAAAATGATCTCTTACAAAATTGGAATGCTCAGTGGTTAAACAGTATTAATGGCGCTTTGACAAGAACATTTTTTTTTTCCCAACTGTTTTGACTAAATAAAGTGCAAATACGTAGAACCAAATTTTGTATTAACACAATTTATGACTGGACACGGTAAATTTGGACATTATTTGGAACGATTTAAAATAGGTACAGATGCCTGTATTTGCAAAACCTCCAACCAGACTATCTCACATCTGTTATTTGAGTGTCCCGCATTTGATTCCAAAAGATATGAATTTATAAAAAAAAAATTAGGTTATTGCCATAATATATTTCAACTGCCTTTGTCAAATATGTTATGTAAGAAGTGTTGCTATAGAAAGCTGTGTGACTTTATCCATCATATTTTTAAGAGACTTTGAGTTAGTTTTTTTCTTCGGTTTGTTAATTAATTAATTTATTTGTTCATATTACGTTATTATGTAATGCTAGAAATTAACCATACCCTAAATTATTGTAAATAATTAATTGTATTGTAACTAAAACCCTAACATACCGGATGGTGAAATAGGGTTCATATTACTGGAGATTCAATAAAAATATTACTCCCATTAGTGGCCACGCCATGAACTTCCTCATAAACTGTGTGTCCATAATTTCACAAGACTTCTGCTATCATGTTTCGAATAGTATGGTGCCGAATGTTTCTCAGTGATTCCCCAAACGGACAAGCCCCAAGGACGTGTGCAAGGGTTTCGTGGTCTGCGACGTCTACAGAGGGTATCGTCGTAGACCTGCCCGGCAAAGAACGCACCGTCGATACATTGACTTGCATTTTAATTACTTCTCTCCATTCGGAACAAGACAATCCCTGATAATCACGAATCCATTGATTTGCTGGTGTATATTCATTGTAGAGAACAACGCCTTTTCCTTTATGAGGAAGTTGACTCCAGAGAACTGCTTCTTTGTCTCTTAGTTGTTTCCTAAGTTTTCTTGCATCTGGTAGAAGACTTCGAGAATTAATATTGATGTCACTAGGTTCAATGTTAAGATCTCTCACACATTGTAAACTTTCCTCTTTTAGGTTTCGGAGAGTAAATTAAGCTTCTAGTGAATTTCATACACTGGTATCGCATTACAGCTGAAGATATTACATTTCGTTAATTATTTTTTTAAATATGATATTATGCATCTGTAAATTTTAAATAGAATATAATTAAATTTATTTTACAAGAGTCGTGGTGGCGTTTTAAATCAAAATATGGTTGTCACATGCAGATTAATATGAATTAGTATAGAAGATACCTGTCAAGGAAAATAAAAGATACACAAGTATACGGATTTATGAGTAAATTTAAATGAAGCTTGTCGTCATTATCACAGCAGGTGTGGTCTGGTGAATATGGTTAACAAGCTGAAACAAAGAGCTATAATTGAATTTTGAGACGAAACAAATTAATTTTATGGTCTCTAATGGACAGTAGCGATATCTTTATGGGTTAAAGTTATGAATGTTGATAATATTTTTCGAGGTATGTCAAGTGTGACAGGCGATGAACACACTAAATCATTCAACTTGGTTTAATATTACATATTCATAATTTTATGACTTAACTCGGAAGAAATTTGATATAATTTCTGAATCATATTCCGTCCATTAAATGTATATATCTACGTAAAGAAATCAGTGGTGTATTTGAAGGTCATGTTATCAATAAAAGCAGCCTTAGGGTGATTCGTTCGGTCATTAATTTCAAATTCCTTGACGTCATTGACAGTTTGGAAGTCTATAAAAATAACGACAAAATTACGAATAAAGACTAAGGTCCTATTCCATATAGCGCCCTCTTTTCTTTAATTGAAAGCAAAGGATCAGTTTTATTATGTCATACAGTTTACTTGTAATTGATTATGTCATGTGACGTAGTTTGTTTTCAGATGATTTTGTTTATTTATTAAGATGTTTGTCTTCAGTCAATATTTAGTCTTGTAAATGACAGCTTCGCCGATAGCGAGGAGATACTAAAGGACAACACGCACACACTATTGAGTAACACTAAGAAATTAGGACTGGAAGTAAATATCAATAAAACTGAATATATGGTCACACGTAGAAATACATTATATAATGGAAATGGACAACTAATGACAAATGAGGGAAATTTTGAAGAAGTGGCTGAATTCAAATACCTAGGAACAATAATCACAAATAGGAATGAGATGCACAAAGAAATTAAACATAGGCTCAATTCTGGAAATGCGTGCTATTATGCATTACAGAGACTCTTGATGTCCCAACTCCTTTCAAAAAACGTTTAACTGAAAATATATAAAACTATTATTCTATCAGTTATATTATATGGGTGTGAAACATGGACTCTTACTTTAAGGGAGGAAAGGAGATTACAAGTATTTGAGAATAAAGTACTTAGGAAAATTTTTGGACCAAAGAGAGATGAACAGACAGGTGAATGGAGAAGACTACAACACAACAATGAACTACATTGTCTTTATAGGAAGCCAGATATAATAAGAACAGTTAAGTCTCGTAGATTGAGATGGGCAGGACATGTTGCACGTATGGGGAATGAAAGACTTGCATGGAAGGTTCTTGTAGGAAAGTCAGAGGGAAAACGCCCAGTTGGTAGACCAAGAATGAGGTGGGAGAATAACATTAGCTATGATTTGAGGGAGGTAGATTATACAGGGAATGATTGGAAAGCATTAACTCAGGATAGGGATATATGGAGAGCTTAATGTCCGTGCGGCCATGCACCTACGGGTTCGATAGTGCCAGTGAGTAAGTGAGTAAGTAAATGACAGCTTCGCTGTTTAAACCTGTTGACTCTTAATCGTCATCATCATCAACATCAAGGATTAAGCCCAATGGCCTGTTCCGATCTCATTATAGGTCGAATTGGTCCTTCCATCTCTTCAATGGTCTTCCCAATAATCTTCTCCCTTTTGGTTTATAATTATATATTCTTCTTGGTATGCGCTGTTCATTCATTTATAATACGTGCTGAAGGTAAGCATTTTGATAGTATTTTATTCTTTCACAGATATGACATATGTTAAGTTCTGTTCTTATATCTTCGTTTTTCTTTTTATCGGTCCTTTGGTATCCTGCTATTGCTCACAACATTTTCATTTCTGCAGCCTCTATTTGTTCACTATCTGCCTTTGTTAATGTCCAGGTTTCACATCCATAGATAAAAGATGGAACTGCCAATATTGTGTAAAATTTTTAAATAGTTTCTTTTCTCTCTTAATTATTAATTGGTGAATTGGGTATATTGACTGTATATTTTATGATTTTATCACCAAAAAAAGATCATTAGTCTATCAAACCAAGTTAAAGGGTTGTGAAGGTTCTAGTTCGCTGTTGGGCTGATTTTGAGGTAGTTCTCACATTGGTATTGCTATTTGTTCAGAAGTTCAATAAACTTGCGAAATGAGTGCATGAATCACACGCGCCTAAGTTAAGTTTACGGCTAAGTTGGACAAGTCCTTAATAACCTCCTCTGTTCCGAAGAAACGTTTAACAATATACATACATACTCATTTTTGTGCTTAATGGGTTTCTTAGGAGCCAAATAACGAAACTGGGGGTTCAAAAATGCTTGGAAGTTTTTAATGGAATCCTGAATTGAGATTTTGTCATTTATAATTTTATTTTCACTTTTAGTGAGTTCTTAGGGGTCAAATTAACAAATTTTCGAGAAAAAATAATGGGAGCACTTAAGCAAGTTTTATGCAAGATATATACCTTTCTTTTTTTACAATGGCGTAAGAATCTTAAGTTGGGCTTAACGTCTCTTTGTATCTCTTTTATTAGGAGTTACTAGACCCAATTTATTTACTTACGCTTATTTTCCTAGAGACGCGGTCAACATACCGACCCAATGAGACATCTAGTAGAAAACTAAGGTATTACTAGGATGAAGAAAGTCGGTAAATTTTCACTGTGACCTTTATATTCAGGCTTGCGGTTCTTTTAAGAGCCTGAAAATCTTCAGACTCTGGACTCCAGAGGTCTTGGATTTTTTAACTTTAATAATTTAGTTGAGGACGACTGACTCACCAGGTAAAAATTATATAATTAACATGTAACCTCAACGGTGCTTTAATTCAAAAGTGTTGATAATTTATAGTCCAAACCTCTGAATCATAAGTCATAATACTTCTAAATATTGTTTTGAACGTTTTAACTTTAATTTCTTTTTTGATATGTTTATCCCATAATATTCCATTCAAGGCAGATATTACATATTTTTCTGAGTTTAGCTTTGATCTTATTTCCTTTTCTTACTTCCCATCTTCTGTAATTTTTACTCCAACATATTTATATTCCTCTTTGTATTTAATTACTCCCATTTCATCTTCCAGTATCAAATCTTGAGAATGTCTCCTATGGCCATATACTTGGTTTTTTTCATATTCACCTTTAGTCCCCATTTATTATATTTTTGAATAAATTTTCGGGTAATATATTCAATGTCTTCATACTCTTGTGCCAAAATAAGTTGATCATCCGCAAATTGGAGGGAATATATTGTTGATCCCTCATCTATTGGAATTTCCATAGTTTTACACTCGTTTTTCCAACTTTGCATAGATTTTTATATAATAATAAACATAATAAAAATAACAACAATAATAATAATAAATATAATAATAATAATAATAATAATAATAATAATAATAATAATAATAATAATAATAATAATAACGTTCTTACGAACATTTCTGGAGACCAAAAAGAGATGAACAGACAGGTGAATGGAGAAAACTTCATAATAGTTAGCTACATGATATGTATAAGAAGGCAGATATAATAAGAACAGTTAAGTTTCGTAGACTGCGATGGGCAGGATATGTGGCACGTATGGGGGAGTGAAAGACGAGCATGGAAGCTTCTTGTAGGGAAATCAGAGGGAAAACGTTCAGTTGGTATACCAAGAATGAGGTCGGAGAATAACATTATCCATTATTTGAGGGAAGTAGATTATACAGGGAATGATTGGAAAACATCTCAGGGTAGGGATGTATGGAGAGCTTATGTCCGCGCAGCCATGGACCTATGGATTCGATAGAGTTAGTGAGTTATAATAATAATAATAATAATAATAATAATAATAATAATAATAATAATAATAATAATAATTAATAATAATAATAATCCCTCCATGGTATCTTTACCTTGTCGTGGTGGAGTGGCTTGCGTGCTTAAATGATCCTGAGAGCTATGCCGGCGGTAGCATTGCTGCCGATAGGGTTACCCATGCCGGACTGGTCGAAGGTGATAAGTCAGACGAAAAAAGTACCTTGGGCGAAAGAGTGACGATCTTTCACCGTAAAAATTCAACCGTCAAGAAATGCGGACATGGGTTCATCTGGGGTAAAATTTTCCGGAGGTCAAATAGTCCCCCATTCGGTTCTCCGGGCGGGGACTACTTCAGGGAACCCATGCCAAAGGCTCAAACACAGGGACATGTTCCTAGGAACATGGAATGTTAGGACTTTATACAATAGCGGGGCACTAGAGATATTAACGCGGGAATTGGATAAATCGCCCTTGGATATAGTCGTTTTACAGGAAGTTAGGTGGCCAGGAGAAGGTAGTCAGGAATCAGGAAGCTTTGCATTATACTATGGGGGTGCAGAAAGACCTGCATTTGGAATTTGGAACGGGTTTTTTAGTCAGAAGGAGGATCCTATCCGCTATCCGAGATATTAAGTTTGTTAGTGATAGGATATCATACATAATTCTAAAGGGTAAACGACATGATTTTATAATTGTAAATGTACATGCCCCCACAGAAGATAAAGATGACAAGATCAAGGATGAGTTCTATGAAGAATTAGAATGCTTATTTGATAGCCTTTCACGATATCATATGAAAATTGTCTTAGGAGATTTTAATGCAAAAGTGGGGCGGGAAGATATATTCAAACCAACAATAGGCAAATTCAGTCTTCATGAAGATAGTAACGACAACGGGGTTAGATTAGTCACATTTGCCACATCAAAGAATCTCATTCTTAAGAGCACAACATTTCAGCATAAGGATATTCATAAATACACCTGGACGTCCCCAGATGGAGAAACTCGGAACCAGATAGATCATGTATTAGTGGATAAACGCTGGCACAGTAGCATCATTGATGTTAGATCAGTTAGAGGGACAGACTGCAATTCGGATCATCATCTGGTCAGAGTGAAAATCAGACAACGGCTATCGCTTATGAGAGGAACGAACGCTAAAGATGATTCTGTAAAATATGAATTAAAAAACTTGAAAAATGATGAAATGCGGCAAGAATACCAAATCAAAATAGCTAATAGATTTGAAGTACTGGAATCTTCAGATGACAATGTGGCAAACGAAGAAGAAAAACTGATATAAATAAAGAATGGGAGGCTATAAGAGATACTATTAAATTGTCAGCATCAGAAAGCATTGGTTGTTTAAAAAAGAGGCAAAACAAGAAATGGTTTGATGAGGAATGTGCCGACATTGTAAAGAAAAGAAAGCTAGCAAAAATGAAATGGTTACACGATCCAAATGAGGTAAATTTAGAGCAATTGGGTAGTGTTAGACGTGAAACCACCAAGTTACTAAAGAGTAAAAAGAGGGAATATTTGAGAGAGAAGATTAATGATCTTGAAATGAATGCAAAAAATAGGAACATTAGAGAATTATATCAGGGAATTAGTATAGAGAAGAAAGGGTTTCAGGCTAGAACAAACATAATTCGGAATGAAAATGGGGATATGATTGCAGATTCTAGGAGTATATTAAATAGATGGAAAGGTTACTTTAATCAGCTATTAAATGTACATACAGAACAGGACATTGAGGAGGATAAGTTACAGACAGCAGAAATGCTAGTCGCAGAGCCAAGTGCATTAGAGGTTGAAATGGCGATTGAAAAATTGAAGATGTATAAAGCATCAGGTTCAGATGAGATCCCAGCAGAACTGATAAAATCAGGGGGAGGAAAATTGATGGACAAGATACGCTGGTTGCTTAGTATGATTTGGGAAAAAGAAGCTCTTCCAGATGAATGGAAGGAATCAATTATCGTACCAATTTATAAGAAAGGAGATAAAACTGATTGCAACAACTACAGGGGCATCTCATTACTTTCAACTTCGTACAAAATTCTAACAAATATATTAGTAAGCAGACTTACTCCCTATATTGATGACATTCTAGGAGACCATCAATGTGCATTTAGAAGAAACAGGTCTACAACAGATCAGATTTTCAGTATAAGACAGATTTTAGAGAAGAAATGGGAATATAATGGTACTGTACATCAACTATATGTAGACTTCAAAAAAGCATATGATTCAATTAAGAGGGAGAAGTTATATAGTATCCTGCTGGAGTTCGGAATTCCTAAAAAGTTGGTTAGACTTATACGAATGTGTCTAAATGGCTCAAAGAGTAGGGTGCGTGTAGGCAAACATTTTTCAGACACTTTTGAAATCCAGAATGGGTTGAAGCAAGGAGATGCACTATCTCCTCTACTATTTAATTTTGTACTAGAGCATGCCATTAAATCTTTAGAGAATGAGGAAGGCTTGCAACTCAATGGTATTAATAAGATGTTAGTTTATGCTGATGATGTAGTACTACTGGCCGATAGCGAGGAGATACTAAAGGCCAACACGCACACACTATTGAGTAACACTAAGAAATTAGGACTGGAAGTAAATATCACTAAAACTAAATATATGGTCACAAGTAGAAATTCAGTATATAATGGAAATGGACAGCTAATGACAAATGCGGGAAATTTTGAGGAAGTGGCTGAATTCAAATACCTAGGAACAATAATCACAAATAGGAATGAGATGCACAAAGAAATTAAACATAGGCTCAATTCTGGAAATGCATGCTATTATGCATTGCAGAGACTTTTGATGTCCCAACTCCTTTCAAAAAACGTTAAGCTGAAAATATATAAAACTATTATTCTACCAGTTATATTATATGGGTGCGAAACATGGACTGTTACTTTAAGGGAGGAAAGGAGATTACGAGTATTTGAGAATAAAGTTCTTAGAAAAATTTTTGGACCAAAGAGAGATGAACAGACAGGTGAATGGAGAAGACTACATAACAATGAACTACATGGTCTTTATAGGAAGCCAGATATAATAAGAACAGTTAAGTCTCGTAGACTGCGATGGGCAGGACATGTTGCACGTATGGGGAATGAAAGACGTGCATGGAAGCTTCTTGTAGGAAAGCCAGAGGGAAAACGCCCAGTTGGTAGGCCAAGAATGAGGTGGGAGAACAACATTAACTATGATTTGAGGGAAGTAGATTATACAGGGAATGATTGGAAAGCATTAGCTCAGGATAGGGATGTATGGAGAGCTTATGTCCGCGCGGCCATGAACCTTCGGGTTTGATAGTGCCAGTGAGTAAGTAAGTAAGTAATAATAATAATAATAATAATACTAATAATAATAATAATAATAATAATAATAATAATAATACTACTACTACTAACAATAACAATAACGTCACTTCCTTTCAAAATACTTTTTAGATCATACTGAACCTATTCGATTAAATGTTATTATTACAAAGTTTTTTAAGGACAATAAATATACTGTGTTATGTCCGTATACTAGTTTGAAATGGAAAAATACAAATAAATAAAATATATGTCTCATGAAAGCCATAGGTTTTGAATACCGCATTCACTATGTTCCTCCACTATTCCCTATCCTCAATCAGTTGAATTCAGTTCATATCTCATATATCCAGTTCCATCCGAATACTCCCATTTACGGTCTTCCTAGTGTTTTCCCCAAAAATTTTCCAATATAACATTGCAATAATTTCTACTGTTCCCCACTGGAGACACGACGTGCATTATCTGTCCTTCTGAAATAAACCACAATGTTACAACTATATAAGTTGTGGACTCCTCATGAGGAGGAAAAATATTAGTATTCAATATTATTTGGATATCACATCCTAATTCCAACGGATAGGATGTGATATCAACTATGGATATGACAAAGATATTGAACATAAAACTCATCAGTTCCAAGCTACTTGTGGCACAATAAATAGAACATTGAATAATAAAGCCCATAAACAAACAAAATTAAAATTTTATAAAACAATGACAGCCCCTGTCCTTTTATATGGGAGTGAATCTTGGATAATCAAGAAAGTGAAATCCAAGCAGCCGAGATGAAATTTTTAAGAAGAGTAAAAGGATGCACTAGAATTGACCAGATAAGAAACGAGGATATCCATGAAGAACTGCAGATCTACTCCATAAAAGAAAATATATTTAACAACAAGATCCAGTGGAAAGAACATGTAGAAAGAATGGAAGAAAGTAGGTTACCAAATAAAATATTACATTATTTTCCGAGAGGAAGAAGAGATGTCGGACGTCGTCGGAAGAGATGGTCTTAGATCTATTAGGCAACTAGTCCCTAAACCAGGAAGCGAAGAAGAAGAAAATTATTATTTGGAATAATGTAGTATTATTTGCTTTTAAAATTGTTGAAATTTGGTCAAGGTTACTTTTTATAAGATTGCGAATTGGTTATTTTCCGCGCAAATGAGTAAGGGCGATGACTCGAAGTGTAGGCCTGAAAACCACGCAGTACGTCCACGCCTGTCCTTCATATTCTATCACGCATTTCCATCACAACCAAATCTTGTTACTCGGTGCAACGAACTTATGCAAAAAACAATATTTCAAATTTGCAAACAAACTCGCCTTGATCAGGGTTCAACAAACACACAGAATTTCTTTTAAAATCGAATCAACGTATTCAGTGCCATATTCTAAATCTGCACCATATTTTTTATTGTCCGTCTGTTGTTCTCTGTTCGCAAATATAAGCATTGGCGTTTTGGAGACACCGCAGTTAACTAATTTGGAATGAGAAAAGAAAGAGGGGAATGTAAACTCCTTGAAGGAAACCCAGAAGGAAAGCGCTCAGTAGGCAGACCAGGAGTGAGGTGGGAGAATAACATTAACCATGATTTGAGGGAAGTACATTATATAGGCGACTAGCTAATACCCGGCGTGCGCTGCTACGCCTAAATAAATGAAAATTAATGTGCTTTTATGTATAGTTGAATAAGTAATGGGAAAAATAATTTACATTTATATTTTTAGATACCCGTGCTGATTACCCGGCGTTGCCCGGGAATCTACTTATCCAGATCTTCTTGACACGAATGAGCTGAAATACGAAAATTAATGTGTTTTATGTTTAGTTAAATAATGTAGAAGGAAACATTTATATCGTTATTATTTTTTAGATATCCCGTGCTGTTTACCCGGATATGTAAGGATAAAATAATATATTTGGTTTCTTATAATTAAACGATTAGTTGATATTTCTTCTTTCGTTATTGTACTACTACTACTACTACTACTACTACTAATAATAATAATAATAATAATAATAATAATAATAATAATAATAATAATAATAATGTTTTATTTATTCTGGCAGAGTTAAGGCCATAAGGCCTTCTCTTCTACTCAACCAGCACAAATACAAATCAATATTTGACAAGTATAGAAATACACTATACTAATTATAAACAGTTGAAGATACATTAAATGTAGCAATGTAAATTTCATGTACAAACAACATTTTATACGATAATAACAATAATAATACTTACGATAATAATAATAATAATAATAATAATAATATAACGTAATAATATAATAATGATGATAATAATAATAGTATGAATATGATAAATTATACGAGAAACACCAATTAATATATATATATATATATATATATCTTATACTGGGTAATGAGGTTAGAGCAAATATAAATTTAGATTTCTTTTAAAAGTTGCCAATGCCCGGGAGCCCCTTATTTCTTGTGGTAGGGAATTCCTGTTGCGAGAAGTGAAGATAGTACATGACATGGAGTGATGTGATGTCCTATGTTGCGGTATATTAAGCAAGAGACTATGTTGTGATCTAGTGCTTAAGTTATGGTTTGAGTACAGTTACTGGAAACGAGATGATAAATAATTGGGAATCGAGGTATGTAGGATCTTATATAAGAGAATTAGACAGTGCGATTTTCTTCTCTCTTTTAGATGTAGCCATGAAAATTCGTGGAAAAATGGAGAAATGTGATCGTATTCTCCACATATGAAGAATTAATACTTGAATTCTGGGTCTGATTTTCGTCATGATAGTTTCATTGCGACTATTAATTACAAGTTACATTCAGAAACAAGTAATAAGAACAACTGCACAAAACAATAGTCATACTGTCCATCATTGTGGTCTCGGGGTAACGTGGTTGCTCAGACGCAGCGGCCCTGGGTTCGATCCCCAAGTGATTTTTTTCTCACTTGTAAGAAAAGTCAGGAAATCTTAAGGCCTAAAATGTGCCCTGACACCACCTGCTATCATAACTATCCATGTATTTTTAAATAATTATTTCCATGTTCATTGCGTAAGTTGTATCTATTGAATCTGTCCGGGTTTCGTATTCGCACTTGGGACTTCTGAGTGATATTTCTTTTATTTGGGTGGGTTACCAGCCCAACCGCAAAATCCCCAACCTGGAGGATCATAGTTTAATTTCGTAGTTGTCTTTTTCCTATACAGACTGCCTTACAAGGCTAGAGAGCTCTGTCTGCCCCGAGCATCTGGTTTTATGGCGCCAGAAACTCGCCATTCACCCTCCATCTTCAGTAAAAACAGTCCCACCACGTGAAGGTAGATGGAAGGGTTTGGTAGAGAGAGGCTATATTTTGCGCTGACTATTTGGAGCCTTTTGTAGAGTCTGAGAGCTCATTATCAGATCCGCCCCAGTGATTATCTATCTTTATGGCTTTTCAGGGCAAAGTGCCAGTCAGAGCAAATATAGTAATGAATAATGAAATAATAGAACAGATAGCACACTTTAACTATCTTGGTTCATATATAACATATAGCTATGATTGGGATATACATAATAAATTAAACAGATATCAAATGATGTGTGGCACCATAAGAAGAACCCTCCGAAAGCCTCGAAGGGAAACACAGCTCAGGTTTTATAAAATTATGGCTGTTCTGTTATTTTATATGGATCTGAAACTTGGGTAGGGTAATGGATGATAAGAGTACGCAGGCAGTTAAGAGTACGCAGGGAAATTTTATGGTATTGGCAGCACTGCAGAACATGCTGATTATTGCGTTTCAGTTTACCTGTTACAATGGAAGATCACGCCGTAGTATCATTGACCTGCTTCATTTATCTTCGTTCTACCAGGTAAAATTAACTTTCCTTACTTTTCTATGTAATTTCTGTGTGATATAGCATAACTGTTTTTTACCTTAAGGAGTAAAACAATATTTTGTAAAGAGATATCATATTAATGTACATTTAATATCCTACAACATGGTGAAGATACCATTTACCTCTCTGTTACGTGCTGGAATCTATTGGTGATTTTGTGAAATACGCCAAGTGAGGCAAAGAGTACGCAGCAGCTGATCAGTGCGTATCTTAGCCTTCATTGGGGGTTATCATTTCTACATTGTTTTTTTTCATTTATGGCTATTAAGTGGAAAACTGTGTTTTACTCTTAATATATAGATGTATATTATATTGATACAAAGTTGTTATAACTTATCATAGTTTTGTATTTAATCGTAAAGAAATACAAATAACATTTTTATTTTTATTTGCAGAGCAAAGAGCTGGAGAAAATGAAACAGTAGGTTTATCAGAACAAGAATGTAAAATTAATGTTAGTATTCATCCAATTCTGCCGCTTCCAGAACGTAAAGAACAAGACCCTATGAACCGAAGAAAGCAGAGACCAGCACAAAAATCAGAAATCATGACATCATCACCTTTCAAAAACCATTTGGAAGAAAAAAAAAGAGAGAGAAAAGAATTAGAGCAGGCTAAATCAGAAAAAAAGTTTTTAAAAAATAAGAAAGACAAGTAAGATAAATGGGCCTAGCAAACAGGAAATCAAATGCGAGAAGAGAATTGATGTTTAATAATGATTCTAAACCATCTTCAAGTTCAGCTGAGTCGAAAACCTTCATTGAAGAAGAAGAAAAAGATGACGATTCAACTGTCTGTCCAGGATGTCGGGGTTCGTACCCTGATAGCTGGATTCAGTGTGGAATTTGCAAAGAGTGGTGGCAAGAAGACTGTTGTGCTTAAGAAGGCAGTGGTCCATTTGTTTGTGACTATTGTTAGGCAAGCCCTAGTGAGTACTCTTAACCACCCTACCCGCGTACTCTTAACCTCCCGGTAGGTCAAGAGTACGCAAATTACATTTTTTACTAATTTATTATTCATGCTTGTATTTTAAAATGTAGTTGACTGATGATTTTTTTAAACTATTTGTATTTGAATAAAGAATATTTTTAAAAAAATTGAACTCTGTAGTTCATTTATTTTATGAAATATAACTGAAAATCCACTAAGTGCGTACTCTTATCCTCCTTTACCCTACTTACAAAAAAAGATATCTCACACATTCAAGCCGCTGAAAATAATTTTTTAAGATCCGTAAAAGGATGTACACGCATGGATATATTACACAATGAATCAATAAGAAATGAACTGGAGATATTTTCAATAGTCGATAAACTAGAAGAGCACAAATAACAATGGAATCAACATTTAGACAGAATGGACAATACACATTACCCAAAAAAAAGATCAACCCCTACAAAGCACATGGAAGAAGATCTTTGGGACGGCCAAGGAAATGACGGACTTGAGACCGGAACAGGTCCCATTGACCTAATCCTGGAAAGGAAGAAGAAGAATAATTCGTTTCCTCTTAAACCTATTATCATTCCTCTATACGAAAACAAGTGTAACTACATTAATATGGTTCAAATTCTTCCCTGTAGGAGGAGAGCGCCTAAATCTCTGTTAAGGGAAAAACATGGGCTTACAAGACAAATCTTCACTCATGGGTGAACTGGCCTAGTTTCAAAGCCAGCTTATGCCACTGACAATCACGCCGTAAGTTTTCTAGCAATGAATAGATAAACATAATTTCATACAATATGAATTTATCAAAATATAAATTGTGTACATTTTGAAATAACAATAAGCCAGCTGTGAAAGGAGTAGTCAGCTCTATCTGTCCTAATGACTTGCTATCTGCGAGTTGTTTATGAATATATTGTCTAGTTATGAAAGTTGCCGGTTAATATCTCCATTCTGCTAGCAGCCGCTGTCAGTAATCTCGACAAATAATCTGGCTGCAGATGTCTGGCTACAGATCTTGATACAACCTCTAGCGTGATTCACACTGTCACAATTCCATGAAACACCTGGCATTACCTAAATGCCGCCACCAGTTACCTACTTTCAAGTATATAGTACTAGCTAACACCCGGCGGGCTCTGCTACGCCTAAATATGTGTGCTTTTACGAGTATGTTTAGTTGAATAAGTAAAAAGAAACATAATTATAAATTTATGTTTTTTAGATACCCCATGCTGATTACCCGGAGTTGCCCGGGAATCTACTTATCCCGATCTTCTTGACATAAATGAGCTGAAAGGCAAAATTTAATGTACTTCTTATGATTAGTTGAATAAGTAACATGAAAAATAATTATAAATGTATATTATAATTATTTTAAGATTCCCCGTACTGATTACCCAGTGTTGCTCGGGAATCTACTTATCTCGATCTTTTTGCCATAAATGAGCTAAAAGACAAAATTCGTTATTGTGAGTTATCCGTAAAAGAATGCCCGCCATGTGCTGCTATGCTTGCACAGTAATCTATGTACTTGTCTCGATCTTCTTGGCAACAATGAAAGAAAAAAATGGTTATTGTGAGTTATCTGTTAGAGATAAACATATGCTGTCGCGGACTTTTTGTAGAACTTTTGGAGATATTCAATTCTGTGTACATTCATTTTGTTTATTTGTTATGGTTTAGGCAGCGTAAGCCATTTAAGGGTCCAAAGAACTACTTTTTTCACGTTTTCCACTACAAAGGGCGATTTTTAAAGGTGTACGAGTTGACTATCCCAACTCTCTTATAGCCTATGTTCATCCCGGGAATATCCTGAACATTTTGCAAAAAGCCCTATCACAATTGGATCAATGGTATGGCCGTGCATAAAGTACGAACAAACATTCATTTTTATATATTAGATCACAAGCTAATACAAAATATCACGCATATATATATATATATATATATATATATATATATATATAGTAGATTTTTTTTGGGATATAAGTATGATTAGAATTTTTTTTTTTCTGTTTTCCGCGTCATGGATTGAAGGTCGGGCTCTGGCCACTGATTCCGACGTTTCGGTACGATCCCACATGCCATTATCAAGGAATGATAGGTTCGACTGACTGACTGACTGAATAAAGCGAAGTCTAGCTTCGCCCAGTGTGCTGCGTATGTTAGAACCCACTAGGGCTCTTTGGCAGTTAAGTGGATAGTGGCTATCGTTACGGCGTTGCAGTTTACTACTTAACCCAAGCTAATTTGACGGCGCAAGCGTTTGCGTGCTGATGGTAATGAAAATTGGACAGAGATTGGGATGTGATGACCTGAAGTAGGGCATTAGAAACCACACTGCCTTCAAGCCGAGAGCTGGAAATCCAGCAGTATGGAATGAGCCACGCTACTCCATCGCCAAATCTCTGGGTGGATTCAATGAGGGGGGTAAATCCGGTGAATATGCTTCTATGTACAGCACGCCACTGAGGCAAGCGTCCCATACCGCGTACCATAAAATTTGTATGCAAAGATGTACATTTGTGCATCTTGCTTATATTTTCAGTTATCATTACATCAATACGGGGAAGCTGCGCTACGTTGTGTAGGTCTGTCAACCTCGTAAAACGTGGTGCTTGAAAAATTACATTGGTCAACATGATTTTTGTCTCATGAGTACCAATAGTTATACTTAATGCAGTTTTTTATCGTGTTTTCAAATATGTATTCGGAATTTATCCATCACCCACAGTTTTTTTTATTTCAATTTCAATTAATGGATTTAAATAATAATTTTTTTAATAAATTTTTTTCGTCCATTTGTCCATTGTAAAATAAAACCAAATGAGCTAACTCAGGAGATTTCAGCTATGGAAAAGAGATCAATGCAAATGGAATTCTAATATGCTGGCCGATTATTGTTCGACCATTAAGAGGCGAAATATAGCAGAAAATAATCATTTCTTACTTTCTAGGTGAGTCCGAATATTCGAATATTGTGTAGTTACGAATGTAGAAAATATTAAAGTGTTTGAAATTACAAATTCCTGTCTCTCGGAAATCTTGCGTGATGGAGAAAACCCAAAATTATATTTGGATTCAGGGGAAAAATACTATCAGAATCACATATTTTTCTTTCTGACTTGAACCTAGCATTCCTTGATAATGGCATGTGGGTTCGTGCTGAAACGTCGGAATCAGTGTCCAGAGGCCGATCTTGAATCCATGACGCGGAAAACCAAAGAAAACTTTCTTCATCATATATAGGATATATATATATATATATATATATATATATATATATATATATATATAAATTATCAGTAAAATTTTAATTGCAATTTTCACTCACAATTAATCTTCTTTTAATATCTATCTCAGTCACAATCATTTTCAGTCACTGATGAATTTGTTCACAACAGAAGACACTGTTATCGTCGTCAAACTAAGACTGAGGCAGACTGGGCTTCTGCCCTTGACACATTTATAAAGATGCAAGAAACTTCCCAGGCTTAGGTCCGAGATACTTCGAACCATAGACGCCTCTGGCCACGGATCTTTCCCGAAAGGGGAGGGAGCTGTTGGTAGAGTCGTCTAGACTGGGGGTCTAGACTTTTCGATGCTTGCGCGGGTCTTTTGACTCGCGATTGGGAAATCCACTCCTACCAAAGCGAGACCACTACTCTCACCCCACCCGCGCAATTCAAATGTCGCTATAGGACGCCTAACAATACATAGTCTCTAGATGACTGTGGAATCGTTTTCACGTGGTTCTGGCGTAATAAAAACCACAAGATGGCGTCGAAAAACTCCACAGTATCTTTATTGAATTATATAAATTATCAGTTACACTCACAATTTACACTAATAAAATTAATCTTCTACTAAAGTTTATCTGTCACACCTTTTATAATGGAGAATGCTTTCCAATTTTCATATGGATATTAAAAGAAAAATACTGGTTACAATTAAAACAAAGTTTTTCGTAAGTAATGCCACGAGTGATTTTCAAATTATCCATAAATTCACGACTCACGAAGTGAATTTATCAAGAGAATTTGGAAATCAAGAGTGGCATTTGTTAGGACTATTTAACGAATAAAATTAAGCTGTTTACTCACAAATCATTGTTTAACTATAGTTATTTTAAAATATTTATGTATTTAATGTAAACGGCGATGTTTGAAAACAAATCAGAAATGTGAGGTTATGTTCATTCACTGCTGCTTGATCATAGTATCTTCTTCTTCTTCCTTCCAAGTATTAGGCCAAGGCCTGTTACGATCCTATAGAAAATTTTCCCTCCAGCGTTTCATAGGACGGCCCAGTGATCTTCGTCCTCTTGGTATATAATTATAAACAGCTTTGGGGATCCGATTTGAACTCATTCTTTCAATATGGTGTTTCCAAATTAGTTGGTACTGTTTAATATGTTCCAAAATTGGCGTAGTTCAATTCTTTTAAGATGTCGGTGTTCCTTTTCCGATCCCATCTGGTGTAATCCGCTGTTCTGCGCATGAATCTCATTTCACAAGCCGTTATTCTGCTTTCATGTTGTCTTTTTAGTGTCTATGCTTCACTACCATAGGTCAACACTGCTCTAGCCAAAGTGTTATATAAACGTAATCTGGTGTTTTTTTGTACAAGGGATGGTTTCATAACTTGATTAATAATTCCTAAACTTTTATTATAACTAGTAATTTTTTCAGGGATATCTTTTTCATCCCAGATAGAGATATACTATCCAAGGTATTTAAATTTATTAGATCTCTCTAAAATTTTATTCTGGAGACAGATTTTACTTTGTATGGGGTCCTTCCCATGAAATGCCATAATTTTAGTTTTGTTAATTGATATTTCCATATTAAATTTGGCAGCTATTTTTTGTAAATTATAAATTGATCGTTG
Source organism: Diploptera punctata (assembly GCA_030220185.1). NCBI lineage: Eukaryota > Metazoa > Arthropoda > Insecta > Blattodea > Blaberidae > Diploptera > Diploptera punctata. The sequence goes on along the minus strand of JASPKZ010007977.1, from coordinate 465,704 downwards.
CAAATAATGTTCGGAAAGTGCCAGAAGAGCTGAATCGTCTGCAAAAATAATAACATCGAGTTTGAGGTTCCTATTGATGGGTATATATCCTCGTTGTGTTTTCCTCCATTCGCTTATTAATTTATTCTGTGGGGGGCACGCCGTAGCGTAGTGGTTAAGGCACTGAGCTACAAGCCGCAGGGTCGAGGGTTCAAGTCCCGTTGGGGTCAGGATTTTTAAACTGGCCCAAACCCTCTGGCGGCACTATGGCCCTGGGGTCGACTCAGCCTCTAACGGAAATGAGTACCAGACGCTTGTTCTGGGGGTAAAGGCGGCCGTCACGCAGGGCTGACAACCCGGCTGACATAAAGTGCCGATTGTCTAGAAAACGTGGGAGCCTTAACCTCCTACTACCCCAAGGGCCTCCGGGCCTGTTGTGGGATCACTTAAAACATATTATTTATTTCCAAATAAGATCGCAATATTGTAAGAGTGCATCCAAGTGGAGAAATAATGAAACACATTGAACTGTATACCATAATCAGCATTACGGGCTATTCATTTATTTTTTTAGTAAACAACTTAACAAAATCAAGGAATATTTTCATTATTTGCTATATTCAATGTATTTGTTGGAGAAAAATAATGCTTTGACCTGTTCAGAACATTAAAAAGGAGGAGCTTTCTTTATCACAAAAGCAGGAGCTGATAAAGATAAATCGATATAGAGCGAGGTGAAACACGACTGTCATTGGTTGTAAAACAACATTCATTGAAATGTGATTGGTCACTGACTAGCATTTGTGGCATGAGTTAAATAGTCACTGAAATTGCCCGAAAACAAACCAATTTTATTGTAAAACTGCAACGGAACAAAACACTTCTGTTTTTCGACTTTAACCCATTCTCCTCAAAAGACGACGTAGACTCGCCGGCAGTTAAATGACCATCAACTCAGAAAACGAGATTCACTCGCTTAACTCTGCTGTTATATATTTTGCAATATTTTTACATCCCTTGGCAGGGTAATCTTTTGTTAACATTTATGAATAATAGAGGAATGAGTTTTTGCCTTCACCCTTATTGTGATCTAAAGTATCGTTACCTTTTATTTGTTTTGAATATCTGAAAATAGGCAATATAATTTACGGTAACTTAAATCCAGTTTCTCGGAAAAATGCATTGAGCATTTAAACCTGAAGGGAATGGGTTAATCATCTAAGTAAACATTATATCTGTACGGCTAATATTTATCAAATTAGGAGGCATTTAAAGTGTAGGCAGAACATTTGTTTTTAAAGAAACATTATTTATTTGACATCAAAATATTACTGAATTTTTTCTTGTATTCCACTAATGATAAAATAAAAAAGTGCTATTTTTTAAAATAATTACAAGTTTAGGTACCTGTGAGAGAGATGTACAGACTAAAATTGCATTGGTAAAACATGCAACTAAGACATTACATGGAATAATTTGGAATAAATATATTACAAAGGAAACAAAAATTAAAATTTATAAGAGCATAATACAGAATATTTTGTCATATGGACGTGAAACTTGGTCTTTGACGGAATTACAAAAGAATAAAATTAGAATAGTTGAATTTGATTATTTTAGAAGAAGCCTCCATGAAACAAGACAAGATAAAATAAGAAATTAATTCCTTTTGAGAGAAATGAATGTCATCACACCTGTTGTTAAGAGGATTGAAAATCAAACGCTTAAATAGTATGGCCATTTACAAAGAACGGAAAATGAAAGATGACCAAAATATATATATACCAATGGTCACCTCCTGGAAGAAATAAACGTGGCAGACCAAGATGGAAATGGAAAACCTACGTCAGAACCATAATGGATGATAGGAATTTGGAGGAGGGAGATCGGAATGATAGAGGTAAATGGAAACTGAAGACGGCAAACCTATAAGTGGGGGAAAGCCGAAGAAGAAGAAGGAGAAGAAGAAGATTCCACTAATGGAATACGTACTTAAAATCTGCGCACTTCTATTACTTCCACCCTGTATACATTTTACCTAGATGCCAGGATAAATCACAGTCGGTAACTGTATATATCAATGCTTATAAACTCTAACAATAAGTTACTATTGAAATATTGGAACACCTGTGGTGTGGATTTCTAATGAATTATACTCGCTGTCTTAAAGTAAGATAGTGCGCATGCTCATTGGAATTCAGCAACTGTTAATTAAATTCATGGCTGCAACATTCTTTAAATGCCTCTCTACAATCTGTAGAATGCACTTGGAAGATAAATGTAATTCTCCACTAACATACTCCAATTAGTCTTTTCGTTGAAATTGCTACAAATAGGCCTATCACACTTACTTAAAACTTGTTTGGAATCCAACAGTAAGTTGCAACATTTTAAAGAAAGGTCCTACTCAACTAATGTACGATTTTTTAAAAATGAAATACAATTCTTCTCTTAACAAAAGTTTGATTTTTTTTTTGGAATAGAAATATAATATACAGAACGAAGAAAACTACATTTCAAGTTCTGTTACAAAACATTTTATTATCATGAGCATCGTGTGGTCTCGAGGTAGCGTGCTGCCTTGTCACGCAGCGGGCCCGGGTTCGATCCCCGGTCGGGACAGTTTTTCTGGATGAGGTTTTTATCGGGGTTTTTCCTCACCTGTAATACAAATGCCAGGAAAACTTTAAGGCCCAAACGGTCCCCGAAATCATATGGTCATCATCTTCATCCTTCACCGGTGTGGAAAGCAACGAGAAGGTACCACACCTATAATTCCATAGCAAAGCTGCAAAGTATAGCATGAAAATGCTATGATTGCAGGGAAAGACCTGCCCTCGGGCAGAATTACTATGGATGGATCATCAGCATCAAGGATTAGACCTTAAGGTCTGTTCCGATCTGATGCTAGAATTGATCTGTCCATATTTTACTGGGTCTTCCAACATTTCTTCGTCCTAGTAGTTTGTAATGAACGATCTGTTTCGGAATTCTATTGTTATCCATTCTATTGATGTGGTCCAACCATTCATCTCTGTATTGTGCATCTATCTATGTGTTTGAATATATTCAGTTCACTTCATATAACTTATCTTCATTTCATTTTCGATCTGTTTCGGAATTCTATTGTTATCCATTGTATTGATGTGGTCCAACCATTCATCTCTGTATTGTGCATCTATCTATGTGTTTGAATATATTCAGTTCACTTCATATAACTTATCTTCATTTCATTTTCGATCTGTTTCGGAATTCTATTGTTATCCATTCTATTGATGTGGTCCAACCATTCATCTCTGTATTGTGCATCTATCTATGTGTTTGAATATATTCAGTTCACTTCATATAAACTTATCTTCATTTCATTTTCGATCTGTTTCGGAATTCTATTGTTATCCATTCTATTGATGTGGTCCAACCATTCATCTCTGTATTGTGCATCTATCTATGTGTTTGAATATATTCAGTTCACTTCATATAACTTATCTTCATTTCATTTTCGATCTGTTTCGGAATTCTATTGTTATCCATTCTATTGATGTGGTCCAACCATTCATCTCTGTATTGTGCATCTATCTATGTGTTTGAATATATTCAGTTCACTTCATATAACTTATCTTCATTTCATTTTCGATCTGTTTCGGAATTCTATTGTTATCCATTGTATTGATGTGGTCCAACCATTCATCTCTGTATTGTGCATCTATCTATGTGTTTGAATATATTCAGTTCACTTCATATAACTTATCTTCATTTCATTTTCGATCTGTTTCGGAATTCTATTGTTATCCATTCTATTGATGTGGTCCAACCATTCATCTCTGTATTGTGCATCTATCTATGTGTTTGAATATATTCAGTTCACTTCATATAACTTATCTTCATTTCATTTTCGATCTGTTTCGGAATTCTATTGTTATCCATTCTATTGATGTGGTCCAACCATTCATCTCTGTATTGTGCATCTATCTATGTGTTTGAATATATTCAGTTCACTTCATATAACTTATCTTCATTTCATTTTCGATCTGTTTCGGAATTCTATTGTTATCCATTGTATTGATGTGGTCCAACCATTCATCTCTGTATTGTGCATCTATCTATGTGTTTGAATATATTCAGTTCACTTCATATAACTTATCTTCATTTCATTTTCGATCTGTTTCGGAATTCTATTGTTATCCATTCTATTGATGTGGTCCAACCATTCATCTCTGTATTGTGCATCTATCTATGTGTTTGAATATATTCAGTTCACTTCATATAACTTATCTTCATTTCATTTTCGATCTGTTTCGGAATTCTATTGTTATCCATTCTATTGATGTGGTCCAACCATTCATCTCTGTATTGTGCATCTATCTATGTGTTTGAATATATTCAGTTCACTTCATATAACTTATCTTCATTTCATTTTCGATCTGTTTCGGAATTCTATTGTTATCCATTCTATTGATGTGGTCCAACCATTCATCTCTGTATTGTGCATCTATCTATGTGTTTGAATATATTCAGTTCACTTCATATAACTTATCTTCATTTCATTTTCGATCTGTTTCGGAATTCTATTGTTATCCATTCTATTGATGTGGTCCAACCATTCATCTCTGTATTGTGCATCTATCTATGTGTTTGAATATATTCAGTTCACTTCATATAACTTATCTTCATTTCATTTTCGATCTGTTTCGGAATTCTATTGTTATCCATTCTATTGATGTGGTCCAACCATTCATCTCTGTATTGTGCATCTATCTATGTGTTTGAATATATTCAGTTCACTTCATATAACTTATCTTCATTCATTCATTTTCGATCTGTTTCGGAATTCTATTGTTATCCATTCTATTGATGTGGTCCAACCATTCATCTCTGTATTGTGCATCTATCTATGTGTTTGAATATATTCAGTTCACTTCATATAACTTATCTTCATTTCATTTTCGATCTGTTTCGGAATTCTATTGTTATCCATTCTATTGATGTGGTCCAACCATTCATCTCTGTATTGTGCATCTATCTATGTGTTTGAATATATTCAGTTCACTTCATATAACTTATCTTCATTTCATTTTCGATCTGTTTCGGAATTCTATTGTTATCCATTCTATTGATGTGGTCCAACCATTCATCTCTGTATTGTGCATCTATCTATGTGTTTGAATATATTCAGTTCACTTCATATAACTTATCTTCATTTCATTTTCGATCGTTATTGTATAACCGTCCACCGCTGTGGTCTCGAGGTAGCGTGCTGCCTTGTCACGAAGTGGGCCCTGGTTCGATTCCCGGTCGGTACAGTCTTCTGGGTGAGGTTTTTTCGGGGGTTTTCCTTACCTGTAAGACAAATGTCAAGAAGCTTAGGGCCCAACTGTCCCCGAAAATCATCCGGCCATCATTATCATCATCATCCTTCACCGGTGTGGAAGGCAACGGGAGCTACCACACCTATAATTCCCTAGTAAAGCTGCAAGCATAGCATGAAAATGCTATGATTGCAGTGAAAGACCTGCCCTCGGGCAGAATTACTATGGATGGATGGATTGTATAGCCAGCCACACTCTTGAGAAACCTCATTTCTGACGTTTCTATTCTTCGTTCCTGGTTATTGGTTAAGAACCAGTGTTTCGATCCATATAGTAGTGGATTTTAATATATGGGTCCGAAACCTGGACAGGTGGTAGACAACAAGTCAACAAGCTATTATCAATAGAAATTGATTTCTGGAGGCGATAGACGAGCATTTCAAGTAAATTATGCAAGTTGAAAAAATATAAAAAATAGAAGAAAACGTTTGAAATGGTATGAATACCTCAAAGAAAGAAAGAAGATAGAATACCAAAGAAGATTCTTGATTGGAAGGCTAATTGCAGAAGTGGAACTATAGAACTTCGGATAGGTGGAGTGGGATTAGTATTGGAGACTAGAGATTTGATGGAAGATGATGCTTTAGACAGGAACCTCTGACGAAAAATCACTTTAGGGTGAAAGAGAACCACAGCAATGTGGAATATTCCTAATAAAAAAATTAAGTTCAGAATTTTAGTAAATCCTAAACAACCAAGTTTCTAACTTAAAATATACAGAAGAAAATTTGAAAATTCTGATTCATGCAGATTCTTACAGATTTTATTTCAAAATTTCATGATGATCATACAAAAATCATTCACTATAGTGCCTCACTTTTCATCAATAGAAAACCCACTTTCTATTTTCCATTAACATGGTTACCTCTCGCATTATAGGCAGTTTTACATGCTACATGCCACCGGGCCTAACAGTGGCATAACCTGTCGAGAGAGGGATTTTAACTATGGATTATACAAACTTTTTGACCATACAAGGACAGGATGAGGCTCCCCGAATGAGCGATCATCTCAATGTCAGGGCCACCTCCGAAACAACATAACATTAAGACGAAACAGAAACCTTAATTTATACAAATAAAATATTTATATTATTAAGATATTAACATGTTTATAATATTAAATATCAATAGCATAAATGATTTATATTAGTAAATATCAATATTAAAAATATTTCTAACTTTAGATCTTTTAAAGATAGATAGATCATCGGTTGATTAATGTTTAACATCGTCCGATTCCTAATAGCCAATTTTGTCGATCCATCCAATCTCCTGCCTGTAGATGTTTCTCCTTCATATATAAACATATTCCCTGACTCCAGGAGGTTTTAGGCCTTCCTCTGCCTCGTCTTCCCTCAAATTTCAATTCCAAAACAGATTTTGGTAGTAGATCCTCTTCCATTCGCTGTACGTATACGTATCATCTTAATTGCTGAGTTTTAATATAATCTAAAATAGGGTATTTAATCTTCATTTTCTCCCTTATAACTGAGTTCCTAATGTTTTCTCTTCTTGAAATTCTTGATGCCCTTCGTATAAAATCCATTTCCGTTGCCAAAAGATACTTATTTGTTTTATTAAATGTAAAATATTGTAGGGATGATATAGATTCAGTATCGGAATTGTTTAAACTAAGAAAAAAATTATAGAAGTAAAAGCAAATCAGAAATCTATTTACTATAAATTCGGAAGTTGCCTTGCACAATAACACTTAATGTAATATTAATTGTCTGACCATATCGAACACCGCAGATAATTCCCGCGGCTCTTCATAGATCTCTATCCTTACATAATAATTTCAAATAGTTGCCTTTATAACTCATTCAAATATCTTTAATTTCAATCATTACGTACCGGATTAACCTCTTAATCATTCTGATGTTCATTTGTCTTGTTTTTAATCTCGTACGTTTCTCAAATCATGGAACAATTATATTAGATTATAACAACGATGGGCTCGGGTTATCAATGATCTTAACATGACAACCTAGTGCACATTCATTGTTTTATAGGGCCCATCTTAGTTTGTTATGAATGAATGGAAAGTAAATAATTATTTAGTCTGTTAAAGTGTTCCTGGTTTCGAAAGATCAAGCATTCACATATGACACAGGCCTATATCGCCATTTTCTGGGTTGAGCTCAGGGTCCGAGGACATGTTTTTGAGGTTTATAGCTTGGGTATACAAAACTCCCTTCGGTCCTATTCATCTATGGGCAAATGAGCGTATTTATTAACTTGGTCTAGTAACTCCTAATATAATTGTTCCATGATTTGAGAAACGTATTTACTTTACTTTTGAGGGCCTCTCCACTTTTCAGCGGTTACCCTGTATTTACATTCGCCATTCTTGCCGATCACGCCATTCATCCTCCTTCAGAGCTCGGTCGTTCATCAATCTATGGATCTCTCCTCTCCAAGTTGTTCTTGGCCTGCCCCGTTTCCTTCTACCAGAAGGTGACCATTCCAAAAGAGTTTTGGGCCACCTATCATCCTCCATTCTCCTGACATGGCCATACCACTGAAGAGCTCGTCTTTCGATCCTTTCCACCACTGTCTCCTCCATATCCATCATCTGCCTCACTTCTTCATTTCTTCTTCTTTCCAACTGGACACCCTGGCACTGCGTCTTATTCCATCCATCTCCACTCCCAAGATCTCAGTTTTTTGTCCCTCTACCAAAGTCCATCCCTTAGCACCATAAGTTATTATGCTTTCCACAACAGACTTCAAAATCCTCTTCTTCATGTGGTTTGACATGGTCCAACTCCACAGTACTCCATTCAACATTTTTATGGCTCTTCGTGCTTGTACTAACCTGCTATCTACTTCAGCTTTACAACTCCCTGAATATAGAAATATAGAAAATAGAAAAAAATTGAGAAATGTACAAGATTAAAAAGAAGACAAATGAAAATCAGAATGATTAAGGGGTTAATCCGTTACGTAATGATTGAAATTAAAGATATTTGAATGAGTTATAAAAGGAACTATTTGAAATTATTATGTAATGATAGGGATCTAAGAAGAGCCGCGGGAATTATTATTTCACCGTAAAAATACAACCGTCAAGAAATGCGGACATGGATTCAACTGGGGTAAAATTTTCCGGAGGTTAAATAGTCCCCCATTCGGTTCTCCGGGCGGGGCCTACTTCAGGGAACCCATGCCAAAGCCAGATATAGTAAGAACAGTTAAGTCTCGTAGACTGCGATGGGCAGGACATGTGGCACGTATGGGGGAATGAAAGACCTGCATGGAAGCTTCTTGTAGGAAAGTCATGACTCAGCATTGGTTATATTCATTAAACTTACTTACTTACTCACTGGCACTATCGAACCCGTAGGTTCATGGCCACAGGGACATAAGCTCTCCATACATCCCTATCCTGAGCTAATGCTTTCCAATCATTCCCATTATAATCTACTTCCCTCAAATCATAGTTAATGTTGTTCTCCCACCTCATTCTTGGTCTACCAACTGGGCGTTTTCCCTCTGGATTTCCTACAAGAAGCTTCCATGCACGTCTTTCATTCCCCATACGTGTCACATGTCCTGCCCATCGCAGTCTACGAGACTTAACTGTTCTTACTATATCTGGCTTTGGCATGGGTCCCCGCCCGGAGAACCGAATGGGGAACTATTTGACCTCCGGAAAATTTTACTCCAGTTGAACCCATGTCCGCATTTCTTGACGGTTGTATTTTTACGGTGAAAGATCGTCACTCCTTCGACCAAGGTACTTTTTTCGTCTGGCTTATTACCTTCGACCAGTCCGGCATGGGTAACCCTATCGGCAGCAATGCTACCTCCGGCATAGCTCTCGAGATCATTTAAGCATGCAAGCCACTCCACCACGACAAGGTAAATATACCATGGAGGGTAATTCATTATATATATATATATATATATATATATATATATATATATATCGTATTTTAGGGACTATAAGAGCCACCTTAATTTTTAAGAAATTAAAAAGAATAACATATTCACCATTTTTGTTATTAGATTGCAAAGCCAGACTAAAAAAAAATCATAGTTTGTAAAACCGTTCTGATCTTTAAAATCCCTGAAAATCTTTATCTGCACTTTCTTAATTTTCGTCGTCATCGTTGTCCTCTTCATATATAAGATGGTTTTCACTGCCATCACGAGCGTTAATTACGCCGCACTTCTTGAAAGATTTAACAATAAAACCTTCTCTCACTCTAGACATCGACTGTTTTATCCACCAAAACACTTGTTTGATTGTATGATATTTTACAGCTCCTTTCGGCATGAATTCATGTTGGGTTTCATCATTCATTTGTTCAAGTTCACTGGCATCGTAGACTGCAATGACGCATCATAGGCTAGACAGCGTTCTGGGTTTGTGATGGCGGGATGGGAGGAAGACCTTGTTAGCAAGCTTGTGAATCCCCGAAACTCACGTTCGTCGCATCGGTGCACTGCTGCTGCCAGATGAATCCAATGTTGCCAGATAGAGATAATTCCCGGGGCATCAAATATATGCCCATTTTAAAGACTGGCGGGAATTTTAAATCAAATACTGGACATTTTTATATTAATTTCGAGTATAAGACGCACCTGAATTTTGGAGGCAATTTTTCGAAGAGAAAAGTGCGTCATATAGTCCACAAAATGCGGTATGGGGTTTTTATAACACAGGATAATATTATTTGCAGCATTGCGGTAAGCGAGATATCTTTATCTAAAAGTAGGTCTACATGGCAAATAGAATGCTGTATTGTTTTGTTTCATAAATCTATCTTACTTTTAGCTTCACACAGCTTTGTAAACTTGCTATCGCAATGTATGGTGTTCTGTAAAAAATGATAATGGAATTACTTTTTTTATTACATCGTGATGTAAAGTGGCTTACGTGCTAGGATATTGCTATGTACTTATAAGTCCTGAATATTGTTTTACAAAACTTACTTACTCTTACTTACTCACTGGCACTATCGAACCCGTAGGTTCATGGCCGCGCGGACATAAGCTCCCCATACATTCCTATCCTGAGCCAATATATTCCAATCATTCCCTGTATAATCTACTTCCCTCAAATCATAGTTAGTGTTATTCTCCCACCTCATTCTTGGTCTACCAACTGAGGTTTTCCAATCTGGATTTCTTACAAGAAGCTTCCATGCACGTCTTTCATTCCCCATATGCGCAACATGTCCTGCCCATCGCAGTCTACGGGACTTAAAAAACTGTTCTTATTATATCTGGCTTCCTATAAAGTGCATGTAGTTCATTGTTAAGTAGCCTTCTCCATTCACCTGTCTGTTCATCTCTCTTTGGTCCAAAAATTTTCTTAAGTACTTTATTCTCAAATACTCGTAATCTCCTTTCCTCCCTTAAAGTAAGAGTCCATGTTTCGCACCCATATAATATAACTGGTAGAGTAATAAATAATTTTATACACTGCTCAAACAAATTAGGGGATATTGTAGAATAACCTATTAAGACTATGTTTTCAGGAACAGTATTAGATGCAATCACTTTCTATTACTCCAAAATAATGTAAACAAGAGTTTGAAGTCATTACGTAACCTCTGTACCACACCAGATGTCAAAGAGATCCTGATTAGGAATATGGCAAACAAACAAAGCAGCATTAACATAGGCGAAAATGTTTCTTTAGTATGATGTATGGTCTCCTCGAACGGCCAGCACTGCCTCACACCTGTGTGGCATTGGTGCAATGAGGTTAGCAATGAGTTATTGGGGGATACGTGGCCACTCTTCCATAAGAGTAATGTGCAGCTCTGGAACAGTTGTGGGAGGTGCTGGTCTGCCTGAAATGCGCCTGCCTAATGCATCCCACATATGCTCAATCGGATTTAAGTCCGGGGAGGAAGCTGGCCATTGCATACGCTCGATACCCTCCACTTCCAGCATGTCGTCCACCAAGCCACCTCTGTGAGGTCGTGCATTATCGTCCATAAAAAGAAAAGAATCACCTATGGCACCAGCATAAGGCACGACAAAAGGTTGGATAATCTCATCTCTATACCTTACCGCAGTCAAAGTACCACCTTGGATGACGTAGAGGTCCGTACGTCCACCACTACTGACTCCTACCCACACCATCAATCCACCGCCACCATATGGGGATCTTTCACGTACAAAAGCTGGATTGTTTCGTGTCCCTTTTTCCCTCCACATGAATACACGCCGACTATCACATTCCACGTTGAATCGCGACTCACCAGAAAAAAGAACTGATCTCCATTCGGCATGCCTCCACCCACGATGTTCCTTCGCCCAGTTTCTGCGATCTCTACGGTTTGTGGAGTTAACCTGGTACACACCATGGGCCTACAGGCATAGAGACCACTTCCATTCAGTCGATTACGGACAGTTTGAGTTGACACCCTGCGTTCTGTTGCTGTTTGAAGTGTATTTCGCAGTTGAGTTGCATTCTGCTGTCTATTCCGACGGGCTGTTAACATGAGGTAACGGTCATCCCTTGCTGTTGTTGCCCGTAGTCGACTTGTCCGGCTCTTCTGTGAACAGTATCTGTTCTTTGAAAACGATCCCAAAGTCTGGAAATCACGCTTTGAGACACCCAAATGGCTTGTGCCACCTCTTGTTGTGTCTGTCCAGCTTCCATCCTTCCTATGACCCTCCAAGCCATTGCTTCAGGTAAATCACGTTGTCGAGGCATTACTGTCCCTAAGGCAAGTCATTCACTAACTGAAAACTGGACTGGATTTAAAAACAGCAACAAAACATTCACCTCCACACCACCCTTTCACATCAACAGTACAGACACTGCCCTCTGGTGTGGTACCGAGGTTACGTAACAACTTCAAACTCTTGTTTACATTATCCTGGAGTAATAGAAAGTGATTGCATCTAATACTATTCCAAAAAACATAGTCTTAATAGGTAATTCTACAATATCCCCTAATTTTTTTGAGCAGTGTATGTTTTCAGTTTAACGTTTTTTGAACGTTTTGCTATGCCGGCGGTAGGGTTACCCATGCCGGACTGGTCGAAAGTGATAAGCCAGACGAAACAAGTACCTTGGTCGAATGAGTGACGAATCAAGAAATGCGGACATGGGTTCAACTGGGGTAAAATTTTTCGAATTGTTTTACAAAACAGAAATTTAAGTTATTTTTGCTACAATTTCCCAACATTGCACTCTCACAATAGAGGTGGAGCGATAAGGAAATCTGTGCAACCAGGTGTGTACTTATATATAACACATAAAGTCAACCTAATTAAATGTAATGGAGATTAAGTAGAAAGCTAATTAAATCCAGCCGACTTTAACATGCAATCATCATTTAACTACCACTTCATACGTTAGTATTAAAGGTGATTTAATTAGATTTCTATGTAAATGAATATTTCATGAAGATAAATGAATTACAAATGGCAAAAGCGTTGATTCTATTAGTTTACATAATGACAGCCGATTTATATAAAATATCAGATACATCGCTCTATTGTAGAAGGACAACTGAAGATGGCACCCGGAGGAAAAAAGGGTTTAAATTTTCTGATTTGTTCCTACTGGTAAGGAAATATCTCGGAAACTATAATAATAATAATAATAATAATAATAATAATAATAATAATAATAATAATAATAATAATATTAATAATAATAATAATAATAATAATAATAATAATAATAATAATAAAGATAAGAAATGAAGATATAAGAAAGGGACTAAATATTTTGAAACTTACAGACCGAATAATTAAATACGGGAACGACTGGAAAGAACATATTGATAGAATGCCAGAAGAAATATTTCCAAAATTATTGCTAAATTATAAAACGCACGGAAGGAGAAATGTTGGACTCCCACACAGAAGATGATCTGAACAATTTTAAATATTCTAGCTTTCATGAAACCGGAACGAGCCAATAGACTTAATCCCTGGATGAATAATAATAATAATAATAATAATAATAATAATAATAATAATAATAATAATAATAATATTATAATATTGGGCATTCCATAAGTAATGGCGACACTGTTATAAATCAGCGATTCTAGTAGTGACCATAGCAATCTAGTAGTATGTTGTTGAGACATCTTTGCTATATAAATCTGTAGTGTTGAAAGTCTCAAAATAGTAATATGTGTGAAATGGTGCTGCAGATCGAGTTCTGCCGAACTTTCAAGGATTTGGCAAAGTATTGTTCACTGGGCAAGAGACTATAAATGAAGTTTGTAATGTCGAAATTATCTACATATTTTTTTTGTGATGTAATGACCGTTTTGTCATTACTTACCAAATGCCCTAATAATATCAATAATAATAATAATAATAATAATAATAATAATATAATAATAATATAATAATAATAATAATAATAATAATAATAATAATAATAATAATAATAATAATAATATTAATAATAATAATAACAACAAAAATAACAACAATAACAATAATAACAATAACAACTGTAATAACAATAATATTATTAATATTAATATAATTACAACAGTAGCAATAATAATAATAATAATAATAATAATAATAATAATAATAATAATAATAATAATACTTGATCCTACTAGAAACAGAAACGAGATTCATGTGCAGGAAGGATTTATTACCACTTCGTTCTCAAAGATATGTTTTTTAAACATCTTGTAATTAAAAAAATCTTTTACACTGGTCAACATGATTTTCATCTCATGAGTACCAATAGTTGTACTTATTGCAGTTTTTTCGCGTTTTCAAATATGTATTCGGAATTTCTCTATCATCCACAGTTTTCTCATTTCAATTTCAATTAATGGATTTAAATAATTATTTTTAATAAACGTTTTTTCGTCCATTTGTCCAATGTAAAATAAAACCAAATGAGCTAACTCAGGAGATTTCAGCTATGGAAAAGAGATATCAAGGCAAACGGAATCCTAATATGCTGGTCGATTATTGTTGGACCATCAAGATGGTTGTTCCACAGGTGAAATATAGCAGAAAATCATCATTTCTTACTTTCTAGGTGAGTCCGAATGTTGGATTATTGTGTAGTTACGAATATAGAAAATATTAAAATGTTTTAAATTATAAATTCCTTTCTCTCGGAAACCTTGCGTGATGGAGAAAAACCGATATCATATTTGAATTCAAGAGAAAAAATACTATCAGAATCACATATTTTTCTTTCTGAGACAAAAAAAAAGTTGATTTTTTGTTGCTCCGTGTAACAGTTTAACTAGTCGGCTAGATTTAATTTGTTTGTACCAAAGATAAATGAAGAGACAGGCGAATGGAGAAGACTGAGTAATAGGGAGCTACATGTATGTTCTTTATGGGAAATCAGACATATTAACAACACGTAGACTGCGAAGCACAAGACATGCGCTACGAATGGGGAATTAAAGAAGGAAAAGGAAACTCTTTGAAGGAAAAAACAGAGAGAAAGCTTGCAGTAGGTTGGCCAAGAATGAAGTGGAAGAATAGCATTAAACATAATTTGAGGAAAGTAGATTATATAGGGTTAGATAGTGCCTGAGAGTTGGTTAGTTACATATTTACAATATAGGCCTACAGTAGCAAAAAAACTAAACGGCATTTATATCTGTAAATTAAACATAGGCTCAATTCTGGAAATGCATGCTATTATGCATTGCAGAGACTTTTGATGTCCCAACTCCTTTCAAAAAAACGTTAAGCTGAAGATATATAAAACTATTATTCTACCAGTTATATTATATGGGTGCGAAACATGGACTCTTACTTTAAGGGAGGAAAGGAGATTACGAGTATTTGAGAATAAAGTTCTTAGGAAAATTTTTGGACCAAAGAGAGATGAACAGACAGGTGAATGGAGAAGACTACATAACAATGAACTACATGGTCTTTATAGGAAGCCAGATATAATAAGAACAGTTAAGTCTCGTAGACTGCGATGGGCAGGACATGTTGCGCATATGGGGAATGAAAGACGTGCATGGAAAGCTTCTTGTAGGAAAGCCAGAGGGAAAACGCCCAGTTGGTAGACCAAGAATGAGGTGGGAGAACAACATTAACTATGATTTAAGGGAAGTAGATTATGCAGGGAATGATTGCAAAGCATTAGCTCAGGATAAGGATGTATGGAGAGCTTATGTCCGCGCGGCCATGAACCTTCGGGTTCGATAGTGCCAGTGAGTAAGTAAGTAAGTAAGTAATTTGAATATAGTGCAGCAGATAAAACAGCGGAGTAATAGGCCTATATATATATATATATATATATATATATATAATTTGAAATATGTGTTGTTGTTTTGATAAAAAGTATTTTCCTCCAGATTTACATTTTTTAGACTGTGATAAACTTTAAAATTTCAGAATATTAATACATTATTAGGGGTAGCGTGGGGTAGCATTTTATGGTTTTTACGTTTTATTTTTAGAGACTTTACTTTTACCAATATCTGTTTATTATCAAATATATTAATTGATATAGACCACCACACACTTTTGATGGTAAAATTATTTTTTTTTGTAGATAACTCTAGTTTTATTCTAGATGTGTTGGAGATTATTTATTTGTTGATCACTTTAATTTTATCCCAAGCGTGTTGGAAATTAAAATTATTTTTCATTTTTTAGTTCGGTTTTTTAATAAAGCGTGTTGTTTTAGTTTTTAAACTATTATTTATATATTATCACCAGTTTATTACTTTTACCGTAACATATAGGCCTATATCTGTTTCCGTTGTGTATGATTGTACCAAGTAATTTTATAAATTATTTGCTACTAGATTGAAGTTTTATAAAGCATTGGCAGTCCCTGCATTACTTTATGGAAGCGAAACTTGGGTAATGACCAAAAAACTGCAAAGTAGAATACAAAGCGCAGAAATGAACTTTCTTAGAATAACAAAAGGCTGCACAAGATTGGATCGGTTAAGGAATGAAGATATAAGAACAGAGTTACAAGCCAAGAGGTTCAAGGAATGTAGGAAGGCCAGTGGAAAATATGGACAGAACAACTGTGAGACGGAACAGGCAATTTGCCTAGCCCGTGAAGTGAAGAAGAAGAAGAAGAAGAAGAAATTATTTGCGAAGTCTTGTGGCACAAATTCATAACGCATGTTTACATGAAATGTAATAAAAATCCTCACTCCAATATTCACAATAAAAGTTTATGTTGCGTTCTAATGTATTCAACAATCTCAACTTATTATTTCTTCTAGAAGGTTAGGAGGCCAGCATTCATATTTATAACAACTCAAATACATAGGGAAACTATGCCATCTATAAACAATAAACCACCAATAAAATCAGTTCAATGAATATGTGAAAATCTAAGATCAACTCTTTATTGTATTCGGGAATGTCGTATAGTATTTTTATCGTGTGCAACTTAAATGTAAGCAAATCTTATTCTACATATTTTACGAGGCACACAGGCCGTCAGAAGTCTTCTTTGTGTTACAATTTAGAGCTTACACTCCGTGTTGTACATACATATAGTAGACAGACATATTTACAGTGATTCTATATTGCATAGCTTACACAGTCTGGATCTTACAGTAGAGATAAATCTTAAGTGCCAGTACTATTATATTAAAGATTCCTTGTTAAATCTCACCGACAAACCATTTAAGGTTAGACTAGGTTATAATATAAAACTAGATTTAATTTTTTTAACTTGTGTCAATCAGTTTGAAGATCTTTGATTTAGATTGTGGTTGGTTCGGTTTTAATGTTCCTATACTTGGAAGATTTCTTTTTAAGAGAATGGGGGTGCGCGTGGAGTCTCACAGGTGGTCTTTGATATTGTCTTTGTAACAGCTGGGTATTGATACCATATAGGGCACCTCTAAGGGAGTTGACAGGGAGTCTAACCATTGTACTGCAAGAGAGAATAATGGTAGAAAGCAGAAGAAGATGGTTGCTCAATTATTAATGTTTAATTAAATACGATAAATGTTTTGCAATTCTGCCAAAGTGACAAATGCAATTGTGGTATATTTCTTTACCCGTTATTTATTTTTCTTAAGGAACTCGTAAATGCAGTTTTATTTCTCAAGTAATGATTCATACTATGGTAAGTATGTAAAACATATATTCGCCGCTTTGCTTTGACTTTAGAAATGATTTAGGATTCAATTCTCATATCAAACAAACTTTTAACGTACAAATCATGTTTGAAAATGTACTTACTCCCTCGTGTGGCTATGACAGAAACTTGGTTTCTGTCATGGAGGTCTGAAGCTTACAATATGTAGATGGACATAATTAATAGATGTTTTATTTCAACTAATTGTTCACATCAGGAAAGTACAAGAACACGCCCAGCCTCCAGAGTAGTAGTATATTATGAAAGACAACCCTTGAGCGTTCTCTTAGCATTGCGCAGCCTATATCTATTATGTTCTTGAACAGCTTATCTTATTAGCGTTGCAATCTAAAGGTTTCTGCAAGCAGATTTTTATGATTCGTTTTTGTACTAATGTTAAGGGAGAAAGAATAGAATTTGCGATTCCACCCCAACCTAATATTCTATAATCCAATACGGAATATTAGGTTGGGGTGGAATCGCAAAATAAAAATGTATAATGTTATGGCGGTTCCCACAATATTGTATGGATGTGAAACTTGGGCTCCAATGAAAAAAAGAAGGATAGAATACAGACGGCGGAGATGAGGTTCCTAAGACAAGTAAAAGGTTGTACAATACTTGATAGAATAAGAAATGAGGATATAAGGGAAGAATTGAAAGTACAACCTTTATTGGATAAGGTCACGAATTACAGACAGAAATGGATTGATCACATGGATGGAATGAATAAGGAGAAATATCCATTGTTAGCAAAGGAATTATCAAGGAAGAGCAAGACGTGATGTTGGAAGACCTAGAAGACGTTGGGCTGATGCATTATGAAGTCGGAAGGGGCAACTGCCTAATCCCTGGAGTGATGATGATGGAATCGCAAATTCTATTCTTTCTCCCTTAACATTACTACAAAAACGAATCATAAATATCTGCTTGCAGAAACCTTTAGATTACCCTACAAATTTAATTTATTTAGAATTCAACGTGCCAAATATTAAACAAATATTCAAGCATACATTGCTTACTTATTTTCATAAAAATAAAAACGAATTTAAAGAGCACAATCGAAGTTTTTACAGCACCAGACAAAATACTACTTCTTTGCTACATGTTCCAAAATTTTATACAACTTCTGGATCTAAACATAGTAGATATCTAGGACCCAAATAATATAATGAATTAATTAGATCCAATCCAGAACTAAGTAAACTAAACACAGCTAGTTTTTAAAAAGCGATTAAAATAATTATTTTTAATTAATTAAGTGAATAAAATTAATCATTTGAATATTTTAAAATAATAAATATAAAGCATCTATTTTTGCTTATATTATTATAAATCAATATAGGCCTATTACTAATTACTTTCTTCTGTGATTATTGGTTATAATCCATTATATTATATGGTTCATATTATTTTATGTAAATCATTCTCCATTCCATTAATTCTTTTTATTTGTATGTGTCATAATTTATGTAAAAAATGAAACTGGTCCCCAACTTTAAATGTATATATTCTATTTGTATTATTCATGTAACTGAACTGCACCCGAGTACGAGCACTTGCTCATTCGGGTGTCAATACTGTGTATAACATTTATTTGTAAATAAAATTTATTCTTCTTAATTCAAGTGTACACAGAAGCATCATTATTCAGACTAGAGGACATTTATAACCATGAAAAATCCATCGATTCCGGCGAGTTGAACCCACAAACCTCAGAATCATGGGGCATCTGGTAACCGCTAGTCCCCCCATGAGAATATATACATTTTTATTAAAACGAAAAAAAAAAGTTTGTGAGCCACTTAATTGTTTTATAAATGACAAAGCAACTCTTTCTCATGCACCATATTAGGTTGAATATTTTATGAAGATCAGCTGGAAAATCTAGAATGGAAAGAATACGAAATAAAGGAATAAGGGCAATTATGGGTGTACAAGAGGAACCAGACATCATAGACATTACAGAAAAGAAAATATTACAGTGGTATGGCCATGTTAAAAGAATGCCAGAGCAAAGATTGCGTAAAATTGTTATGAAATGGATCCCAATAGAAAGGAGGAAAAGAGGAAGACCGAAGAAAACTTGGATAGAAGGGTACTAGCAGTTGTGAATATCAGAGTATTGGAGGAAGATCAATGGATGGACAGAGAGGAATGGCGTTTGGTTTCCGGAAGACGGCGGCAGCTGCCATGATACCGGATGATGATGACGATTTTAGGGGACGGGTTACCGTAACTCCTTGTAGGAAAACAAGATAGAAAGCGCCCAGTAGGTGGGAGACAAAAATATGGTGGGAGAATGACATTAACTATGATTTGAAGGAAATAGATTATACATGGAAGATTGGAAAACATTAGTTCAGGATAGGGATGTATGGAGAGCTTATGTCTGCGCGGTCATGAATATAAGGGTTCTAAAGAGCCAGTGAATTAGTTTAAAACCCCGAAAATTTTCAAGGAAATTTTAATTCCTCTATATATTTGTAATATGGATTCTTAGTTTCAGGACGAGAAAATATTAGGATTGTTTGAGAATATAGTTCTCAAGAAAATGTTTGGACCAAAGAGAGAGGAACAGACAAGTGAATGGAAAAGACTATATAAGAGTGAGCTACATTATCTTTATAGGAAACCAGATATGCTATAATAAGAACTGTTAAGTCTCATAGATTGCGATGGCCAGGAAATGTGGTATGAATATGGAATGAAAGAGAGGCATGTAACATTCTAGGAAAACCAGAGGGAAAACGTCTGGTTGATAGTAATGAGGTGGGAGAATAAGAACAACTAAGTCTCATGATTGCGATGGCCAGGAAATGTGATATGTATCCGGAATAAAAGAAAGCCATTATGTATCCGGAATAAAAGAAAGCCATCTAAACTTGTACGAAAACCAGAGGGAAAACGTCCAGTTGGTAGTAATGAGGTGGGAGAATAACATTAACCATGATTTGAAGGAAGTAGATTATATAGAAGTCAATTGGAAAACATTAGCTCAAAATAGGGAGAGCTTATGTCCGCGCTGCCATAAACCTATAGGTTAGGTAGTGCCAGTGAGTTTTAAATCAATAACAATAGTATAAACTAGTAAAGAAATAAGATATCAAAACATTTCTCTTGAAACATTCAATAATTTGTTAAGATCGAAATATTTTCTTTAATTTCATATTTCCATCGAGGGCATTCATTCTTTGAAGTAATAAGTTGAACGCATGATTTTCTTGGAATTAGGATAGAGCTAAATAATATATACACAAAACAGTATGTTGCAACTCAGAAATTTTTAAAATGGTTAACGTTTGCAGGTAAAAGTGATTTACAGGGCATATGAGCTAATTCATTTTACCTAAGATTGCACATAGATTGTAGAAGAAACTACCTTCAAGTCCATCTAATAAACATACATGAAAAACTTTAATATGACAAAGTATTGTTGGAGATTTCAATGCATGGTTGGTATACAAACTTCTACCAGTAAACATACAAGCTCTATCAGGAATCTAATGTACTTTTAGGAGTTCCATAGCAAACTAGATCGGCTACATGATAATTTTAAATGCAGCGAGTAATTTTTTTTGTCTATTATCTTTATACTTTTACTATTTAATTAATTTTCTTATTTTACTTCATAAACGTTCTTCTTAGACATCTGAAAAGCGGATCTCTTTCATATTTTAAAATTGCACATCATTTCATAATTTTCTTTTAAGTCAGAACATGTTAATAAGTTTAAACCTTGTAATGTGTTAGAACCACTAGGGAAGATATTTACTCGGCGTTTTAGAACACCTGCAAGTTTAGATTTTTTGTCTGTTTTATTTACTAAAAGTAAATGTATATAACAAGGCTGGCCCGCGGGCCGCATGAGGCCCTCCAATCAATTTCAAATGGCTCGCAAATTCTCGCTTATTGTGTTGTGATTAAAAGTTATTTTCCCATTAAACATTTTTTGACGATTTTAAGAGCTTTTATTCATTTTAAGTTGCGTCGTTTTTTTTTAATTCATAACAAAATATACGAGAATGTTAGAAATTATATTAGTTAATAACATCATCATCATCAACTACAAGAATCACGGATTAAGTCCATGTGGCTTGTTCCGGTCTCATAAATTTGCATTCAAAAAGTTGAATACATCTATTTTCGATCTACCAACATTCCTGTCTCCGTTTGGTTTGTAATTACTTATAATTTTTGGCATACGTTCATTTTTCACTCTTTGGACATGTTCTTTCCAATTTTTTTCTAGATTGTTTTATTTTACCTAAAAGTTTAAAAAAATAGTTAAGTAATTTTATAATATCTTCGTTTCTTCTTTTATCTAGAAGTTTGCAGTCAGCTACCCTTCTCAGAAATCTCATTTCAGCTGCTTCTGTGATCTTCTCTTCTCTTTTAATCAAAACCCAAAACTCACTACCATACAATAGTATGGGAATTGCCACTGCTTTATAAAATTTCCGTTTTGTTTCCTATGTTTAACATTCTCTTAATTGTGCCACGTATTGGACGCCCACAGAGAAGATGGTGTGAACAATTTTAACAAATATAGCTTTCTTGAGACCGGAATGAGACAAATGCTTATTCCCTGGATGGTGATGATGATGATGATATAATTAAATGTGTTAAAAATACCGTAATTTTTAAAGTAGGAGATATCATAACCCAGATATTTAAAATGATTCACTTGCTCAATGGGTTTTCCTTCTAGAATTATTTTAGCTCTTACTGTATCTAATCCATCAAAGCCCAAGGTTTTAATTTTGCATATTGATACATTGAAATTAAAAATCTATATAATAATGTTAGTTAATTTATATTTCAAATTAATTTTGCATTTATCAATTTGTACTGTGATAAGTGTGTTCATCCGCCGAACAATCCTAGTAATGAGAGAAATTTTATTTATGGCATCATGACATGTGAACAAGGGCAAGATTAACGATATGATTTCTCCCTCTTCTATCCCTCTTCAGTGCGATTGCACTTTCGAATAATCACATTGAATAGGTATTCTAGTTTTAAAATACTTTTCTTTCTTTCATAAATAGTAGTAAAACGTACTTGTTAGTTACAATTTTGGGTAGGAAATCTCTTTTCTTTTCAATCTTCGGTCCTCCATCTGTTTAGAAGACACATTTGTGGCACCCCAGGTTCAATATACTCGTATTTGGACACCACTGGTATATGTTAATGCATCCCAACCTAATATCAACCTTGTGCAGGATCTTGTGTTGCCACACTTCGATTATTGTGTCGTTATGTATAAAGACCTAAATTTTGACTTGTCGCAGAGACTACAGCGAGTTCATAATGCTTGCATTCGTTTCATTTTGAACATACGCCGTTGTGATCATATTGACGAACACTTGAATAATCTATCTTGCTCCGTCTTAGTGACAGACATAAATTTCCCTCTCTTTTTAATTTATTTTCAAGCTTATAAATTCCTACACTCCTAGTTACCTGGCGTCCAGATTTGAGAAGTTATATTCTTACCACAATAATGACATTAGGTCACAAGATAACAGTCTGCTAACAATCCCTGTCCATAGCACTTCCTCTTATTCTACTTACTTCACAGTAACCTCTGCCCGCTGCTGGAATTCCCTTTCTCAAGATATCAGGGGTTGCCGCACACTTGACACTTTTAAATCACACTTATAGAATTACATGTTGTTAAATCATTAATTTTTCTCCGGAACTAAATTTATTCTGTGCCATTAATACTATTTTTCTCTAATATTTATATCGTGTGCATTTTATATTAACTCATTGGCACTATCGAACCCGTAGGTTCATGGTCGTACGGTCATAAGCTCTCCATACATCCCTATCCTGAGCTAATGTTTTCCGATTTATGTTTCATTCGTCAAATCTAGAGTGAATAAAAATATATTGTAAATAATAATTGTATTAAAGATATAATAACTATCTAAACTAACTAACTAACTAACTCACTCACTCACTCATTC
The DNA here is from genome assembly GCA_030220185.1 of Diploptera punctata. Lineage (NCBI taxonomy): Eukaryota > Metazoa > Arthropoda > Insecta > Blattodea > Blaberidae > Diploptera > Diploptera punctata. Next base: position 442,333 of record JASPKZ010007977.1, on the reverse strand, counting down.
ACTGGCACTATCGAACCCATATGTTCATGGCGGCGTGGACATACGTTCTCCATACATCCCTATCCCGCTAATGCTTTCCAATCATTCCCTGTATAATCTACTTCCCTCAAACCATGGTTAATGTTATTCTCCCACAACATTCTTGGTCTACCAACTGGGCGTTTTCCCTCTGGTTTTCCTACAAGAAGCTTCTGTGTACGTCTTTCATTCCCCATTCGTGCCACATGTCCAGCCCATCGCAGTCAACTAGACTTAACTGTTTTTCTTATATCTGGCTTCCTATAAAGATCGCGAAGTTCACTGTTGTATTGAAGGTACTATAACATACAATAATTTTTTATAGTAATTTAGATGTAAGAGTAATTTTTGTATTACTTTCTAATCTGATCAAGTGGTAACTTTGACAGGTAAAATAAATGTAGTCATAATAATAATAATAATAATAATAATAATAATAATAATAATAATAATAATAATAATAATAATAATAAAATTATTATTATTATTATTATTACCTACGTCATATTTCAATTCCTTCTGGAATTCTTAGTGTTGAGATTTGCAAGTAAAGTTGAAATTCCTTAGGACGGGTTACTGGCCCGACGCTAAGTATTCCAGTGGTAGGGCTGCTACCTTTTAGTCTCTGGACAGACAGTAGGATACCACATTTACTCAGTACCCGATGGAACGGTTATACCGCCGTGACTCGGTCCTCAGAGTCTCGTTTGTGAAACCGGGTTGTACCATGAGAAGGCGAGGATGAGAATTGGCTAGGAGAGGTTATACACTGCTCAAAACAATTAGAGGAACACTTGTAATAAATTGAATAAGTAATTGTTTTTTAAAGTTGTGATGCTGAAAGTTGGACAATATGTAAATCGAATTATTAATTTTATCATTGGATACAAATTTTAAAGATCCATGGCCTAAATACAGATAAATTACATCAAATAACAAATATAGAGAATTTTTTTTTTTATTTTGGAAGGCACTGGCCACTTCTAGTTGGTAAGCTTCCTGATGTTGCTATAGTGACGAATGTTGATTATTGCCTTGTTTATTGAAGTCTCTGACAAAATGAGGCATTTAAATGAGTTTGAAGTGTATCATGCTCTACATCTTTTACGACAAGTTCAATCTCTGCGACAAGTGGCTAGAGAGCTTGGGGTTTCTCCTTCTGTGGTGTCCAGGTTACGCAACAGGCACAGAGAGACAGGTCAGTATTGTAGAAGACGTGGCCAGGGCCGTAAATTTAAAACGAACCCCCAGGATGACAGATACGTTGTTCTTTCTGCTTTTCGACAGCGTACAAAAACTACAAAAACTGCAAAAGTCCTGCAGAATGACCTTCATATGGCTTCCGGAATCCGGGTTTCAGACCAAACCATAAGGAACAGATTAAGGAAAGAGAATATTCGTCCAAAAAGGCCCGTTAAAAAACCACGCTTAACAAATGGGCATAAGGCAGCAAGACGTACGTATGCTGAAAACCATGGTGATTGGAACCTAAACCAGTGGGAGTCTGTGCTCTTCTCGGACGAATCCAGGTATCTTCTTACACGTTGTGATGGTCGATTGAGGGCGTGGGGACGGCCAGGAGAAAGATTTTCTGCAGAGGCTGTACAGGAAATTGATAGATTCGGAGGAGGTTCCATATTGGTGTGGGCCGGAGTTATGTACAACAATCATACGGACCTTGTACTTGTTCCCCAGCGACTGAATGCTGTATATCGAGCACGTTCTGGAAGAGCATGTAGTACCTGCTGCCATTGGAGTAGGCCCTGGATTTCTGTTTATGCAGGATAATGCCAGGGCACATTCTGCGGTGTCACCAGGGATTTCCTGAGGAGGAATGAAATTGAGGTAATGGAGTGGCCAGCGGTCAGCCCAGACCTCAACCCTATTGAACACTTGTGGGATCTTCTAGACAGGAAGGTCAGGAACCAACATCAAGCTCCACAAACTCTGCAGCAACTTGGAGATGCTCTGAAGGAGGAATGGGAGAATATCCCGCAAGAGGAAATCCAGAATCTTACTTGGAGCATGCCACTAAGGTGCCAAAGTGTCATCGAATGTCGTGGAGGCCATACACGGTATATAACGAGTGTTTAACTTTGAAAAATAAGCACAAGATTCAATTGCTTACATAGCGGAATTATTTGAAAAGCTAATTGTCAGCGTTATTCATTTGTTTTTACTGACATGAGCAATAAATAAATAAATAAATAAATAAATAAATAAATAAATAAATAAATAAATAAATAAATAAATAAATAAATAAATAACAAATGTACTTTATTAATTTCATGTTTGTGCCTTTATCCAATGAAAAAATATTTGCATATTTCATAGTGTTCCTCTAATTGTTTTGAGCAGTGTATATACGTCACTACCCCTTACAGCCCCGGATGACTGCAGGATACATACTACTAAATCACAAAAAAAAGAAGATATCTTAGAAGAATTACACATGGAACATTAAGAAAACAAAATTTCTGATTACAAGTCAAGATTGATGCAACATGTTCATCGAATGGAAGGTCACAGAATTCCCGAACAAATGTTAAGCTATCAACCTGCAGGAAGAAGACCAGGAAGTACATTCAAAATACTTTTGGATGGCGTTTCTTTTGAAGCTGAAACAGGTCAACAAATGTCCTAAATTCGTGAATGTACTGTGATGATGATTATTATTACCTATGACACTATGTAACAAGACTGCGGGCTGAAAAAATAAGAATATTTAATCAATAGTACATGACCCACAGCCTATTGAAATGAAAACTGCTGAGAGGCCATTAAAACATCTTAAAGGTCATGAATAAGACGATGTGAAAAGGTTATATTTCTATATGGGTGGCGAAAACTCTCAAACCGACGGTAGCAGTACAAGAGGAATTGTAATAAAAATGAGGAACGTATTAAGCGGAACATAATTCGACACTCCTCCAACTCATCCTTTATTTCTTACATCTGGTTTTTATTACCCAAGGCTTAGCAATTCAAAGGCACGCCGCATATGAAAATGCAAGGGAGGATACTGTAGGTCAGATATTCGCCACGATACTGCGGGCAGTTAACACAACAATGTCAACTTTCCCTTTCATTTTCACACGTTCTAATCTCTAGTCACTGACGCTATCAATCCCATAGGTGAGGAAAAACTAAGAAAATTTGTCTCGACCGGGGATCGAACATGTGCTCGCTGTGTATGAGGCAGCGATTCTACTCCGAGACCACAGCGGTGGATCTTTCTCTTATCTTATTCTTCATAATTTGTAGGATTTTCATCCTGTTTATTTCCAAAATCACTCCTCTAAGGAAAATGTATTGGATGTGCAAAAATCCTCGTGACTGCGAGCAATGTATAAGATACACCTTGAAGCGTGTTGCTAGCCCGTTTTCATGGCGGGATTATTATTCGGTGTTTCCTCCCTAGGCCGATTGTCTTCACCCAGCTCCAGAGCTCAGCCTGTCCCGTTTTATTTCGGAGTTGTCTCTCCTAGATGGGTTGTCTTGCAGGACTAACGAAACTCATTGACCCGTTCGACAATCTACAAGGTAGTAGATGTATAGTTGCCTCTTCCGCCAGGTACACCGTAACGAAGGACTCCTTCTCCGCTGTATCTGCCGTTGAGGTCTTCACCGTAACTCTGGCAAGATGCCCTCACAAGGTACTATCAGCTGGGCAAGCTGAAGCAAGGTTCTTTTACGAGGTGTTACTCCTCCTGCTCACCCTTTTTCAACCTGGCTGGGGACAGGCTATGGCGATTTTTTCTCTTATCATTTAGGTGTATATTGATGATTTTTCCTATCCATGTTCCTCTGGTATACTCTCAATGACTTTATACTAGACTAAAATATTAACTAATATATAGGCCTTTATATAGGACTATGTCTGAAATTGCATGTTATTAAGCATTATAGTCGGTCACGGTGGACTAGTGGTTAGCCTATGCTCCTTGCCTCTGGTCCCGAGGGTCGCGGGTTCAAACCCGGCCGGGGTCGATGGATTTTTTTAGGATGGAAAAATCCAAGGAGCGAGTCTTCCAGGAAGGTCTTTAAGCCATGGGTCCCGAGTCTGAAGATTTTCAGGCTCGTAAAAGATCCTTAAGCTTGAATGAAAAGGCCTCTAAGCAAAATTTACCGAATTTTTCCGTCCTAGTACTACCTTGGTTTCCTAGATGTCAGTATGAGGCGGAACGCTGACCACGGACACCTCAAATTACATCTATACGAAAACAAGTGTAACTAAATTAGTATGGTTCAAATTCTTCCCTGTAGGGGGAGAGCGCCTAAATATCTGTTAAGGGAAACATGGGCTTACAAGAAGACAAGAAAATTAAGCATTATAGAGACTCTTGTTCCAACTTTTCTAAAAAAAACATTATACTGAGAATACATAAATCTGTTATTCTCCCAATTAAATTATTTTCCTTCCTATAGTTTCTGCCCTAGGGCAGGTCCTTCACTGCAATCATAGCACTTTCATGCTATGCTTTGCAGTTTATTAGGGAATTATAGATGTGGTAGCTTCCCGTTGATTTTCACACCGGTTGATGATGATGATGATGTTGATATGAATGATGATAATGGCCAGATGATTTCGGGGACCTTTTGGGCCTCAAAACTACCTGACATCTATTATATAGGCGAGGAAAAACCTTGGGAAAAAACTTCAGCTAGGAAGCCTCTCCCAACCGGGAATCGAACCCGTGCCTGCTGCGTGATAACGCATCACGCTACCTCGGGAACACAGCGGTGGGCAGTTATATTATATGGATGCGAAACATGATCTCTTACTTTATGGGATGAGAAAAGATTAAGAGTATTTGAGAATAAATTCCATAGGAACATTTTTGGACCAAAGAGATATTAACAGACAGGCGAATGGAGAAAATTACATAACATGTCTTCATTATCTTTGTAAGAAATCAGATATAATGAGAAGTCTCGTACACCACAATGAACAGGGCATGTGGCACGAATGGCGAGCGAAAGACGAACATGAACACTTTTTGTCTTCTTGTATCTTGTAAGCCCATGTTTCCCCTTAACAGAGATTTAGGCGCTCTCCCCTTACAGGGAAGAATTTCAACCATACAAACTTAGTTACACTTGTTTTCGTATAGATGTCATTTGAGTGGTCCGTGGTCAGCGTTCCGCCTCATACTGACATCTAGAAAACCAAGGTACTACTAGGACGGGAAAATTCGGTAAATTTTGCTTATAGGCCTTTTCATTCAGACTTAAGGATCTTTTACGAGCCTGAAAATTTTCAGACTCGGGACCCACGGCTTAAAGTCCCTCCCGGAGGACTTGCTCCTTGGATTTTTCCATCCTAAAAAAATCCATCGACCCCGGTCGGGTTTGAACCCGCGACCCTCGGGACCAGAGGCAAGGAGCATAACCACTAGTCCACTGCGGCCGAATAACACTTTTTGTAAGAAAACCAAAAGGAAAACTCCCAGGAGGTAGGCCAAGAATGAGGTGAGAGAATAACATTAATAATGATTTGATAAAAATATATTATATAGGGGATGATTGGGAAACAGCAGTTCAGAATACGGATGTATTGAGAGCTTATGTCCATGCGGTAAAGAACCTATGGGTTCGATAGTGCCTCTGAGTTAGTTATATGTAGCTTAACATGTGTTCTGTTCTTCATAGCTTTTGTAAATCTATCCTCGTCTTATGTCATTTTAAGCTTAGATTTCATTGTCATTTCTTGAAATGGGTCCATTATGCTGTTTGCGGATATCCAGAAATGAGTTTATGATCCTTAAGGGGTTCCGGGTCCTTACCTTTAGTATCGCGATTCTATGTTGTTTAAAATCTGTGTAATTAACGAAAGTAGCCAATATTACAGAGATGCTTTATTTACCTGTTCAAATTTGTTTACTTGTGAAAAGTTGTCCTTGTGAAATACCCACAAATTCTTAACTCCAGCTTTCTGGAGGACACGGAGAGGTGGTAAAAGTGTTAATTGTTCTGCAAATTACATGAATTAGTGAATTTTTTCGTGTTGTGGTAGGTCATTTTTCTCACACTGCAACATTCACTTAACATATTTCTTTCTTTTTCCAGGAAACGTTCCACTACAGGATATAGAAACGCAGCATTATGTAAGTACTGCATTTTTAAAAGTGAAATCTCTAGAATATGTAAGTGGAGTATTTGCTTCAACTTTAGTTTTATTTCACTTCAATGTGTTACTGATATATTTTTAAGTAGTTATGCTCCATTCTATTGTTTTGATTTTGATAATATTCAGAATTTCAATTACATATTCCAGTTAAACTTTAGAACAATTGACATGACTTTTTAAATTATTTGATAAACTCCTGTCTAATTTTTTTCTTAGGGTTTAATTTTTCAATTTATTTTCCACTATTTACAACGATTTTAACATATTTTCTAACCGTTATTTGAATATATATTTTCACGATATTGAACAATAGAAATGAGATTTCTGAGATCCGTTGCATATGTTTCTTTAAGAGATCGAATGAGAAGTCAAGATATCAGAGATGAATTAGAAGTACGTATAGGGAAGTTTGGATAATGTGGACCCTTCTGTTTGAGTGAACCCTGTTAATATCTTCTTTAATTGGTGGTGCCCTCGAACAGAAAATATTTTCTTCCCCTCATCAACTTTGACGGGTTCAAGGCCAGTTTCTTTTATTATTTGTGCGAAGAAGGGGTTATTTGTGATATTTATGAAAATGACCACTTAAAAAAAATTCAAGCTAAGAATCAATTCTTAATTTCTGCTATTGAATATTACAAATGTTGAAAAAACTCCTGAATATATTATATTATGTAGATGCTGTTTTAATATACTGACGGATTTGGTTTGATAATATGTGACATGGTGGCTGTATAAAATAATTAAACATAACAAAGGAATTCAGTTAATGCAGACCTCCACGAGGACCTGGGTCCACTTTACAGGAATACGTATATTTTATCAATGCGGATGCAATTTGTAAAACATTCAGTTAATTAATTTTATTTAATATCCTTGTAATTTTGCTACACCCAAAGAACGTCACTTTCTGCAGTTGAATGACGAGTCAATGTTATAATCAAGAATAATGTTTCAAAACATTAAATAAATATCAACGCTTTTTAATTATGATCAGTCATAATTATTTTAATATTATTCTGTGTCTATAAATTAATAGAGTAAATACACTTAAAAATATACTAAAATATATCCAAATATGGAGGTTAAAGTGGACCTTTCTTCTAATGTAAAAAAGTTTATAAATTATTAAAAATTTTTCCATATTTGAATAAAATAACAATGCTAATTCATAGTTACAACACTAATGATAATCACTGGAATTAAACAAAATTCAAATCCCTTAATTAAAATTAGAAAAACATTCAAAACAAGGGTTTAAATTACCCGAAGTCCCTCTAATATAAATGAGAGAATACACAGAAATAAATGTAAATGGTTTGAACATATACAAAGAATGCCAAATAACCGTTTATCAAAACATATACTTTATTATAAACCCGAAGGCAGAAGAAATGTAGGAAGACCGAAACGACATTGAAAGGACGACCTGTAGCATATTGTGCAGCGAGGAGCGGAACGGGCCAATAGGCCCTTACCTTGATGATGATGATGATATTGAATACGTGAAGACGTGGCAACCATATTGATTTTAACGAATATTCTGTGTTCCAGTGCAGCCAAAATAGAGTCTGTACTAATCAACCTACACTAAATAAAATCAGCGTACATTTTTTTCACAGGTTAGAGTACTTAAATTGCGATAGGTTAGCTTTTAGGTTGGTCTTTCACAGGTTAAAGTACTTAAATTATATTAGGTTAGCTTTTAGTTTCTTTGGCAACGCGAGTTCAAATATCGTTTACGTGTTGGCTGCATCTCGCGATTACTTAGTGTAAACCGCTTTGCTTCTGTTGTTGCATGCGTATAGTGTATGGTTGAAACTTAAAATAAAATTTCTTGTCACATGTTTTAAATTATTTCCCATATTTGTTGTATTTGATAAGGGTACTGGGCACATCCATTCTAATGAGGAACCCATCTTAATAAATGCACTTTTTAGTGCTAGAATTAAAAAAAACTAAAATCTTACGATGCAACTAGATCAGTATCGGGTAGAATCCAAATAAAAAAATGTTGGTCCTGATGGCATAATGTTTACTATTATCGCCTCTGGTTCCAAAGTTCGCGGGCTCATGATTTTAGCCTTAATATTTATTTCTGCTCCCCTTTTTTGTGATCCATCCATCCATAGTAATTCTGCCCGAGGGCAGGCGTTTCACTACAATCATAGCATTTTCATGCTATGCTTTGCAGCTTTATTAGGGAATCATAGGTGTGGTAGCTTCGCGTTGCTTTCCAGACCGGCGAAGGATGATGATGATGATGATGATAAGGATGATGATGATGACCGGATGATTTTCGGGGACCGTTGTGCCCTAAGCTTCCTGACATTTGTCTTACAGGTGAGGAAAAACTTGAAAAAATTTCACCCAGGAGCCTGTCCCTAAGGGAATCGAATTCGGGCCCGCGGGTAAAAAACATGAAATTTATTAAAATATATATACAGTCAATATGCCCATTTCACCAATAAATATTTAAAATGGTCAACTAGTTTCTACAGCCAAGCTGTCATTCTCAAGACCAGATATTGACAGTCAATATCTGGTCTTGAGAATGACAGCTTGGCTGTAGAAACTAGTTGACCATTTTAAATATTTATTGGTGAAATGGGCATATTGACTGTATATATATTTTATGGTATAGATTGTGATCAGATTTCATAGTCATCATATTGAAATCAGTCTAATAAATCACAATCTCGGTAACATAACAGTCAATATCTGGTCTTGAGAATGACAGCTTGGCTGTAGAAACTAGTTGACCATTTTAAATATTTATTGGTGAAATGGGCATATTGACTGTATATATATTTTAATATTGTATCACCAAGAAGATCAATTGTGTACTAAATGAAATTTATTGGTTTTTATATGTGATTCTATATTCTATGACGATACAGATGTTTAAAGTAGAATCATTGCTCTCGTAACAGAAGCGTCTTACACAGTGAAAACAAGTATTAACCCAAAGTTGTTGGTCGCATTTCAAGAAAATGGAAAATCCGTAATAGCGAATGAAAAAACTTGAAATTTGTTGTATTTTATATGTAACTAGTTATCAACAAAAATAAAATAATTTTACCATCAAAATTGTGGTGTGCTTTTTATGATTTTTACATTTTCTTCTTAGAGACTTTACATTTACTAATATCTGTCTATTATCAAATATATTAATTGATATAGAGCACCCCACGCTTTTGATGGTAAAATTATTTTCTTTTTGTTGATAATTTTAGTTTTATTCTATATGTGTTGGAGATGATTTTTTTGTTGACCACTTTAATTTTATCCCAAGCGTGTTGGAAATTAAAATTATTTTACATATTTTAGTTCGGTTTTCTAATAAAGCGTGTTGTTTTAGTTTTTTTTAACCATTATTTATTCCAGCTAGATTTCATTTCTGCTCCACTGTGCACCGATCCCATACTGGCCGAAATTCCATGAGAAAAAAATTATCCCCCATGGAGACTCGACCAGCGTAAGTCTCGTAGTTCTGCGCCAAGACTTCTTGCCTTCACTGCTCGGCTACAGCGCGGGACTTTTGGTATCAATAATACTGATGAAAGGTTCACCCGAATGGGTATTATTCTCTTGGTATCAATGAAAAACAAAAATGGTTATTGTGAGTTATCCGTAGAAGATAAACAATGCTGTCGCGGACTTTTTTGTAGCGCTTTTTGAGATATTCAATTCTGTGCACATTAATGTTGTGTATTTCGTATGGTGAAGGCAGCGAGAGCGATGGAAGGGCGATTTGTAAGGGTGTAGGAGTTGAGTAACACAACTCTCTTTTAGCCTATGTTCATCCCGGGGATCTCCTGAACATTTTGCAAAAAACCCCAACACAATCGGATCAACGGTATGGCTGCGCATAAATTACGAACAAACAAACAAACATACAAACAAACAAACAAACATTAATTTTTATATTTAAGATTATCTATTCCACGTCGACATAGATGCCTAAAATATAATCATTGCTTTTATAACAGAAATGTCTACCTATAGAAAAAAAAATGAACATAAAATTGTTCGTCGCCTTCCTACAAAATGGGAAATCGTTAATAGCGGATGAAAACTTGAAATTTATTGTCTTTTAATATATAGTTATATATATTCTATGTCGATATAGATGTTTAATAATTAATAGTTTAAAAAACTAAAACAACACGCTTTATTAGAAAACCGAACTAAAAAATGAAAAAATAATTTTAATTCCCAACAAAAAAATCATCATGGTAAAATTATTTTTTTGTAGATAACTCTAGTTTTATTCTAGATGTGTTGGAGATGATTTTTTTGTTGGCCACTTAAATTTTATCCCAAGAGTGTTGGAAATTAAAATTATTTTTCATTTTTTAGTTCGGTTTTCTAATAAAGCGTATTGTTTCAGTTTTTTAAACTATTATTTATTTTTTATTTTCTAGTTTGGTTATCTAATAAAGCGTGTTGTTTCGTTTTTTAAAAACTATTATTTATTATTTTAATTTTTAGTTTAATTGATTGTCATAAACCGGAATCCCATGAAAATTTAATTGCTTACGATATTTTTAGTGTCTAGGCACGAATATAATTATATATTTTTTTTAAATTATCTTACATTATTTTAATATTTTTGAATATTTTAATATAAATAAATAGTTGCAGTTAATCGTATCCTTGTCATATTTTTTGGATAAATTACAATGTGGTAAGTTTACAAATTTGTCATTAATATTTTACAGAATAAGATAAAAATGTAAATATCTTTAAATTCGATACTACGAGGGCGGATCGGAAAGTAACGCACAATAATTGTTTTCTGCCTTGGCATTGCAGCTAGAATGTTGAAATTTCACAGAGATATAGTTTGACGTTTTCACTACAGATGGTATTTTTTTCTCAGGTGCACCTCTTGCGAGAGAAGCTTGAACTATGCAACAAAGATGGCGCGCATGCTACAGTCATCCACCTGTGAGGAACAGAGAAGTGTTGTTCGATTTTTGTGGGCCAAAGGGCATAAACCCAGTGAAATTCACAGGGACATGCGTGGCGTGTATGGGGATGATTGTATGGACCGTAGCAATGTCTCCAGGTGGTGCACATTCTTCCAAGAGGGACGCGTGAACCTTAGGAATTGTTATCGGTGGTTTAATAACCCTAACTTATTGAGGATATTGTGGGTCTTACACTTTAATAATTGCCCATGGTCTTTGTTCTTCTGGTTTATTTTGTTTGCGCCACATGATTCGCCTTAGTGATTCCTGGCCGGCAAACGCTTTGAGACAGATGTGGAAGTGAAATCAGCAGTGCGCAGATGGCTACACTCCAATCAAACGGACTTCTACGAACAGGGCATATTGAAACTGGTAACACGATGGGAAAAATGTGTTGAGAAAGTTGGTGACTATGTCGAAAAGTAGGTAAAAGATGTAAGTTCATTTGTGACTTTTTTCCTTTTTTTACTATTAAACTTTTTAAAAAAAAATTATTGTGCGTTACTTTCCGATCCGCCCTGTGGACGACTGTAGCATGCGCGCCATCTTTGTTCCATAGTTCAAGCTTCTCTCGCAAGAGGTGCACCTGAGAAAAAAAATACCATCTGTAGTGAAAACTTCAAACTATATCTCTGTGAAATTTCAACATTCTAGCTGCAATACCAAGGCAGAAAACAATTATTGTGCGTTACTTTCCGATCTGCCCTCGTATTATAGTATGAGCTAAAAGTAATACTCTTCTAAAAAAATCCTCCGGGCCGGATTTGAACCAGCGACCTATGGATTACTGAAATTATATACCACTACAGTCCACCGCTTTACCAAATGAGCTACCAGAGGATATAGTATTAATTTCTTACAACGATGAACTAAACGTCGATAAGTTCGCAATCTGTTACGTATACATTATTTATGAAATGATTGTATTGTCATTGGTCCTTTACAAGTATACAAAGTTTCAAGTCGATCCAATGTTTTTAAGTGGGTGGAAATCGTGTTGAAGGATTCCGTTACATAGACAGATGCAGGTCAAGCTAATATAAAGCGTGTAAAATAGAATCACTGCTTATGTAACAGAAATGTGTACTGGTTGAAAAAGTATGGACCCAAAATATAGTTCATCACATTCCTAGAAACTGGAAAACGTGCATCTTAAATAAGTTGGAACATTAACATTCACTGGCACATCTCGGAGAAGGACACGAACTTTGTGTTACACAATATATAATAATGTTGTAGAGGCCGCCATCTGCTGGAGTACGAATTTAGACAGGAATTACAATGAGGCTTGTTTTTTATGGCAGTGACGTACCTCAAGACATGTGAATATGAGTGATAAGTTACTTCGCAAGTCAGTGACGAACTGTTGGGATTACCGAGGCAATGTAAACAGATCACGTGCTTCAAGGCGGAAAAAATCAAACGTTGGATCCACAGGTGGTGTGTCTAAATTCGGAACATGGAAACTATGACCCATCCGTGAACGGAACGTGAGGAATTAAATATCACTTAATAAACATTTTACGACCTTCTTGCCTTGAATTCTACCGTACATAGACGTGCCATAAAACACAATGCATTATTATTATTATTATTACTATTATTATTATTATTATTATTATTATTATTACTTTTATTATTATTATCGTGGATACAAGAAACAAGAACAGGAATGAGAACAAGAGAACTGGAGGGTATGGAGTGGATAGATAGAGACGAGTGGAGAAATAAAACATTTTAGACACAGAAAAATGTGCAAACATTGAAAATCTGTATATAAAATTATTATTATTATTATTATTATTATTATTATTATTATTATTATTATTATTATTATTATTATTATTATTATTATTATTATTATTATTATTATTATTATTATTATTATCATCAATTTTGGGATAGGAATGTAATATACGGAACGAAGAAAAATATATTTCAAGTTCTGTTACAAAGCATTTTATTACATGGGTCCGAAACCTGGACAGTAAATAGACAACAAGCCAACAACAAGCTGTTAGCAGTAGAAATGGATTTTTGGAGCCATCGAAAAGAATTTATGACGGCATAAAGTCAGAAATAGCACAATAAGGGAAATTATGCAAGTTAAAAAAAAAGAAAAATGGAAGAAAAACGTCTAAAATGGTATGGGCACCTCATAAGAATGGAAGAAGATAGAATATCAAAGATGATTCTTGATTGGGATGCTAAAGGAAGAAATGGAAGAGGCAGACTTAGAGAACGTTGGATAGATGGAGTGAGGAGAAGTATGGAAGTTAGAGATTTGAGGGAAGAAAAGTTTTAGACAGAAACAATGGAAGTGCCATTATTTTATAAAACTTTGGCATTGTTTCTTTCGTTATTTTTGTTTATAGTGTTGTTTTAATAGCCCCATACCTACTTCGTAATTTATATATTTTTTCCCCTTTATATCATTTTCCCAATTGTAAGATATGTGACATCCTAAATATCTAAAACTCTATACTTGTTCGATAATTTCATCGTTCAAAACTATTTTCGATCGAACTGCATATTTTCTCCGAAAGGCCATATCCATTCATAGTAATTCTGTCCGAAGGCAGGTCTTTCACTGCAATCATAGCATTTTCATGCTATGCTTGCAGCTTTACTAGAGAATTGTTGGTGTGGTAGATTCCCGTTGCTTTCCACACCTGTGAAGGATGATGATGATGGCCATATGATTTCGGGGACCGCTTGGGCCTTAGTGTTTTCCTGACATTTGTCTTAAAGGTGAAGAAAAACCCCGATAAAAACCTTACCCAGAAAAACTGCCCCGACCGGGGATCGAACCCGGGCCTGCTGCGTGCAAGGCAGCACGCTACATCGAAAAGGTCATATATATACATATATAAAGTGTTGTGAGAATCAAATCTTGTAATTCTTAGAATTAAACTCGATGGCAAGACAGGCCTAGAAGGCCCTTGGTCTACCAGTCGGCTGTTGGCCTCACAACCACATGTACTAATCACAGAGGTAGATGATCATCCGACCAGTGTAGTGGTTACATGTGGTCAGCATGTCCGGTCCCCCAGCCATTATTGCAGGTTTTCTTAACCTGGAGCCGTTAATTATTATAGCTACCCAAATTCCTCACGACACTGGGTGGGCGCCGGCCCCTTCCTGGCCGAAATTCTACGAGTAAATTTGTTTCCCCATGGAGACTCGAACCAGTGCAAGTTCCGTAGCTCTGCGCCAAGACATCTTACCTTAACCACTCGGCTAGGGCGCGGAACAATTTCTTAGAATAAGAATCTTATTTCAAAATTTATAGTGTTTTATAATGTAAATTTATTCATTATTTGACGTAAATTAAAAGTAGTCATGTTTTAATATTTTAAATTTATATGTAATAATTTTCTTGTGTCTGAAAGATTCCATCGTGCTGCACGATAGTCATAATTTTATCAAGTTACTCCAAGTGGAAAATGGCACAAAAAATGTTGTCGGTTTGATAGAGATATCTCGGGGCTTCTAAAGAAATACCGCGCTGTCAGGTAAAACAGTTGAGGAAGTTGTAAAACTTTGCAATACTTCTTTTTTACTCGCATCCAATTGACAGTGTCTGGCCTAGTCAATTACTACACTCAATAATTTCATCAATGCTACGAGAGTGGAATGATAATTCAACACCTGTTGCATTGTTATTTGATGGACAACGAGCTGCCCACACACAACGAATGTCTGCAGTCACGTACGGCGTGTACATACTTCAACACTCGCTCGCTCTTTTACTTGTCAAATTAACCAGAATTAGGAATTCACGAGATACTGACAAAACAAAGCAATTTGACTCAACATCTGCAAATAATTCAAACAAAAACAACTCGACGATTTATATATGAAGTTAGAAAGACAATGACGCACAGTGTTTTATTATAATTTTCTTTGACTTCAAAATAGAATTATTAAATTGTTGACACTGACTTTACATTAACAGAGGTAGATTATCTTGTTTAATGACGCTCTTTAACGTCTTAGGTCATTAGTGTTGCAGGGCCTGAAAAGACCGATATACAGAGTGATTCAGAAATATGGCTATACGTTTGATCGCATTTTGTGACGAAAATAATATTATTAAAGGAAATATGATGTTATCATTGGAAAGGGAATCCTTCAAATTACAACAATAGAACAAAACAAAACAAATCACTGCTCACGTGCAGCTTGGCGGGTTGATTTTTGTGGGCTAGCGTCGAACGCCTCCACAATTCTCTTCGTTGTTTCTGCATCCGTGCTAATGCGAGGCCTTCCAGGAGGTTTGATTTTCTGTATCTTTCCCGTTTCCAGCAGTCATTTTCTCCACTTCCCCACAGTCGACGGCTGCAATGCTACGTTAAACTCACGTCTTGCCCGTCTTGCGGCCTCACGATCATTAGCATACGTTATTGCCCATGAAGCAATTGTAATTTGCTGCTGCATATCCAACGCCATTTTGACTAATGACGTAAGTTCTACACTGTTTTGTTTTATTCCATTGTTGTAATTTGAATAATTGCCTTTCCAACGGTAATTTAATATTTCCTGTAATGGTAATATTTTAATAACACAACGCGATCAAACGTATAACCATATTTATGATTCACCCCGTATTTTTCTTCTTCTTTTTCATTTCTTCTTTATAGGCAAACTGCCTCACAGTTGTTCTGTCCATTTTTTCACTGGCCTTCTTACATTCCTTGATCCTCCCAGGTTGTAGTTAAATGCTGCTTTTGGTAATCTTGTTACAGTAATTCTTTCTACGTGTCTAAACCATTTATCTCTGCATTATTTAATCTTTTCATTCGGTGGATACAGTATATATTTAACTCGATTCATTATTTATCCGATTTAATCTTGTGCAGCCTTTTGTTCTTCTAAGGAAGTTCATTTCTACGCTTTGTATTCTACTTTGTATTTTTTTTGGTCATTACCCAAGTTTCGCTTTCCATTCAGTAACTGTCAATGTTTTATAAAATTTCAATCTAGTATTTCTTCTTGTTTTGTTCTTTAAACTGATATATTTTTCTCAGATAATTCATATCATACTTGAAGTTCAATTATGCGGCATAAATATTTGAGGGACCCACGTATTTAATTCTCCTCAGAACGATACCATATTTAAATACATTACGCTCTGAAAATATCCATTAATCCTGATTGGGGAAAGAGAAATCCATAGGTGAATACGGTAACCACTAGCCAACCAAAATAGAATTTATTTTAATACAAGCCGGAGGGTCGAGGGTTCAAGTCCCGTTGGGGTCAGGATTTTTAAACTGACCCAAACCCTCTGGCGGCACTATTGCCCTGGGGTCGACGCAGCCTCTAACTGAAATGAGTACCAGACGCTTGTTCTGGGGGTAAAGGCGGCCGTCACGCAGGGCTGACAACCCGGCTGACATAAAGTGCCGATTGTCTAGAAAAAAGTGGGAGCCTTAACCTCCTACTACCCCAAGGGCCTTCGGGCCTGTTGTGGGACCACTTTACTTTTTACTACCTAACGACTGTGGTGAGCTGCTACGCCTAAATATATATATATATATATATATATATATATATATTTTTTACTTTTAATACAATGAGTAAAAATAAAATTAGATGTTAATTAAATTGTATGGTACACATTGCCAAAAACTAAATGTGTGTTGCGAGAAACAATTTTTAATTTCGGAATTCAGGTAGACCCTCAATTCTATTGGTCGGATGTCGCTGAGTTTTGGACAACGCCTTCCTCGGTATATTTTAATAACATCTATTGAGTTTCTTTGTAAATCATCGAAATTTGCGACTGGTAGAGCGATTTTTATATTTTCGTTTCAGATGAACTCCTACGCCTACATAACAGACAGCAGCTATACACTCGCTGTACCTGAAAGCCTGTACATACAAATCATTCATAAACATCTGTTGAGCGTTTTAGAAGTAGGCCTATATACATCACTAACATTTTTTTTGTTCAATGCCACCTGTTTGCCATTCAATATTTCAGGTAGTCTCTCCTGGCATCGGCGTATTGTAAGCCACTTCTGAGGTTGGGGCGCCTGGAAGGCGGGATTACGTTGCCTCGATGATATGATGGGTGATGATGCGCCAGGAGAGGTCTTAAACCTAAACTTAATCGAATGAGGTGAATATTGATGATAATGATTGCCAGATGATATTTGGGGATCGTTTGGGCCTTAAAGTATCCTGGCATTTGTCTTATAGGCGAGGTAAAACCTCGAAAAAACCTCACCCAGGAAAATTGTCCCGAGCGGGAATCGAACCCGGGCCCGCTGCATGACAAGGCAGCACGCTACCTCGAGATCACAGCGGTCGACTAAATCACAAACATATGCAGGCTGAATTTTTATATAGATGCAGTAGCCTCTGCCCGCTCCTGGAATTTCCTTCATCAAGATATCAAGGGTTGCCGCACACTTGGCACATTTAAGTCACGCTTATACAAATACATGTTGTTAAATAATTAATCTTTTTGACAACTAAAATTTATTTTATGTCACTGATAGTTTTTTTATCTGACTTTTCTATCTTGTACATTTTATATTTCAATCGTTAACTCTACATTGAATAAAATATTTTGTAAATAATAATAATAATTATTATATTGTAGACCTACCTTGCATATTTATGTTTATTGTAATTTAAATTTAAATTTTAAATTTATTTAGCCTGGTGGAGTTAAGGCCATGTGGCCTTCACTTCACTCACCAGGACAAATATATATTACATCAGAATATAACAATCTCAATTAACTCTAATATTAAATACTAAATAAAATTTTGATCAAAAAGATAAAATCTATTAAATAATCAATTGAGTCGGTGTTTACTTGATGAAAATCCATATTTATTAATTAAATAAAAATAAAACGTAGTTTTATTTGATTTTCATATTTATTATATAATTCAGTGACAGCTGTTTCGGTACACTGCACCTTCTTCAGACATGTTAACAAATTATGAATTGTGTTCCAACTGATCTAAGCAACAACACAGCAATATTTATTTAAATTTTTTAATTTAACAAAAGGGATTCATTCAAATCAAGTTGAGAATTTAACAGTTTTTTACTACTTTTAAACTTATTAATTTCTACAGCCTCCAAAAGATCTAACTTCTTACCCTTATCACAAATATGTAAAATTTCAAAATTTGGATCGAAACAATGATTAAATTGGAATAGGTGGTTAGCATAGTTTGAATTTTCTATATTTGCATATAACAGAAATTTAGAAAATTCAAACTATGCTAACCACCTATTCCAATTTAATCATTGTTTCGATCCAAATTTTGAAGTTTTACATATTTGTGATAAGGGTAAGAAGTTAGATCTTTTGGAGGCTGTAGAAATTAATAAGTTTAAAAGTAGTAACAAACTGTTAAATTCTCAACTTGACTTGAATGAATCCCTTTGGTTAAATGTAAAAAACAATTTACATACAATCTTGTTGTATTGTTGCTTAGCTCAGTTGGAACACAATTCATAATTTGTTAACAAGTCTGAAGACGGTACTGTGTACCGAAAACAGTTGTCACTGCATTATATAATAAATATGAAATGAATAAATAAAAACTACGTTTTATTTTTACTTAATAATTAAAATCTATTATAGTACGATCTTCTACTGCAACAGTTAATGTTAGTTACACTACGGACTTACAACTAATACTAAAATGTATTCAAGCAAGACATATTTAAATTGTCCCTGTCTAATGTATATAAAAAAACAAAGAAAAATAATGAGATATAGAAAACTAATTTTACGATTATACAATATTTAAAACAAAACAAAAGAAAATATTTGTTAATCATAAATGGATAAAATGGTGGAACTATCTTCCAAATCTTCTTTAATAAGGTTTGGGGCCACCATTGGTGTTTAAAACTGTTACAATTATTATTGGAATTGTTTCATACACCTTATGAATTCTATAGGAAACGTGTACCATTCTTCATGGAGAATTTCTTCTAATTGTTTAAAATAGGAAGGAGGTGTCAATATTGTCCTTACTCTAGTTTCCAATTCATACCAACATTACCCTAACTAAGTGCTAGACAAAGCTTTAAAACTCTAATTGTACCAGATACAGTTATTATTATCATTACTATTATTTTGTAGGAAAACCAATGGGTAGACCATGAATGAGGTGGGAGAATAACATTAACTATGATTTGAGGGAACTAGATTATACAAGGATAGCCATACTTGTGTCCACTAATATTACCGAGAAATTGTTAATTGCGAGGACCATACTCAATTCTCAACCTCACCTTCTCGTGGTGCAACCTGTTTTAACAAACGAGGTTCTGGGGACCGAGTCATGGCGGTATAACCATTCCAACTAATACTGAGTAAATGCAGAAATGAAGCAGGTCCAGATGCTTAAAGATGGCGACCCCATCGCTGGACTTACCACCTCCTTGCTAGCAACTGGTTGGTGTGACATTCAATTGCTTTCAAGCCTGACTCCAGATATCAGCTAAACTGGAAGGAACATGTCTCTAGAATGGCTAGATCCAGGATACCCAAGGCAATAATGAACTATTGTCCAAATGGGAAACGATCACTTGGTCGACCTATGAAAAGATGGCACGAAAACCGCTTCCTCAGGCCGTAACAGTTCTTACTTTTACTTTTGAGGGCCTCTCCACTTTTCAGCGGTTACCCTGTATTCCCATTCGCCATTCTTGCCGATCACGCCATTCCTCCTCCTCCAGACCTCGATCGTTCATCAATCTATGGATCTCTCCTCTCCAAGTTGTTCTTGGCCTGCCCCGTTTCCTTCTACCAGAAGGTGACCATTCCAAAAGAGTTTTGGGTCACCTATCATCCTCCATTCTCCTGACATGGACATTACCACTGAAGAGCTCGTCTTTCGATCCTTTCCACCACTGTCTCCTCCATATCCATCATCTGCCTCACTTCTTCATTTCTTCTTCTTTCCAACCTGGACACCCTGGCACTGCGTCTTATTCCATCCATCTCCACTGCCAAGATCTTAGTTTTTTGTCCCTCTACCAAAGTCCATCCCTCAGCACCATAATTCACAGTTCGTCTAGGACTAATACCTGGCAGGATGATGGTGATGATGCGCATTTATTTGTTGAAAATCGAGAATAAACTTAATAGTATATTACGAGCGAGGTTTTCTAAGATTCTGTAAAACACTTCACAAACATGCGTTGTAGATTATTTTTAGCGCCACGGTGTTTTCAAAGAATAACTAACAGTAAAATAATAACATCTTTGTTGGAAATACTTGCGTTCATTATAAACAATTGACTAACGTTAACAGTGTGGGCAATGTTTATTAGTTGAAAAAACAGGAGGCCGTGAGACCAATCAGTGTAAAAAGGGCGGCAAGTATATATTTATTGTTTTACATTGTTTCAAATAAAGTTCAGTTCGTTTAAAATAGCAGTGTTTTGTTTCGTATAATGTATATTAACACTACCTTTTGGATATTTTTTTGTTTATACATTGTATGTAGTATACATGTGGTAGACAAGGCCTTAAGGCCTTAACTCTGCCAGGTAAAATAAAGCTATTATTATTATTATTATAAAGGGCAGTGGTTTTACTTCCCACACGCGAGTTACAGTAATGTAATGTAATGTTACAGTGTACTTACTTACTTACTCACTGGCATTATCGAACCCGTAGGTTCATGGCCGCGCGGACATAAGCTCTCCATACATCCCTATCCTGGGCTAATGCTTTCCAATCATTCCCTGTATAATCTACTTCCCTCAAATCATAGTTAATGTTGTTCTCCCACCTCATTCTTGGTCTACCAACTGGGCGTTTTCCTTCTGGCTTTCCTACAAGAAGCTTCCATGCACGTCTTTCATTCCCCATTCGTGCAACATGTCCTGCCCATCGCAGTCTACGGGACTTAATTGTTCTTATTATATCTGGCTAGTTATTTTATTATATAACAAAATATAGTAGCTATAGTTATTTAGGTCGGCAATGAGAAATGTAGGGAGACTAAAGTAGGCCTACTTAGGACAATTTTTGGACCAAAGAGGGATGAACAGACTGGTGAATGGAGAAGACTACGTAACAATGAACTACATGGTCTTTATAGAAAGCCTGATATACTCGTAATAAGAACAGTTAAGTCTTGTAGACTGCGATGGGTAGAACATGTTGCACGTTTGGGGAATGAAAGACTTGCATGGAAGCTTCTTGTAGGAAAGCCAGAGGGAAAACGCCCAATTGGTAGACCAAGAATGAGGTGGGAGAATAACATTAACTATGATTTGAGGGAAGTAGATTATACA
This sequence comes from Diploptera punctata, assembly GCA_030220185.1. NCBI lineage: Eukaryota > Metazoa > Arthropoda > Insecta > Blattodea > Blaberidae > Diploptera > Diploptera punctata. The sequence goes on along the minus strand of JASPKZ010007977.1, from coordinate 420,919 downwards.
GGGAATGATTGGAAAACATTATCTCAGGATAGGGATGAATGGAGAGCTTATGTCCGCGCGGCCATGAATATATGGGTTTGATAGTGCCAGTGAGTAAGTAAGTAATAAGAAATGTAGGAAGTTGAACTTTCAATAATGGTCGCCATTGCTGTAAGTACGACAAAACGCACTAACGCGCAAAAAAAATATATATGCAGCTTATGTTAAGATGTGTAAGGATATTGTTTATATACGCAGTTGTTAAAATGCTTGACGGAAACGGCAGCTCTGAAAGAGAATTGTGGTGCTTGTCACGATTTGCTGGAAGAAATGCAGTAATGATGAAATTAAATGCTTTTCTAACTAAGCGAAATGATGTGTATGACAACTAACTAATAACTACTTAAGCCGAAAAGAAACTAAGAAGAATAATGACCTCTAAATTAATTCCATAGATGCCATGTACCTGACACCCTTCCGCCGAATTGTTTATTGTGCTTTTCCGAACACCTGAGGGCTCATTAATGTGACAGTCACTACTTTGGCAGCTTCCTCCATAAAATAAATATTCCAATATTCATTTCTTTCGTGTCTAAATTGTTTTAGATCAACTCAAAAGATGAAGCATTTTAACTACTGTCAAATTCTAATTGCCTAGCTTGAGACTGATTCTCATTAAAAAATCTACAGCGTGTTCATGATATAACTACACTCAGATTCAACTCTGGAAGTTGCTGTGTGTTTGGATTAGAGAACTGGGTTGCCATTTTAACAGTATTTTCTTGAGAGAAACCCTGATATAAAACAGAAGATTGTAACACAGCAGATACATAGTTGTAAGTTGTAGCCGTCCAAGCCACCCCCTCTTAAAGAAAAAACAGTTGCCACTTGTCACTGAGCTCGTGCGGATCTGTACTATCCTGTGTGAATGTGTCGACTCTCATATTTACTATGAAACTAGTTTTCATGACGTAAAAGAAAACTATGTTTTAAAACGTATAGCACATAGATTTGGAAAAAGTACTGCTTACCTTGCTCCTCCGCCCCTCCCTAAACAAATAAATACCCTTATTATGAGTTTGACAACATCTACCTTCTGTCAAATAAAATTTATTTTACAACCAATTCCTAATAAATTATATACCCGAAGTAACCCGTGAGAGCTGCTAACTTATCACCTTAGCGGTTTAATTCCGTTTATATTTATTAATTTATGTAGTTTACATAAAACATTACATTTTCATTGTAAAAATATTGATCTTCAATCATCAATTTATTTCAGGATTCTATAAGTTAGGGGGGGACACTGGCGTGGCCCATAAGGTATGTAGTAACTTGCTGGGTTGAATTAGAGTGCAAGTATCTCACTGGCACTATCGAATCCATAGGTTCATGGCCGCACGGAGATAATCTCTCCATATATCCCTATCCTGAGATAATGGTTTCCAATATCTCTTGTACAATATACATCCCTCAAATCATATTCGTATACTATATAGTAGTAGTAGTAGTAGTAGTAGTAGTAAGACTTTATTAGACAAAAAAGTAAGATATTTACAATATTATTTACAAATATGAGTCGCACGGGCAGTAAGCCGTACGTGCTGTTGACAGTCCGTTACAATAAAGTAGTAATTGGTACTAGTGTAAAGAAAAATAAACAAAAACAGCAATAACATTACAATTACATAAAGAAAACACAATAAAAATATTACAATTAAATAATAACACAATAGCATTATACATTAAAAACATTAACATTACAATTACATAAAGAAAACACAATAATATTACAATTAAGTAATAACACAATAGCAATAACATTACAATTACATAAAGAAAACACAATAATAATATTACAATTAAATAACAACACAATAGCATTATACACTAAAAACATTAACATTACAATTACATAAAGAAAACACAATAATGTATATTATATAATGTATAACCTACAGCGCTCAAATCATGGTTGCAGATTACACAGGAGTAAGGTAAAGTGATTCCACTAGAGACCATAGGGGACTATTGGGGTAGTAGGAAGTTAAGGCTCCCACTTTTTCCAGTCAATAGACACTTGTCAGCCGGAATTTCGGCCGGCTTTATCCGCAGAACAAGCACCCGGGACCCATTTCTGTTAGAGGGTGAGTAGACCCTAGGACCATGATGCCACTAGAAGGTTTGGATCAGTTTAAAAACTCTGACCCCACCGGGACACGAACCTTCGATATTCCAGTTTGTAGCGTATTGCCTTAACCAACTACGCTACGGCGTGCCTCCGATTATACGTGGGATGATTGGAAAACGTTATCTCGGGGTAAGGGGAAGGGTTCATGATATAAGTTTCAGAATATATATTTAATGTCGGAAGATATTACAGTCACTACAATTGTAATTTTTATCTAGGAATATTCCACAATACAGTGTTTCTCCTTCAATCCAAAGTGATTCGCCGCCAGAGGTTTCTGTCTGAAGCATCTTGTTCCCTCAAATCTCTAGCTTCCATACTTCTCTTCACTCCATCCATACAGCGTTCTCTAGGCCTGCCTCTTCCATTCCTTCCATTAGCTTTCCAATCAAGGATCCTCTTCGGTATTCTCTCTTCTTCCATTCTTATGAGGTGTACACACCATTTCAAACCATACCATTTTTTTCTATTTTTCCTATTTTTTTTTTTCAATTTGCATAAGAATAAAATACACTTGTAAATTCCGAAGAAGATACTGTAAGACAATAAAGGATTTACAATTTTAAAAACATGCAAACAAAAAATGCTGAAAGTTTAGGAGTTTGAAATAGGTTGAAATGGTTTTGGACCTTAATTAGAGATCTGATAAATTCATGTAATAAGATCTGATCAACCATATTAAAAAAAAGTTTTTACAGAATACGGGGTGAATCTTAAATATGGCTATACGTTTGATCGCGTTGTGTGATAAAAATGTTATCATTACAGGAAATATGAAATTACCGTTGGGAAAGGCAATTATTCAAATTACAACAATGAATAAAACAAAACAGTGCAGAGCTTACGTCATTAGTAAAAAAAGCGTTGAATATGTAAGAGCAAATTACAATTGCTGCATGGCAATAACGTATGCTAATGATCGTGAGGCCGCAAGACGGGTAAGACATGAGTTTAACATAGCATTGCAGCCGTCGACTATGGGAAAGTGGAGAAAACGACTGCTGGAAACGGGAAGGATGCAGAAAATCAAACCTCTTGGAAGTCCTCGCACTAGCACGGATGCAGAAACAACGAAGAGAATTGTGCAGGCGTTCGACACTAGCCCACAAAAATCAACCCGCCAAGCTGCACGTGAGCAGTGATTAGATTTGTTTTGTTCTATTGTTGTAATTTGAAGGATTCCCTTTCCAATGATAACATCATATTTCCTTTAATAATAATATTTTCGTTACAAAATGCGATCAAACGTGTAACCATATTTCTGAATCACCCTGTATATGAATGAAAAACTACAGGAATTAATAAGCAATTCTTCCGATTGAGGGTCTTTCCACTTTTCAGCGGTTGCCCTTTTACCAGCCGGCTGCCGGCCCTTCACATCCACATGTGTCAATCACAGAGGTAGATGATCAACAGCCAGTGTAGGGGTGACATGTGGTTAGCATGTCGAGTCCCCCAGCCGTTATAGCTGGTTCCTCAACCTGGAGCCGCTACTTATTGTAGCTACCCAATTGCCTCACGATGCTGGGTGGTCACCGGTCCCATAGTGGCCGAAATACGATGAGAAAATTTCTTCCCCCATGGAGACTCGAACCAGCGCAAGTCCCGTAGCTCTGCGCCAAGGCTTCCTACCTTAACCGCTCGGCTACGGCGCGGGACGTAGCAATTCTTTTGAAGAAAAAAACATTAAAAATGTGTCCTGGGGATACGTAACGCACTTATCGGAGCGCTCACACAGTTCCTCAGCAACCATTGTAATGAACGGACACTTTAATTTCAGTGAGAGGTGATCTCTATTCATTAGTAGGACTATATCAAATAGTGTGGCATCTGAATTCTTAACTGACTCACTGGCACTGTTATTCTTTGACTTCAATCAATTATATTCATCTTTGGTTAACCTTACGTGTCTTTTCTTTGTAGATTGCTTAACTATTTCAGTTTAAACTTGAACAAAGTTTTGTGTGCTTATACAGCGATTCCCTCACCTCTCACGAGTGACGTAAACTATATTATCAGTAAAGTCCTATATGATTAGCATTTATCTTGACTATTTAACTCATGCCACAAATGCTAGTCAATGACCAATAACGTTTCAATGAAAGTTGTTTTACAACCAATGACAGTCGTGTTTCACCTCGCTCTTTATCGATTTCTCTTTATCAGCTCCTGCTTTTGTGATAAAGAAAGCTCCTCCTTTTTAATGCTCTGAACAGGTCAAAGCATTATTTTTCTCCAACAAATACATTGAATGTAGTAAATAATGAAAAGATTCCTTGATTTTACTGAGTTATTTACTAAAAAAATAAATGAATGACCCGTAATGTTGATTATGATATATAGTTTGATGTGTTTAATTATTTCTTCACTTGGGTGCACTCTTACAATATTGCGATCTTATTTGGCAATAAATAATATGAACAAGCAGCAGTGAATGAACATAACCTCACATTTCTGATTTGTTTTCAAACATCGCAGTTTACATTAAATATATAAATATTTTAAAATAACTATAGTTAAACAATGATTTTTGAGTAAACAGCTTAATTTTATTCGTTAAATAATCCTAAAAAAGCCACTCTTGTTTTCCAAATTCTCTTGATAAATTCACTCCTCACTTCGTGAGTCGTGAATTTATCGATAATTTGAAAATCACTCGTGGCATTACTTATGAATAATACATTAGAGGTGCTTTTTAAGAAAGATGAATTATGTCTGTATTTTGGGCCCAGCTGCAGACTATGCGCGAGAACTTGTGTGTACCACAAATTGGTTTTGAGAATAAGGATCGGTTCTGTTGATAACGTTCATGATAGAGAATTATATAAAGATAGAGCTAATAAAGCAGAGCAGATGACGGGCACGGATACATATAAATAAAAATATACCTACTACCATACCAAACAACATACCGCGGTGCAGGTTCATGGCCACGCGGACATAAGCTCTCCATACATCCATATTCTGATCTAACGTAACTTAACTTTTAAATTAATCAAAAACATTACTACTGCTACATGCTTAGCTGAATAACTAGGCAATGTTGTTGCAGTGATGCCAGGGATTGGGTGAACGTATTCAGTCAGAAGTACTGTTTCTGGATTAATGTACGATATCTTCCTTGTAGTTTTACTAGCTCTCCCACCTGATTTGTTTATATTCGTTCCCTCCCCTAAAGTGGTTGTTAATCTCAGCATAAAACAATATTTCTAGGGCTATCACTCACTCATTGCCACTATCAAACCCTTAAGTTCGTGATCGCGCGAATATAAGCTCTCCATATATCTCTATCCCGAGCTAATATCCGCTTTATAATGTAGTTTTCTCAAATCATGGTTAATGTTATTTTTCTACCTCATTCTTGGTCTACCAACTGTGCGTTTTATTCCGGTTTTCCTACAAGAAGTTTCGATGCCATGCTTTAATTCCCCTTTCGCGCCATATGTTATGCCCATCGCAGTCGTATAACGATCGTGTAGCTCACAATTATGTAGTCTGTTCCATTCGCTTGCATGTTCATCTCTCTTTGCTCCAAACAGTTTTCTAAGAACTTTATTCTAAAATACTCGTGATCTTTTCTCTTCACTTAAACTAAGAGTCCACGTTTCCCATCCATATAACTGGGAGAATAGCAGTTTATATATATATATATATATATATATATATAGTAAAACTTGCACAAAGCTGAATCGCATGGGAACATTTTTTTTCCACATTAGACAAAATTCCGCATTATAAAACATATAACTTATTAAAAATCTTAAATTATAGAGTACCGTATATGCTTTTTACGTACCTTGGATTAAATGTAGTTCCGCTACCATTGAAAAGTCTAGTATAGTATATATGAGCGACTTCGATGGTAACACGCGAAAAATCAGTCCCGTTCCGTCAACTTTAAACATGTCTCTTAGACGCGTATACTGAAATTATTGTACGCAGTTTCGGTTTCCGCTCACTAACTACACTTTCGTCCATATCCTTTGATTCCCTGCAAATTTCATTCCACACTACATTGTGTCTCTTTTAAAACCGTCTAGAAAACCTAAAGATCCCCGAAATCGTTATTCCCTAGGGATTTAGCAACAGCTAGAGCTTGACTTTGGAACATCGGTCATGATATTTGTAGATTTATCTTCAATCACTTTCTATCACTTTTTCATTTAATGAGAATCATACATACCCGTTTTAGCCATCTTTATTCCGTAAATTCAGAACGCTACCTGTGAAAGATCTGTCTCAGAACTTAAACTAATTTAAGATTTTACAGAACGTTGGTTATTTGTAAGACAGGTACAGTATCTGTATTTCGCATAATGGGTGTGCAGTGAGAACGAAAGAACATTTCAGGTACAAGTAGAATCTCTACTTCACCTGGCGCGGCGGCAGGAATCATTCCTTATTGTTTTTTTTTTGTCCTAACGGGAATTCAATAAAGTGGAAACTAATTTATTTCTCTCTCTGTCTTTCAGCTTTATATTTTTTTCGTGAATTATGTAGAAATATCCTTCCGTTTCCGCGTTGGACAGATTCCGTTTTAAGCAAAATAAATACACGTAAAATTACTATTATTTCACCGGGACCAAACCATTTGTTCACATTGGACAGATTTCCGCATTATTCACGTTCCGGACTAAACAAGTTTTACTGTATTTTCAGTTTAAGAGTTTTTGAGAGAATTTGGTACGACAAGAATCTCTGTAATGCATAATATAATGCATTTACAGTATATAGGGCTATGTATTGGTTTAATATCCAAATTCTCACTCCACATGTGTTTTCCACAATATGTTATTGCACTATGGTAATTTAGTTCTGCTGTTGTGAAACAAATGGTGTTCGCTCTTTATTTAATTTCACATGAATACGATTGATGATAAATGTAATATTGCGATTTTGTGGGACATAGGAGTTCGAATTCGTTGTAAAATACTTTACGTTTCAGGAAAATATTCAAATTCTCAATCAGGAATTATTTTTCAATCAATGTCTCTAGGTTGTCTTTATGATGTTACTAATATTCTCTCCTCGCATAGACGGAATTGTAACCCACTTCTGAAGTTTGGGCGCCTGGAAGGCGGAGTTACGTTACCCCGATGATATGGTAGCTGATGCATGATAATGAAGCTAAATCTAAACTTAACAAAAATATAAACCATGGAGGCCACAGAAATAATTCCCTTTAAGAAAATAATGCTGTGGTCTGAATGACATTCAAAAACGGAAACTCTTGCACTGGGAGTTATGTTACCCCGATTATATGATACATGATGGGCGATAAAAACGCGTATAATTAGAATAATTGCAAGGGTTAAAAGTGAATAAATAGTAAAATAGACTAATACAGATTTTCACCTAGAAGTATGGCTATAATTATTCATCCTAAATGATTAATTGATGGAAAAGTAAGGATTTTACGATTTGAAATTTGGTTGTAACCTCCTACGGCTCCTACAATAATTTAAGTAAGAATGATTAAAATAATAACTTATTCATCCCAGGAGAGTTCTTAAATCTAAATTTAACCTAAATCCAGATCATGGGACGCTACAGGAGCAATTACTTTAAGAAAAAATCCTGTGGTTTGATAGAAAAACGAACCCGGGACCCCATGAATGGGAGTTCCGTTACCCCGTTCATATGATAGGTCATAAATGTTAATAAACTTCCACGGAAATCTTTAATAAAAGGCGAAAGATTTATACGATTTGAAAGGAACTGTCAACAGCACGTACGGCTTATTGCCCGTGCGACTCATATTTGTAAATAATATTGTAAATATCTTACTTTTTGTCTAATAAAGTCCTACTACTACTAATAAACTTCAGGACGGTCTTTAAACCTTAATTTAACCTTAATCTAGGTAATGGGAAGCCTTTTAGAAAAAAAATTCTATGGTCTCAACGAGAATCAAACCCAGGACCCCAATGAAGTGTGTGTTACGTTACTCCATTGATATGATACGATCCTCCATAGTAACTCTGCCCGAGGGCAGGTCTTTCACTGCAATCATAGCATTTTCATGCTATGCTTGCAGCTTTACTAGGGAATTGTAGGCGTTGTTGCTTCCCGTTGCTTTCCACACCGGTGAAGGATGAAGATGATGATAATGATAATGATGCCCATATAATTTCGGGGACCATTTGGGCCTTAAAGGTTTCCTGACATTTGTCTTACAGGTGAGGAGAAACCCTGATAAAAAAACCTCACTCAGAAAAACTGTTCCAACCGGGGATCAACCGCGGGCCCGCTGCGAGAAGGCAGCACGTTACCTCGAGATCACAGCAGTGGACAAATGTAACATTTGAACACTAAAATTCAAACAATGTGAACAATGTTCGATGATGAACGATAATGAAGCGGCAGGAGGGCCTTAAACCTAAACTTAATCTTAATCCAGACAATATGAGGACACAAAATAATTCCTTTTAAGAAACCATTCCTGTGGTCTGACTGAGAATCGAACCCCATGAAATGTAGTCAGAAGCACTAACCATTACTGTATTAAACTAATCTAAGGAAATTAAATCCGACCAAAAATCGAATTCAGCCCCGTTACACGACAAACAATACCGGTAATGAAACGTATATACTACAGCAATGGTATCATCGAGGTTTCTAAGCTGTTTCAGGTCGCTTTATTCGTGATGCTGTAAAATTTGCATGATGCAAAATAAAATGGAGTTGTCGTGTGCCGGTAGTTGATACCTGCGGATGCACGCTTCATCATTTTACATGTCGTGTAGTACAATATTAATGTAGGTCAAGAACAAGCGAACAAGAGGATGTAAACTATAGGAAGTGGTAAAATTACCATCATCATTCTCAGTTTCTTGCTATTCTCTATGACGCATCAAGTAAGAAGTAAACATGATTTAAACTCCTGCCTCGAGCTTAGAAAATATGACAATTACTCTAATTTCTAGGTTCTACTTAAATTCAAACACTGACGTCAATTGCAATTAGTTCCACTTTATGATTCATGATTTCCAGCTTCCCAAAGTAAGGGCCTTCAGTATTTTTACATGGTTGATTTTTTTTGCCTTAGAGGGAATGTCAATTTAAAATGCCAAAAATTGAGCTATTACAAAACTTCTTACTGGCTATTTAACACATACCTCAAATAGTAGTCAATGACCAATCACGTTTCACTGAATTTTGTTTTACAATCAATGGCAGTCGTGTTTCATCTCGCTCTTTATCGATTTCTCTTTATCAGCTCCTGCTTTTGTGAAAAAGAAAGCTCCACCTTTTCAATATTATTTACAGGTGATAGCATTATTTTTCTCCAACAAATACATTGAATATAGCAAATAATGAACAGATTCTTTGGTTTTACTGAGTTGTTTACTAAAAAAATAAATGAATAACCTATAATGTTCATATATAATATACAGTTTCATGTATTTAATTATTTCTCCACTAGGGTGCATTCTTACAGTATAGCGATCCTATTTGGCAATAAATACTATGATCAAAGTGCAGTGAATGAACATAACCTCACATTTCTGATTTGTTTTCAAACATCGCCGTTTACATTAAATATATAAATATTTTAAAATACTGGTAACTGTATTCAAATAATGATTTTTGATAATACATATTTTATTTTATTCGTTAAATAGTCCGAACAAATGCCACTCTTGATTTTAAAATCCTATGTGATTCGTTAATTTATCGATGATTTGCAAATCACTCGTGTTATTACTTATGACTATTTAACTCATGCCTCACATGGGAGTTAATGATCAATCACATTTCAATGATTTTTTATTTACAACCAATCATAGTCGTGTTTCGCCTAACATTTACCAACTAAGTTTATCATAATAAAGAAAGCACCTCCTATTTAACATTCTGAATAGGTCATAGCATTATTTTGCAGTGACTGACCCTCCAAGAAATGCGGCTACCAGATTGTATATATAGTGCATGAATGTCAACACATACCGCATGCGGGAGTTAATATAAAAGCATTTGTAATAATTGATTATACCACCAAAAAAATAAACCACTGTTTGCACTTTCTTAAATGTATTTTTCACAGAAAAATATAATTGACATATTTACATAATAGGACATCAGAAATTAATTAAAATGCAGTTTGATGTGTTTAATTTTTTCTCCACTAGAGTGCATTCTTACAATATTGCGTTCCTTTGGCAATAAATAATATGATCTGGTTGCATTGATGAACAAAATAAGCAAATGAAGCGTACCAATCGTTTCTCAGTTGTTTTCAAACATCGCCGTTTACATTAAATATATAAATATTTTAAAATAACTATATTTAAATAATGATTTGTGAGCAAACAGCTTAATTTTATTCCTTAAATAGTTCTAACAAATGCCACTCTTGATTTTCAAATTCTCTAGATAAATTGGATATCACTCGTGGCATTACTTATGATAATATTCAGAACATTTTAAAGGACTGTGGTAGTAATTACCATGTAAACGGTGAATGTTGTGATATTTTATGCAAATACACTTGTTAAATTAGGCCTACTTTAATTTATGTCTAAGTAACTAATTAACCAATTGGCACTATCGAAATCGTAGGTTCATGGAAGCGCGGGCATAAGCTCTCCATACATCCCTAACTGAGCTAATGTTTTCCAATCATCCTTTGCAAATTCTACTTCCCTCCAACCATAGTTAGTTATTCTGCCACCTCATTCTTTGTATACCTACTGGGCGTTTTTACTCTGGTTTTCCTACAAGTAGCTTACATTAACCTTTTTCATGCCCCATCAATGCCACATGCCCAACGCATTGTGCAAGACTTCTATCTGTATATATAATGGCGTAGCCCATTGTAGAGCCATAGCCTTTCCATTGTTAATTTTTAGTTACCTTATTTGACCATAGATGTCATGAATGGTATGCAGTCACAATACCGACTCAGTGAGACACCTAGCAGACAAATAAGTATTACTAGAACGTTCAGGTCGGTAATTTTGTTTGCAGGCCTTTTCAATCAGATTTAAGGATCTTTTACGTGCCAGAAAATCTTCAGAATCGGGACCCATGATTTAAAGAGTCCCTCCCGGAGGAAAAACTCCTTGAATTTTTACGTTCTAAAAAAATCCATCGATCCCGGTCGAGTTTGAACCCACGACCCTCGGGACCAGAGGCTAGGAGCATAACCACTAGTCCACCGCGGCCAACCTACAAACTTAATTGTTCATATTATATCTAGTTTCCTATAAAGGTCATGTAGGTCACTGATATGCAGTTTTCTCCATTCGTCTGTCGATTCATCCATATAATATAACTGGGACGATAACAGTTTTATATTCTTTTCAGTTCAACATTTTTTGACAGACGTTGGTACGACAAGAGTCCCTGTAATGACTAATAGCTTTTTTAATTTATGTCTACATAAATTTGAAAGCATTTTTATGCACAATATATGCAATTTGTTTCACTTTAAGATACCGATTTAAGTTTTTATATGTATATGGAAGAAATGATGAAGTAATCGACTTCAAAATCCTAAGAACAAAAAGTTCAAACAAGAATGAGGTGCAGAAAGAAATTAATCATAGGTTTCATTTTGGAAATGTATGCTATTATACAATACATGGTCTCTTGTCTCAACTTCTCTATAGAGAAAATAAACCCAACTAGCACAAATGTACAAATATATATATATAGTTTATTTTCATGTCATATTTGACCTTAATTGCTAAATGTCAAAATTTAATTATAACTTCAAAATAAAGAAGCGCCGTTGCTATAAAGTAAATATTCTCTTTAAAACGCTTATTTTAAAAGAAACCACTAGATGGCATTGAGTCTGTTGTACCATTGTCTCTTGTGAATGAGAATCATAAATATGGAATGAAAAATAAATGTTTGTGCTAGGAGCCAAAAGGTTATGTCACTAACGTTTAGAGTTACAGGTCCCGGGTTCAAATCTGGGCGCAGGCGTTTATTTTGCTTTTAATGGCTTATTTTTGTCTTTATTATTATGGATAATTTTACCTTAGGCTATTTATATGTTATACTAATCATGATAGATTAAGATTCTATTAAGAGCTGTAATGTAAATTTCATTTACATACAACATTGTATACTATACACACAATAATAATATTAATAAAATATTATTATTATTATTAACTTTACTCTATCTGGCAGAATTTGGGCTTTAAGGCTTTGTCTACCATTCAGGTTAGAAAAAATACAAAAATATGAGTATTGTATCTCTAATATATTACAACAATAATATTGTATAATATATCTACAATACAATTATTTACAATATAATTATATTGATTTACTTTAGATTTAACGAATGAAATAAAGAAATGCACAAGATAGAAAAATGTCAAGAAACTTTAAGGCCCAAACGGACCCTGAACATCATCTGTCCATCATTATCATCCTTAACATATTTATTAAGTTTAGGATTAAGGCCTCTCCTGGTGCATCATTACCATCATCATCACGTACCATATATCATCGGGGCAGCGTAACTCCGCCTACCAGGCGTCCCAACCTCAGAAGTGGGTTACAATAACGCCATGCCAGGAGAGAATACCAGAATATCGAAATGATAACATGGTGCCATTGAATAAAAAAATAATGATAATAAATAGTAGTAATAAAATAAATTGAACGGTAAACACCAATTAATACATGTACATTACATGGGGTAATGATCACGCATATCTAAATAAATAAAAACATCGTTAACTTATTCGCTGCGCATTATAACTCTCCGTATTGCGTTCTATTAGAACACATGTATTCATGTACAAAGAAAAATGAACATCGCTCAACGTTGCAATCAATTCGATGTAATCTAATATATAAAAATCAATGTTATGAAATTATTGTATTGTCACGGGTCCTTTACAAGTATACAAAATTTCAAGTCGATCCAATTATTTTAAGTGGGTGAAAAAAGCGTTGAAAGATTCAGTTACATAGATAGACAGATAGATAGATCGATACAGGTCAAGCTAATATAAAGCGTGTAAAATCAATGTTTTTCGGGATAGTGCGTTTTGTTGTACTTACATCAATGGCGACATTGATTGAAAGTTCAAGTTCCTACATTTCGGGGTTGCCAACCTAAATAACTATACGGTAATAAAATAACTACACTGTAATATTACAAACCGCGTGTGGGATGTAAAACCACTTCCCTCTATGTATACTACATACAACGTATATACAAAAAATATCCAATAGGTAGTGTTAATATACATTATACGAAAAAAATCACTGCATTTAAATGAACTGAACTTTATTTGAAACAATATAAAACAATAAATACGTACTTGCCGCCATTTTCTCACTAATATTGTCTCACGGCCTTCTGTAGTTTCAAGTAATAAACATTGCCCACACTGTTAATGTTAGTTAACTGTTTATAATGAACGCAAATATTTCCAACAAAAACTCCAAGCGCGACAGGCCTAGAAGGCCCTTGGCTGACCAGCCGGCTGCTGACCTCACATCCACATGTGTTAATCACAGAGGTAGACGAACATCTAGGGGTGACATGTGGTCAGCATGTCGGGTCCCCCAGCCGTTATAGCTGTTATTCTCAACCTGGAGTCGCTACTTATTGTAGCTACTCAAATGCCTCACGATGCTGGGTGGGCACCGGTCCCATACTGGCCGAAATTCCACGAGAAAAGTCTTCCCCTAAAGAGACTCGAACCAGCGCAAGTCCCATAGCTCTGCTCCAAGGCTTCTTGCCTTAACCACTCCGCTACGGCGCGGGACATATTTCCAACAAAGATGTTATTATTTTACTATTATTTGTTATTTTGAAAACACCATCGCGCAAAAAATAATGTACAACGCATGTTTTTTGATGTGCTATCGCTCGGTTTTTATACATTTTCTTCACTTCTGTAAAAACCACTTCCGAACCTCGCATCATAATATAGGCCTACTATTAGTATTGTTCGTATTTTAGACGATGCTATACTGTTCATCCGATTGTGATGAGGATTTTTGCAAAATATTCAGGATTTTCCCGGAAAGGCTATAGGCTATAAGAGAGTTTTAATGCTCAATCCCTAACTAACGGTTTAATATTTTTAGGGAAAATAAATCAATGGTGGCAATATAATAATTTAAAAACGTTTTTCACCCTTAAAAAATCAGTCATTCTAGTGAAATATGTGAAAAAAAAAGAGTGGCTTTTTGTACGCTTAAATGGCTTACGCTGCCTAAACCATAACAAATGCACAGAAGTATTGTACACAGAATTGAATATCTAAAAAAAAAAAACACTACAAAAAAGTCCGCGTCAGCAGATGTATAAGTTTTACGGATAACTAACAATAACTGTTTTTGTCTTTCATTTATGCCAGATTCCCGGGCAAGCATAGCAGCGCACGACGGGTATTCTTTTACGGATAACTCAAAATAACGAATTTTGTCTTTCAGTTCATTTATGCCAAATACATAGAATCCCGGGCAACGCCGGGTAATCAGCACAGGGTGTCTTAAAATAATTACGATATGACTTTACTTAATGTTATTGCTTGAATATTAAATTGTGGAAAATGCAATTTTATTTTCTATTTGGATTGTATGAAAGGTAGTTTGAAAATGGAATTAATTAATTTATTGATTGTTTTGGCTGCAATAACGAAGAAAGCAAACTTATAATTATTTTTCCTTTTACATATTCAACTAAACATAAAAAACAACAATTTCGTCTAATTTATCCCTAGAAGATTGGTATAAGTAGATTCTTGGGCAACGCCGGGTAATCAGCGGGGTAAACATACTAACGATATACATTTATAATTAACTATTATTCTACCAGTTATATTATATGGATGCGAAACATGGACTCTTACTTTAAGGCAAGAAAGGAGATTACGAGTATTTGAGAATAAAGTTCTTAGGACAATTTTTGGACCAAAGAGAGATGAATAGACGGTAAATGGAGAAGATTCCATAACAGTGAATTACATGGTCTTTATAGGAAGCCAGATATAATGAGAACAGTTAAGTCTCGTAGATTGCGATGGGCAGGACATGTGGCACGAATGGGGAGTGAAAGACGTGCATGGAAGATTTTTGTAGGAAAACCAGAGGGAAAACGCCCAGTTGGTAGACCAAGAATGAGGTGGGAGAATAACATTAACTATGATTTGAGGGAAGTAGATTATATTGGAAAACATTGGCTCAGGATAGGGGACATATGGAGAGCTTATGTCCGCGCGGCCATGAACCTACGGGTTCGATAGTGCCAGTGAGTTAGTTATACATTTATAATTAATTATTTCTTTCACTAATTCAACTAAATGCAAAAACAAGTAGCAGCGCAAGCCGGGTATTAGCTTGTGTGTAATAAACTAATGAAAGCGAAATATGAAATAAGTTATTTAAAAATTGTTATTTTTTCAGGTTTGATTTTGGTTGGACCGCAATTTATCTTTATCTTTTATTTTTGACATGTAAACTTCATTTTTATAATAAAAATCATTCGGTTGTCCACTTTTTGCACGTAACCATGGTTTCCAAATGATAGAACTACTACAAGAAAAACAAAAGAAAAACAGAAAGAAGCTTGCTGGATGCTTCTCTTAATTTAAAACTCCATTTTGACGCATGGCTTCCTGTGTTTAGTATGTGACATTACTAAACTTCTCAAGAGAAAGATGAAAGCAAATAAAAAAATAATCATGTTAAAAGAATGAATGAGAAGAGAAAAAGTTGTAGAGAAGTGTTTAAAAACTTGGCACGCTATGTTAAGAGAAGCTATAAAAGAGGTCTCTATTAATTACATTGATAGTGGTGCCATCTAGTGACTCTCGCTACGACTTAATATCACGTGGAAGTGAGAGGGATGAAGAGGGGATCTGCTACGTCATATCCGGTGCAATTAAATGTTAAGACTTGACTGTTCTTGTTAATATAATATTGTTAATATTTGTTGGAATTGTGCCAATCTTATCACATGTCAAGGACTAGGATAAAATACGCGAGAATATGTATTAGGTTATGTTTTGTCACCAATATTTTATCATAAGTAATGCCACTAGTGATTTCCAATTTATGTAGAGAATTTGGAAATCAAGAGTGGCGTTTGTTAGGACTATTTAACGAATAAAATTAAGCTGTTTACTCACAAATCATTATTTCATCATCATCATCATAGTACATTCACGAGTTTAGGCCATTTGTTGACCTGTTTCGGCCTCAAGAGAAACACCATCCAAAAGTCTTTTGAGTGGACGTCCTGGTCTTCTTCTTCCTGCAGGTTGATATCTTAACATTTGTTTGGGTATTCTGTGATCTTCTTCGATGAACATGTTGCATCCATCTTGACTTATAATCATAAATTTTGTTTTCTAAAGGTTCCATGAGTAATTCTTCTAAGATGTCTTCATTTTTTTTTGTGATCTAGTAGTGTGTATCCTGCAGTCCTCCGAAGATATCTCATTTCAGCAGATCTAAGTCTCTGTATATCCTTCTGTTTCAACGTCCATACTTCGCTAGCATACAAATGAGTTGGAAGAGCCAGTGTTTTATACACTTTCAGTCTTGAATGCTTTTGGACTAACTGTGGCTTGAAGATAGAATTTATTAACCCTAAAATTCTTAAAAATTTAGATATTTTTGCATTTACATCCTTTTCTTCTTCATATGAGATATTGCATCCTAGATATGTAAATTCATTATTTAAATATAGTTATTTTAAAACATTTATACATTTAATGTAAAACGGCGATGTTTGAAAACAGATGACAAACGATTGTTATTCTTCATTTGTTCATCACTGCAACCAGTTCATATTATTTATTGTAAGAATGCACCCTAGTGGAGAAATTTATAACCAACGTTATATGTTATTAATTAATTTCTGATGTCCTATGATGAAAATATGTAAATTATATTTTTTCTGGAACGTTAATTCAGGGAAATAATATGTTTAAGAAAGTGCAAACATTTGTTTCTTTTTATTGTGGTATAATCAATTGCTAGAAATGTTTTTATATTGTATCCCGCAAGCGGTGCTAACATTCGTGCACAATATATACAATCTAGTAGCCATATGCAGTTCTTATAAAATAGTGCTATGACCTATTCAGAATGTTAAAAAGGGGGAGCTTGATTTTAAAGTGATAAAATTAAATTGATAAAATCGAGGTGTAAAACGACTGTGATTGGTTGTAAATAAAAAATCATTGAAATGTGATTGGTCATTGACTTCCATTTGGGGCATGAGTTAAATAGTTACAGTAAATTCCATTTATAAGAAGATGATGGAACCATGTTTTGGTCCAATAAATTACTGGTCCTATTAATTATATTTATATATTAATAACTTATAATTATGACCACACTCTTTTAAACTCACTGGCACTATCGAAGTCATAGATTCATGGTCGCGAAGAGAAAACTCTCCATAAATCCTTAACATAGTTTTATAAATACCTGCATCCACCTCTAACATTCCAAAATGGTTAAGTTTATTATTCAATAATTTAATTCTACAACAACCTAGCTTTGATATTAAGAATTCATTGGAATTTATTGAGAAAACTAAAAACATAGAGTTACAGGAAGGGTATATCCTGATTTCGTTTTATGTTAAATATATTTTCCTCATCAGTTCCTGACTCGTGAATTTATCAATGATTTAAAATCACTCGTGACATTACTTATGACTATTTAACTCATGCCCCAAATGGGAGTCAACGACCAATCGCGTTTTAATGAATTTTGATTTACAACCAATCACAGTCGTGTTTCACCTGGAATTTATCAAGTCAGTTTATCATATCAAAGAAAGCTCCTCCTTTTTAATATTCTGAATAGGCCAGAGCAGTATTTTGCAGTGACTGACTCTCTAAAGAATACGGCTATCAGGCTGTATATATAGTGGACGAATGTAAACAGATAGTGCTTGCGGGATATAATATAAAAACAATTTTAGCAATTGATTATACCACAAAAAAAAAGAAAAAAAGAAAAAGAAACCCCCTGTTTGCACTTTCTTAAACGTATTATTACCCAGATAATAACGTTCCAGAAAATATAATTGACGTACTGGTATTTAGATCATAGAACATCAGAATTAATTAGCATACAGTTTGATGTGTTTTTTTTTCTCCACTAGGGTGCATTCTGACAATATTGCGATCATTTGGTAATAAATAATATACTTCGATCTGGTTGCAGTGATGACCAAGTGAAACATAACAAACGTTTCTCATTTGTTTTCAAACATGGCCGTTTACATTAAATATATAAATATTTCAAAATAACTATATTTAAATAATGATTTGTGAGTAATAGATTAATTTTATTCGCTAAATAGTGCTATCAAATGCCACTCTTGATTTCCAAATTCTCTAGATAAATTCACTCCTCACTTCGTGAGTCGTTAATTTATTGATAATTTGGAAATCACTCGTGACATTACTTATGATAAAGTTGTTATTACAGTAAATTAAAACTGTTATTTAACAATAGGTTCGTTAAGGTGAAATGTGAATACATACAATCATGTAACCATCCATAATGTCTGTTTTTTAATAAATGGGATTGAATAAATAGAAGAAAGAAAAACACGAAGAAATATTACTGTCAAGCAAATTATTTAATCGGTAGAGGAGAGGGGATCAGTTAAACATGGTAGCTAGTTATTGTTAAACCTCGCCCATAAAGTGTCACTGTTACTTGTTTTCTTATATCCAGTAGCTTCTACGACTACTTGATTCCGTTGGGCCATCATTCTCTGTTTATTTTTGTGGATTTGTGGCTCTTGGGAGGTGAACATTTAGGATGCTAAGAGGTAAAAGGTAATAAAGTTTGAAGAAAAAAATGTTAGAAGGCATGTCCAGTGCATTAACATCAATAGAGTCAGATGTTCACTCACATTTCTCAGTTGTCATGTATTCTAGCCATTACGTATGCATGTATATAAATAATGCTATAAACTTAATGTTAAAAGGGCACAATGTAACTAGTGGATTGTTTGAGTGTTTCAATAAATTTTATTCCAAATGAATATCATAAGTCCTGGCCGATTCATTACCTCGAGAACAAAACATCACGAGTTTTAAATTAAGCTCGGTAAATTAGCGATGCAATACTAAAAACTCTGATTGTTTAGAAGATAAATAATTCTACTGTTCTTGTCAAATGAAATGGAGAAACAATTTAAAATTATAACGCATACTAGAATTGAATTCAAAAGTGCTTTCTCTCACACTCCACCTAAAGGGTCAAGTTTATTATTTATTGTCTTTTCTCCCTCCCTCTCTCTCACTCTCTCACACACACACTATCACTCTCTCAAAACTATTCTTCGCTAGTTTGAGATCCATAGTTACTAGAGCCTCTGCCATCCAAAAATAAATGTTTTCCCCCTTTCGTGTTTTAATATTTTTATTCCGGGAAATTCTCGTATAAGACTTGAAAGCATAATAATAGTTCCTTCGATTGGTTGCTGGCCAAAGTAAGGCAAGACCAGTGATGGGGCTGCCATCTTATAGCCTCTGGAAGCAGAATAACGGCTTGTGAAATGAGATTCATGCGCAGAACAGCGGGTTACACCAGATGGGATCGGAAAAGGAACACCGATATCTTAAAAGAATTGAAGACTACGCCAATTTTGGAATATATTAAACAGTACCAACTAAATTGGAAACACCATCTTGAAATAATGAGTTCAAATCGGATCCCTAAAGCTGTTTATAATTATATACCAAGAGGACGAAAATCACTGGGCCGTCCTATGAAACGCTGGAGGGAAAATTTTCTATAGGATCGTAACAGGTCTTGGCCTAATACTTGGAAGGAAGGAAGGAAGAAGAAGAAGAAGAATATTTTTATGCCTGCTGTTTAGCTCATACTGTTTATTTTGTACACTAAACATAACCACACTCACATACGTGAACATCATGATGGAATATGTACAATTTCATCATCATCATCATAGTAAATTCACGAATTTAGGCCATTTATTGACCTGTTTCGGCCTCAAGAGAAACACCATCCAGAAGTCTTTTGAGTGGACGTACTGGTCTTCTTCTTCCTGTAGGTTGATATCTTAACATTTGTTTGGGTATCCTGTGATCCTCCATTCGATGAACATGTTGCATCCATCTTGACTTATAATCAGAAATTTTGTTTTCTAAAGGTTCCATGTGTAATTCTTCTAAGATGTCTTCATTTCTTTTGTGATCTAGTAGCTTGTATCCTGCAGTCCTCCAATGGTATGTCATTTCAGCAGATCTAAGTAGCCTATCTGTATATCCTTCTGTTTCAACGTCCATACTTCGCTACCATACAAAAGAGTTGGAAGAGCCAGTGTTTTATACACTTTTAGTCTTGAATGTTTTTGGACCAACTGTGGCTTGAAGATAGAATTTATTAACCCTAAAGTTCTTAAAAATTTAGATATTTTTGCATTTACATCCTTTTCTCTTCTTCATATGAGATATTGATCCTAGATATGTAAAATTATTCATCTGCTCCAAAATTTTATTGTTCAGTACAATTTTACTTCTGACAGTATCTACACCTTGAAATGCCATAATTTTTGTTTTCTTGTACAATTTCATTTGAAGCAAAGTCCTCTAGCCTATGTTTGAAAATCGAAACTGGAGGTCTGTCTTTATTATTTTATTGTTTATTAAAACATGTATTTATTTAGCAGTTTCATAGTGTTTCACATCTTCCTGCACCCAATTAATCTAGTGCCATTTTCCTGCACATCTCTCTGTCATTCCCATCTCTATCGCCCAATTCTTTTTCCCTGATTCTGCTCAAAACACTATAAATCTATGCTATTTTGTGCAGTCCTTTTCTACTTCTACAAAGTGACCACATTCTAATATTCGTTTGCGGAATCTGTCTTCTGTCTTCGTTTTTACATGACCGTGCCATTTCAATTGTTTTCTTTTTATAAAATCCACAATTGAAGGTTGATGGCTCATATTTTGTTTACAATATTTCGTATTCTATCCCTTCTAGAAATACCAGCTGAACGCTTCCAAAAGTCAATTTCTGCAGAATTTAACTACTTATTTTTCTAGATTTTAATTCCCGTGTTTCTCCATCGTATGTCATTCTACTCCTTATTGCTGTATTAAAAGTGTTTGTTTTTGTTTTATAACTTATATTCTGATCTCATAAAACAGCATTTAATTTTGATATTGTATTAATGAAATGGAATAAGTCATGTAGGGTATTGGGAATCAACATTAATGACCGTTTACTGCACAATTTATTATTCGCTGATGACCAGGTTATAAGAGGACAAGATAAAGAAGATATAGAACATATGATTAGAAAGTTGGTAGATGCATTTGAGGTAGGTGGACTGCATATAAACTATATTAAAACAGAATATATGGTAATCGGAGGAAATTCAGAAGATTTACAAATAAATAATATTATAATTAAACGTGTTGAAGAATTTAAATATCTTGGATCTATAATAGATAAATCTGGTACTTGTGAAAAATATATTATTAACAGAGTAAATTGTACAAGGAAGGCGATTAGATCCCTGAATGGTATTTTATGGAATAGAAATTTGACCAGAAAAACAAAAAAAGAAATTATACAGACAATAATAGAAAGCATACTTACATATGGATCAGAAAGCTGGACAATAAATGAAAGGATGCAGAAAAGAATCTTGATGACAGAAATGGATGGATTATGAAGTATGAGAATATCCAGGCTACAAAAGATTAGAAATACATATATCAGACAAGAAATGGATGCACAAGAAACTGTTATCGATAGGATAACAAAGAGAGCTCTACAGTGGTATGGACATGTACAACGGATGTCGGAAGAACAGTGGCCTAAACAGGTGTTAGATTGGATGGTACCAGGCAGAAGGAAGAGGGGGAGAAGTAGAAGAACATGGTATGAGGGAATATATGATTCCATGATGAAGAGGGGTATGGAAGAAGGACAATGGGAAGATAGGAATCTCTGGAAAGCAGGAATCAAAGGCGAACTGCTGGAAAGTGGAAAGCCTGTATTAAGTAAGTAAGTATTAAGTAAGATTTATTCTAATTTGTCCTTTTATTAATTTCAACATCATGACTTCCCACTGCACTAATCTCGCTCCCAAATACACCTATTCGTCACAATTATTATTATTTTTTATTGCGAATGAACCCATATATGACTACGCAAATTACTTATTATTATTATTATTATTATTATTATTAATATTACTATTATTATTATTATTATTAATTGGAATTATGATTTTCATTTTTTAAGAATGTACATTTACGAGTGAGTACGGTACATTGGATGCTGATTGTACCAGAATGTACCGAGAATAACGGAATAATTTCTGTTTTTCAACGTCACAAAATTTTAAAAATAAAATAAACACAGAAATAGTCTAGAAAATTGTAGCATGAATGGAGGATGACATAAGTGTATGAAACTTCTTGTAGGAAAAACAGAGAGAAAGCACTCTATGATTGACAAGAATGAGGTGGGAAAATAAACATGATTAGAGGTGTGAATTATATAGGGATTCATTGGAAAACATTAACTCAGATAGGGGTGTATGGAGAATATATCTTTGACAATTGATATTCGGTGCATATATATATATATATATATATATATATACATATACAGGTGTTTCTAAATTAGACCGACAAAGTTTGGGATCAGATAGAGAACCTTCATTGAAGCATATTTTGTTAAGGAACCTATGGGCAGAAACGCTTCGATTCAGGATTAGGGGGATCTTACAAGAAGATATTGAAGGAAACAGATAATAATAATAATAATAATAATAATAATAATAATAATAATAATAATAGCTTTATTTTACCTGGCAGAGTTAAGGCCTTAAGGCCTTGTCTACCACTCAACCAGGTTTAAAAAAAATACAAACAAAAAATAGTCTTAAATCTAAATTACAATATATATCTATAAATATAAACGATTACAAGTTATGAATACAATACAATTAATATTTATAATGTATTTTGATTTACTCTAAATTTAACGAATTAAATATATATGTACAATATATATAAAAAACAGGAAAAGATTAATGACATAGTATAAAATTAAATAAATAGAGAAAAATTAATTATTAGACAACAGGTAACTGTATAAGCGTGACTTAAAGGTACCAAGTGTGCGGCAACCCCTGATATCTTGAGGAAGGAGATTCCAGGAGCGGGCAGAGGCTACTGTGAAGGAAGTAGAATAGGAGGAAGTGCTATGAAGAGGAATTGTTAGCAGACGCTATCTTGTGATCTAGTGTCAATATTGTGGTAAGAGGATAACTTCTCAAATCTAGACGCCAGGTAAGTAGGGATGTAGGAATTCAGAAGCTTGAAAAGTAGTGAAAGAGAGTGCAATTTACGTCTGTCAGTAAGACGGAGCCAAGAGAGGTTATTAAAGTGTTCGGAAATATGGTCATAACGGCGGATATTGAAAATGAATCGAACGCAAGCATTATGAACACGCTGCAGTCTCTGCGACAAGACATAGTTTAGATCATTATATATAATGTCACAATAATCGAAGTGTGGTAACACAAGATTCTGCACAAGGATTTGTTTTAACGAAACTGGGAGAAAATTCTTTAAACGTCTAAGATAATGTAAGATGGAGAAAGTCTTTTTACATATGTGTTTCACTTGTGTTTGCCAGGTTAGATTTGCGTCTAGATGTAGTCCAAGATCTATTACTGAAGAAGAATAAGATAAACGCTCCTTTCAGTCCAAGAGGGGTTTGTCATTACTACTATCGCTTGGTTTGTTTACTTCCGGAGCTCAGTAGTATTCGGAATCTATCACAGCAAGTTTGTTTACATCCATTGGTACGATATGTTAGATAGGTAGGGGTGGGCCCACTGCCTGGCTGGCACGCACACCTGACCTGATCTGCCTAGATGTATTTTTGTGGAGCGTCATGAAGGCAATGGTTTATGATATCGATATTGACTCTGAAGAAGATCTTGTAGCACGCTTTGTCAGCGCAGCAGCTGAAATAAGTGAAACCCCTAGCATCCTTGGAAGGATACAACAAAGAATGGCACATTGATGCACTGTTTGTCTGGATGTCAATGGACGTGTGTTCCAGCACTTGTTGTGATTAGACAATAAACTGGATTCATCCTGACAATGCAACACTGAAGTGAGTGTTTTTTATTTTATT
Source organism: Diploptera punctata (assembly GCA_030220185.1). Taxonomy (NCBI): domain Eukaryota; kingdom Metazoa; phylum Arthropoda; class Insecta; order Blattodea; family Blaberidae; genus Diploptera; species Diploptera punctata. The sequence goes on along the minus strand of JASPKZ010007977.1, from coordinate 396,594 downwards.
TTACTTAATTTTATTTATTTATTTATTATTTATTAGAATTAAGTATGTTATGTTTCTGTTTTTCTGTAAAGTATTTGGATTAACACACCGATTTATGTGACAGAGAATGACTTGATATTTGTACGTACCTACTTCCTTCCATCCCTTCCTCTGAGACCCCCCTTGCACTGAAACGAAGCGTCACATCCTATAGGTTCCTTAACAAAATGCTTCAATGTAGGTTAACTATCTGCTCCCATAGTTTGTGGGTCTAATTTAGAAAAAACCATATATATATATATATATATATATATATCACTGGCACTATCGAACCCGTAGATTCATGACCGCGCGGATATAAGCTCTCCATACATCCCTATCCTGAGCTAATGTTTTCCAATCATTCGCTGTATAATCTTCTGCCCTCAAATAATAGTTAATGTTATTCTCCCACCTCATTCCTGATCTACCAACTGGGCGTTTTCCCTCTGGTCTTCCTACAAGAAGCTTCCATGCACGTCTTTCATTCCCCATTCGTGCCACGTGTCCAGCCCATCGCAGTCTACGAGAATTAACTGTTCTTCCTATAAAGACCATGTACTTCATTATTATGTAGTCTTCCCCATTCACCTGTCTGCTCACCTCTCTTTGGTCCAAAAATTTTCCTAAGAACTTTATTCTCAAATACTCGTAATCTCCTTTTCCCCCTTGAAGTAAGAGACCACGTTCCGCATCCATATAATATAACTGGTAGAATAATAGTTTTATATATTTTCATTTTTACGTTTTTTGAAAGGAGTTGGGAAGTCAAAAGTCTGTGTAATGCATAATAGCACGCATATCCAGAATAGAGCCTATGTTTAATTTATTTGTGATTTATAAAGTCTTAACATTCCATGTTTCTAGGAACATATCCTTGTGTTTGAACTTTGGCATGGGTTTCCTGAAGAGTCCCCGCCCGGAGAACCGAATGGGGGACTAGACCTCCAGAAAATTTTACCCCAATAGAACCCATGTCCGCATTTCTTGACGGTTATAATTTTTACGGTGAAAGATCGTCACTATTTCGACCAAGGTACTTTTTTCGTCTGGCTTATCACCTTCGACCAGTATGTATATATATATATATATATATATATATATATATATTATTTATATACAGAATTTTAATATTTACACATCTTTCTGTGCCTAAAGTTTTATTTTTCTACTCCACTCGTCCCTCTCCATCCAATCCATGTCCTCCTGTCCTCCAGTCCTCTTGCTCTCATTCCAGTTCTTATTTGTGCATCCACGAGTTTCGAGGTCTTCCTCTCCTCCTTCTTCCAGGTGGACACCATTCCAATGTTTTCCTGGGTAATCTTTCTTCTTGCATTCGTCGTACGTGCCCATACCAATTTAATTGCTTATATATATATATATATATATATATATATATATATGATTCAATTAAGAGGGAGAAGTTATATAGTATCCTGCTGGAGTTCGGAATTCCTAAAAAGTTAGTTAGACTTATACGAATATGTCTAAATGGCACAATGAGTAGGGTGCGTGTAGGCAAACAGTTTTCGGACACTTTTGAAATCCAGAATGGGTTGAAGCAAGGAGATGCACTATCTCCTCTACTATTTAATATTGTACTAGAGCATGCCATTAAATCTTTAGAGAATGAGGAAGGCTTACAACTGAATGGTATTAATAAGCTGTTAGTTTATGCTGATGATGTAGTATTATTGGCCGATAGCGAGGAGATACTAAAGAACAACACGCACACACTATTGAGTAATACTAAGAAATTAGGACTGGAAATAAATATCAATAAAACTAAATATATGGTCACACGTAGAAATTCATTATATAATGGAAATGGACAGCTAATGACAAATGAGGGAAATTTTGAGGAAGTGGCTGAATTCAAATACCTAGGAACAATGATCACAAATAGGAATGAGATGCACAAAGAAATTAAACATAGACTCAATTCTGGAAATTCATGCTATTATGCATTGCAGAGACTCTTGATGTCCCAACTCCTTTCAAAAAACGTTAAACTGAAAATATATAAAACTATTATTCTATCAGTTATATTATATGGATGCGAAACATGGACTCTTACTTTAAGAGAGGAAAGGAAATTACAAGAATTTGAGAATAAAGTACTTAGGAACATTTTTGGACCAAAGAGAGATGAACAGACAGGTGAATGGAGAAGACTACATAACAATGAACTACATGGTCTTTATAGGAAGCCAGATATAATAAGAACAGTTAAGTCTCGTAGACTGCGTTGGGCAGGACATGTTGCACGTATGGGGAATGAAAGACTTGCATGGAAGCTTCTTGTAGGAAAGCCAGAGGGAAAACGCCCAGTTGGTAGACCAAGAATGAGGTGGGAGAATAACATTAACTATGATTTGAGGGAAGTAGATTATACAGGGAATGATTGGAAAGCATTAGCTCAGGATAAGGATGTGTGGAGAGCTTATGTCCGTGCGGCCATGAACCTACGGGTTCGATAGTGCCAGTGAGTAAGTAAGTAAATAAGTAAATATATATATAAGCGATAACATTGATACCAGCAGTGATGAAAATAAAAAGGCCACTAATGAAGTGTGAGTATTTAACACAAGTATTATGCTGTAGGCCCGGGTGGCGTGTGGCACTTTAATGTACCTATAAGGTGAGAGGTTAAACTGCGTTAATGGAATGTAATGGAATAAGACTGTAGGCTTGTGAAATTACATGGTTTATTCTGATAAACTGTCAATTTGATTTTTGTATGTTGAAGTCTCCCAGAGTCGTCCCCACCCGACAGATGTGCAGGGTTAAGATACGACCCAAGTCTTTCATACGTCACGTGGGTGGGCTACCAGTAGATGACAAGATATCTACCTAAACCTGGCTAATATATTTGAGTGGAAAAACGACACAACTTTGTAGAACAATTTCCACAGCTGTTATTATTTTTTTATTCAATCGTGAACGGAATTTATGATATTAAATTTATATTTAATTCATAGGCCCGGTCCCAATGGACTATTGGGTACTATGCTCGCCTCTGAATCTGAGATTTGGGACTTCAAACTCTGCAGCCGACAGCTAAGGAGTTTACAGATGACACACAGAATCTCCTGAAGATGTCTACCGCAGTAGTAGACGAAACGTTGAGTTTAAATAAAACTAGACCACGGCCAATCAGACCGGACGAACAACTTAAGAGTCAATCACCGGCCGTGAAAGCCTATAATACTTACTTAATACAGGCTTTCCACTTTACAGCAGTTTGCCCCTGATTCCTGCTTTCCAGAGATTCCTATCTTCCCATTGACCATCTTCCAAACCCCTCTTCATCATGGTATCATATATTCCCTCATACCATGCTCTTCTACTTCCCCCCTCTTCCTTCTGCCTATAATACTACAAATACAAAATGCTTACGTTTAAAGACACTATTTGATTTGACGTTAAACCATCTATCCATCCGTAGTAATTCTGCCCGAATGCAGGTCCTTCAGTGCAATCAGAACATTTTCATGCTATGCTTGCAGCTTTACTAGGGAATTGTAGGTGTGGTAGCTTCCCGTTGCTTTCCACACCGGTGAAGGATGATGATGATGATAATGATAGGGATGATGATGCTGATGATGGCCATATGATTTCGGGGACTGGTTGGGTCTTAAAGTTTTTCTGACATTTGTCTTACAGGCGAGGAAAAACCCCGATAAAAACCTCACCCAGAAAAACTGCCCCGACCGGGGATCGAACCCAGGCCCGCTGTGTGACAAGGCAGCACGCTACCTCGAGACTACAGCGGTAAAACATCTATAAATATGTCGAAATAAAAGATACAACTATCATGAAATATTATGCATTTTAAAAATATATAAAAAAAATATGGAACGTAAACTTATGCTTTTTTTTAAGTTTAAATGTAATCACAATGGTTAATCAAGAATTAATTATGACCAATAGAAAAATATATACAACTTAGGGACGAACGTGCCCTAACTATGATTCGACCTCCATGAACCCCATATGCAGTAATCGATAGTGAACTCGGAAACTAGAGTGTCTAACCATTTTGGCTACGGAGCCGCCTGTAGTGGGAGTAGTTGACCAAAATATTACCATGTTATTATGTCAACTAGTGAAATTCTGGCTGACAAATAATTCATATTATTTTAAACTGCCTAATGCCCGGCGTGCGCTGCTACGCCCAAATAAATGAAATGCTAGTTGAATAAGTAAAAAGAAAAATAATTATAAATATACATCGTAATAATTTTTAGATTCCCCATGCTGATTACCCGGCATTACCCGGGAATCTACGTAAAAAGTAGACATATGCTGTCGTGTTTTTGTAGATTTATTTTGAAATATTCAATTCTGTGTACATTAATTTTGTGTGTATGTTATGGTTTAGGCAGCGTAAGCCATTTAAACATCAAAAAAGTTCTGAAAAACAAATTTTTCACTACAAATAATGATTTTTAGAGGTGAAGGGGTTGAGTATTACAACTCGTTTATAGCCTAAAACCTTCCCGGGAAACGCCTCAACATTTTGCAAAAAGCCCCATCACAATCGGATGCATAGTGTAGTAATGCATAAAGGACAAACAGACATACATTCATTTACAGGCAACGAGAATTTCAAGAAGAGAAACATTTAGAAAGTCAGTTATAAGGGAGAAAATTAAGATTGAAGATACTATTTTAGTTTATATTAAAACTCAGCAATTAATATGATACGGACATGTCCAGCGAATGGAAGACGATCGACTACCAAAATATGATTTGGATGAAAACCTGAGGGAAGACGAGGCAGAGGAAGACCTAAAACCTCCTGGAGTCTGGGAATATACTTATAAATGAAGAAGAAACATCTACAACCAGGAGATAGGATGGACTGACAAAATTACCTATTAAGAATCGGACGAAATTAATCAACCGATGATCTATCTATCTGTTTATCTATCTATATATCATCATCATTATCATCCGGCAGCTGCCGCCGTCTTCCGGAAACCAAACGCCATTCCTCTCTGTCCATCCATTGATCTTCCTCCAATCCTCTGATATTGATAGCTGCTTGTACCCCTTCTATCCAAGTTTTCTTCGGCCTTCCTCTCTTACTCCTTTCTATTGGTATCCATTCCGTAACAATTTTAGGCAATCTTTGCTCTCACATTCTTTTGACTTGCCATACCATTGTAATCTTTTCTTTTCTATAATGTCTGGCTCCTCTTGTACACCCATAATTTCCCTTACTTCTTTATTTCGTATTCTATCCATTCTAGATTTTCCAGCTGATCTTCTTAAAACATCCATTTCTGTACTTAAAATTCTTTTCATTTCCCTGGTAGGAATTTGTCAGACTTCAGCACCATATGTTAAAATGCTCTGAATTATGGTTTGATATATTTGTAATTTTCTACTTTTTGTAATATTTTTGCTCCACCAAACAGAGTTTAAAGCATTTATTGCTTATTTTTTTGTGCTATTCTATTTTTAATTTCCACTGTGTTATCGCCTGAATGGTCTAATTTTATTCCTTCTTCTTCTTCTTCCTCTACGCATGAAAGCTGGCAGCTTGTTGCGTGTTCATTCACTACAGGTCCGGGGTATGGTGACGGCCTTCTATCGTAGTTGTGGTCGTCCTAGAGGCCTTTTCTGCTGAGGTGTCCAGTCACGTACTTTCTTCACTAATCTACTGTTCTCCATTCTATCTATGAGATCGTTACAGTTTAGTCTTCTATCATTTATCCAGAGGTTTATAGGTTCAATTTCACATTCTTCTCTAATAACAGAGCTGGGAACTTTCTCTCTCAGCGATTATCCTACGTTTTTCCTTATATATATATATATATATATATATATATATATATATATATATATATATAAACCAGTTTTCACAGTGAAACTCTCATATTGGGGAAATGTTTCGTAATGACTCAAAAGGACATGACTATTATAAGTAATAATTTTCATTAGAAATAACATTATTTTTAATTGGAGTCCTGGTACGTCTGTTAACGATACTGCAATGAAACTCGACCCTCGAGGCTGGGATCATAAAGTGGGTATGCAGGTTTCTCTGCCAGTAAGCAGCATTCCATCTCTATAAATCAATGCAGTCACAAATAAACCTATGGATATAATTTCACAAACAGCAGTTAAATGCAACCATTGTTTTATCAGCTGTGTGTTAGAATTCTCACTGATACTCTGAAGTACCCACTGTTTATCGAAATTCATCATACTTAATGGACGTAAAATAAGAGTCTATACTTTACACATGAATTCCTTAAGGCAAATATAATTATAATGCTATATAGTTTTAAAAACAAATATGAGGTTTACAAAAAAATGACAGAAGCTTCTTTTGTGTATTAATTTAAAATTATTATTTAACTCATGCCACAAATGGGGATCAATAACCAATCACATTTCAATGATTTTTTATTTACAAACAATCACATTTCAATGATTTTTTATTTACAACCAATCAAGTCGTGTTTCGCCTAGAATTTACCTACTAAAGTTTATCATAAGAAAGAAATCACCCCCTTTTTAACATTCTGAATAGGTCATAGCATTATTTTGCAGTGACTGCAGAAATACGGCTACCAGATTGTATATATACTGCGATGGGCAGGACATGTTGCACGTATGGGGAATGAAAGACGTGCATGGAAACTTCTTGTAGGAAAGCCAGAAGGAAAACGCCCAGTTGGTAGACCAAGAATGAGGTGGGAGAACAACATTAACTATGATTTGAGGGAAGTAGATTATACAGGGAATGATTGGAAAGCATTAACTCAGGATAGGGATATATGGAGAGCTTATGTCCGCGCGGCCATGAACCTACGGTTCGATAGTGCCAGTGAGTAAGTAAGTAAGTAAGTAAGTAAGTAAGTAAGTAAGTAAGTAAGTAAGTAAGTAAGTAAGTAAGTAAGTAAGTAAGTAAGTAAGATTGTATATATAGTGCATGAATGTCAACAATTGTAGCAATTGATTATACCACCAAAAAAATTAACCACTGTTTGCACTTCCTTAAATATATTTTTTCCCAGGTAATAACATTTCAGAAAAATATAATTGTCATATTTACATCATAGGATATCAGTTATGAATTAATATACAGTTTGATGTGTTTCATTTTTTCTCCACTAGAGTTCATTCTTACATTATTGCGTTCCTTTGGCAATACATAATATGATCTGGTTGCAGTGATGAACAAAAGGGGCAAATGAAGTGTACCAATCGTTTCTCATTTATTTTCTAACATCGCCGTTTACATTAAATATATAAATATTTTTAAAATAACTATATTTAAATAATGGGGGCACGCCGTAGCGTAGTGGTTAAGGCACTGAGCTACAAGCCGGAGGGTCGAGGGTTCAAGTCCCGTTGGGTCAGGATTTTTAAACTGACCCAAACCCTCTGGCGGCACTATGGCCCTGGGGTCGACTCAGCCTCTAACGGAAATGAGTACCAGACGCTTGTTCTGGGGGTAAAGACGGCCGTCACGCAGGGCTAACAACCCGGCTGACATAAAGCGCCGATTGTCTAGAAAAAGTGGGAGCCTTAACCTCCTACAACCCCAAGGGCTTCCGGGCCTGTTGTGGGATCACTTTACTTTACTTATATTTAAATAATGATTTGTGAGTAAACAGCTTAATTTTATTCGTTAAATAGTCCTAAGAAAAATGCCACTCTTGATTTCCAAATTCTCTAGATAAATTCACTCCTGACTTCGTGAGTCGTGAATTTATAGATAATTTGGAAATCGCTCATGGCATTACTTATGACTATTTCACTTTTTCTACGTCATACAACGTTTTACCAATAAAATTTATGGAAGGATGTTTTTCAACCAATCATGACAACTTATCCCATAATATGTTGTTTCTACGTGAAATTTACATTGCAACATTTAATGTATTTTTAACTCTTTATAGTGTGTATAGTGTATATCTATATTTGTCAAATACAGTGAGATCAGTATAGCATTGGACAGCAGACACGGGGTTTGTGCTGTGCGATGACCAAGGCTTACTCGTGCAGACACGGGACTTGAAATGTGCGCTGACTCAGCAGTATATGAGTACATCCCACGCATTCACGGTCACAGTCAGATAGTGTACCTCGAGTAGATAAGGTGCTCTGTCGCTTTTCCTTGTGAACTGAATGGCGTGTGTATAATGTAAACTGAATGATGTGTGCATTAGTGTAAAATGTATAATGACTAATAATTTTCTTACTGAATAACGTGTATTTATTTATGATCAATATTTGTTAACTCAGTCTGCAGCGAAGACTTTATGAAACAAGATTTCTGGGTGTAAAGATTCCGTCACGTTCAACAGTCCATAATTTGTACAACAGGTTTTATAAAGAGGTGTCAAAAATATATGCACAACGAAGGTGAACAGTTCCAACACCTGCTTCAATAAAGTTGGTAAGTACCAACTTTGTAAAACAGTTAAGGAAATGTGTGTGGTTGTATCACCGCGATCCTACGCTGTCCGTTCCCCGCCGCGAGTGCGTCAGCAGTGTATATCGAAATTCCCGCGTCTGCTGTCCAGTGCTAAACTGATCGCACTGCATTTATTTGCATTTGTGCTGGTTGAGTGGAAGAGAAGCCTTATGGCCTTAACTATGCCAGAATAAATAAAAATGATTGTTATTATTATTATTATTATTATTATTATCATTATCATTATTATGTCCACCGCTGTGGTATCGAGGTAGCGTGCTGCCTTGTCACGCAGCGGGCCCGGGTTCGATCCCCGGTTGGGGCAGTTTTTCTGGGTGAGGTTTTTATCGGGGTTTTTTCCTCACCTGTAAGACAAATGTCAGGAAAACTTTAAGGCCCGAACGGTCCCCGAAATCATATGGCCATCATCATCACCATTGTCATCCTCATCTACCTTCACCGGTGTGGAAAGCAACGGGAAGCTACCACACCTACAATTCCCTAGTAAAGCTGCAAAGCATAGCATGAATATGCTATGATTGCAGTGAAGGACCTGCCTTCGGGCAGAATTACTGTGGATGGATGGATCATTATTATTGTTATTATTATTGACTTGCTTATTGGATTTTACCATTCATAAAAATCTATCGATCCCGGTAGGGTCTGAACCCATGACCCTCGGGACTTTTTTATTAAGAGCCCACCCCATCCCCTGGGTTTCCTCGGACTTAATGCCCATATCCCCAGGTCTGCTCTTGTCCCTAATTACTCTCTGATGTTTTTATTTTGTCATTTTCTGGATACAAGTTTCGGGTGTTTGTTCTTAATACTACTTATATACAGTTATGTTTACATATTAATCCTTAACCCAAGTCTTAAGTCTTAAATCTACCACCTAATCTAGTAATATTTACATGGTGTTGTTTAACCTAAGCGTTAAAACTAATGCTTAATTTACTAACTTACAACTAACTTATTGCTAGATTACATCTATTCCCTTCTTCTTTGTCTGCGGATGACCTCCTCTTGGCTTTGAGTAAGGACCCATCCGACGAACTTTCTCACTGATTGATATGGCTGTTTTTCTGTCCATAATCGTAGAGGAGGCGGCCAGTTCATATCACCGTTTAGTGCAGCCTTACGTTAGTCCCTTCGTCTGGCCTCATATTTGATGCATTCGTACAGGACATGTCGACTCTCGGGACTAGAGGCAAGGATTATAACCACTAGACCATCCATCCATCCATAGTAATTCTGCCCGAGGGCAGGTCTTTCACTGCAATCATAGCATTTTCATGCTATGCTTTGCAGCTTTACTAGGGAATTATAGGCCTAGGTGTGGTAGCTTCCCGTTGCTTTTCGCAGCCGATATTTAATTTCATTCTTTATCTTAATTTAACCTCTTCCTTTATACCGCTAACGCCACCCGTGACTTGCAGGGACATTATCTGTCGAGGAGAGATTTAAATTTCATTAAACGTTAAAAAAATCATTCGAGTCTCCATAGGGGAAGAAATTTTCCCATGGGATTTCGACCAGTAAGAAACCGGAGTCCACCCAGCATCGTGAGGAATTTAGGTAGCAACAATAAGTTGCGGCTCCAGGTTGAGAAAACCAGATATAATAATAATAGTAATAATAATAATAATAATAATATAATAATAATAATAATAATAATAATAATAATAATATTAATAATAGCTTTATTTTACCTAGCAGAGTGAAGACCTTAAGGCCTTGTCTGCCACTCAACCAGGTTTTAAAAAATACAAAAAAGTCTTATATCTAAATTACAATAAACATAAACGATTACATGCAATAAATGCAATAAATTATTATTCATAATGTATTTTGATTCACTCTAGATTTAACGAATTAAATATATGTTCAAGATATATAAAAAACGAGAAAAATTATTAATGATATAGTATAAATTTAAATAAGTTGAGAAAAAAAATATATGAGGAAAAGTACTGCATTCATTGTTGTTTGCAGATGATCAAATAATTTTTGCAGGGGATAAAGATGATATGAAATATATGATAAATAAACTAATGGAAGAATATAACAAATGGGGACTGAATATAAATTTACAGAAAACAGAATAGCCTATATGTGTTTGGGAAAGGATATAGATGACCTCATACTCGAAACAGGGAAAATAAAAAAAAAATGCGAATTTTTTAAATATCTTGGGTCAATAATTACAGTTCAGGTACCTGTGAGAGAGATGTACAGACTAAAATTACAATAGCAAAAAATGCAACTAAGATGTTACATGGAATAATTTGGAACAAAAATATTACAAAGGAAACTAAAATGAAAATGTATAAGAGCATAATACAGAATATTTTGTCATATGAAAGTGAAACTTGGTCTTTGACGGAATTACAAAATAATAAAATTAGAACAGTTGAATTTGATTATTTTAGAAGAAGCCTCCAAAAATCAAGACAGGATAAAATAATAAATGAATTCCTTTGGAGAGAAATGAATGTCACCACATCTGTTGTTAAGAGGATTCAAAATCAAACACTTAAATGGTATGGCCATGTACAAAGATTGGAAAATGAAAGATGACCAAAAATATATATACCAACGGTCAACCCCTGGAAGAAATAAACGTGGCAGACCAAGATGGAAATGGAAAACCTACGTCAGAACTATAATGGATGATAAGAATTTGGAAGAGGGAGATTGGAATGATAGAGATAAATGGAAACTGAAGACGGCAAACCTATAAGTGGGGGAAAGCCGAAGAAGAAGAGAACAAATTATTATTAGACAACAGGTAACTGAATAAGCGTGACTTAAAAGTGCCAAGTGGCTTGGAGATCCGAAATGCTGACAGCATATCACCCCTTCACTGTCAGGATGATCGTCTACCACTATAATGTACACATGCAGATATGAGGCCAGCAGTCGGCTGGAGGCCAAGAGCACCATGGAGTTTAGTTTTAATTTAAAAATCGGTACAGAACACATTTAGTCCTATTACATACAAACAGCAGACAAACAGACTATGCACCCAAGATTGAGACTATCAGGAATTTCCTAAGTGAACGTCTCAAAATTTTCAATTTGAGACAACTAGATTATCAAGCTGTTTGACTTCATATTATGAGAAGTTGTTTAAGAAGGACTTTTTGCACAACAATGCTTGAAAAACTGCAATGATCAACAATTAAAAAAAATAGTTATATGTTCTCATATAACAGTTGTTAGCATTATTTTCACGTCTTAACGTGAGTCACAAGGAAGGAAGTAATTGCTGTCATTAACCTCTATTTTCAGATGGCAATGGTAAAAATACGCTACTAGTCTCTTAGATAAATATTAACTCACTGGCACTATCTAACCCGTAGATTCATGGGAGCGCGGATATCAGCTTTCCTCACATCCCTATCCTGAGCTATATTTTTATATCATCCCCTGTATAACTTACCTACCTCAAATCATAGTTAATTTTATTCTCTAACTCAATCTTTGCTTACCTATAGGACTCTTTCTCTCTGGTTTTCCTGTAAGAGTTTCTATGCTCCTATTTCATTCCCCAATTTTGCTATATGTATTGTTATGAGACTTAATCCTTATTACATCCAGTTTTTTGGCACGTTTTTGTATGTATTTTGAGAACCTTTTTTCCCCTTTTATTACCAAATTTTGCACCTTAAAACCCTTCTCCTAATTATTAATCCACCCTCGGGTTCCAATGGCGATGCCTTTAGCCCGGCTAATTTTGAGGTGGTTTCCGAAAGTGGTTTGATAAATTGTGTTGTATGTGGGAGACCTTGGCAGAGGTGTTATATTGTTGGTGATGGTTTGAGTGTAGTGAAGTTTTGGTGAGCAGTTTAGATTTAGAAATGGTTGGTATGTGCCTGGGTAAACACTGAGGTTTTTATATTGACTTAGGCTTTCACGGCCGTTGTTACTATGATCTTGTAGAAGATTTCCGGGCTGTTGGCCGTGGTCTTGCGGCATGTAGCTCCCCAACGTTTCGCCAGAGACTGCGTCCGGCATCCTCAAGGGTTGTCTTGAGACTGGCAATTTTGTCGACTACCTGCTCTATTTATACATTTATCCGCGACGTGTTCTCTGTGCGGTCCGTTACTTCGTAAATTGTATCTGCCTTCTGGTTGGTTAGCACTAGGGTCTTCCATTGCACCAATGAGATTGCTGTCTGATGTTCTAGTAGATTGTTCTCGTAGGGGTTTACATCTGGCTTTTGTTAAGACTGGTATCCATGCTTTTTTGACTTTTAATGATTCTTCTTTTCTATTGTAACTATTTTGATGTTTGAATATTTCAATGGCTTCTCGTTGCAGACGGATAAAATAGTGTGTGCAGTTAGATAATATATCTGTGTTGTTGTATTGTACTGTATGGCCTTCAAGTAGAGGTTTTTATTTTACTGTTGAGGTTGTAATTGGGATGTGGTGTATATTGGTATTGTCGTTGATAGGTTGGTAACGGCTTTTTGCGGAGGGCCTCCACATACCTTCAGCTCGAAGTAGTTTCAGATGTTTTATTTGGTAACCATCCCCTCTCCGCGGCGGGAATTTTGAAACGATGGGTGTTGGATTTAACTTGGTGGAGCAATTATTTAAGATTTTACGCCATGAAAGACCATTAATCGTAGTCGGATTCAAACTCGAGAATCTCCTAAATAGATATGAGGTTGGTAACCGTTTGTCCACCAGGACCAACTCTATTATTTAAGCTTGATACAATTCTTTCAAACGAGGTATATCGGTATATGACGAGAATTAAATTTAAAGCTCTGTGCAATTACTAAAGCAGACGTCGTTCCTAGAACATCGATTCACCCCACGACCTTGACCGATAATACTGACCTGCATCAAAGTTTTAAAGAGGAGAGCAGGTGAATTTAGTTAAATCATAAATTGATGGATAGATTCAAATGAAATATATTTATATTTCATTTTTCGTAGTTGATTAAGCATAACTTTTCTCCCAGATCACTTGAAATTCTTTAAGATCTAAATAAAAGAAAGAGTAACGAAAAGGAAATAATAAAATTACTGACGTGAACTGTTTGTAATTAATTTTAAAAATATTGACTTATAAGCTCTGACCATAAGATCGTGAGGATGGTCTTTTAAATCAACATCCTAGCAATACCAATGGGTTGAACTTATCCAGGTACTCAGATGTTCTATAGGACATCTATCTGAAGTTAAATTTTCCATCATAGCGGATATCTAGCAAGAAGAGAATATATGTATTTATGGGATGAGAAGCCGAACGTCACAGACCAGATACCGTAGTAGACATAACCTATGCCAAAGGCGAAATAGCCATTGTAGTCAAAACCCATAAAATATATATACATCTGTTCCAATATTGTGACTTTTTTCTTTATGTGTTCCTAGTGCATATTGCTATGTTACCTCGTATTCAGTATATACCCTCTTACTACTGCAATATATGAGTAACGGCGTTAAGTTATTTTTTGTCATCTAATCCGTGTCTCATTCTCCAATTACACACACATACACACACACACACACACACACACACACACACAGACAGACAGAGAGAGAGAGAGAGAAAGAGAGAAAGAAAGGAAGAGAGAAAAAGAGAGAGAGAGAGAGAAAGAGAGAGAGAGAGAAAGAAAGAGAAAAAGAAAGAGAGAGACAAAGATATATATGTGTGTGTGTGTTATAATTAAATGTTTAACATTGAGCAATGCAAGCTTAATATGGTATGATAAGAAAAATAAATGCCTGGACGGGATTCGAACCCGGCTCAGAGATCCGGGTTCGAATCCCGTCCAGGCATTTATTTTTCTTATCATACCATATATATATATATATATATATAGATAGAGAGAGATAGAGATAGAGAGAGATATAGAGAGAGATAGAGATAGAGAGAGATAGAGAGAGGGGAGATAAGACTTCATTTTGAGTTTTACGCACCACTTCGACAAATCACGTTATGTAGGTGATGTATAATTTATTTCGTTCAAAGACGTGTTTAAAATGAATGTATGTTTTAGTTTTTATGGAAGTAAGTATATTGTGTGAGGGATGATGACGAAGAGAAGGGAGAAGTCGAAACTCGGTACTGGCATGTAGTATACTCTTGTCGAAAAGCTGAATGTCTTCATCCGAAGCTCGAATATCTAACAAAGTATTACATGCATTCTCAACGTACGGACTAAGAAGAGGGTTAGAATTTAATCTATGCATTTGGTATACGATATAATATACCATCTAGCAATTAAAAATTGTACACCACTCCGTAGCCACAAGTTTGAAATTTGTTAACTCGCCGGTTAAAGAATCCGGAAATAAAGTGTTCCTTCTTGGAGAAAAATAATAAAACAAGAAAGAAGAAAGGAACAAAGAGCCTCATATACTCATCTTGTAAAAATATCGAATGTTAGTTTATATTCATTTAGTATGCAGACCGATGACTTTCTATCCAGACGGCCAGACACCAACTTCTATTAGTCCTTGTTCCCAGGGCAAATGTTTGGTATGTTGTTATTCAATGTTCAAATGCGATCAATCTCCATGGCGCGACTTGCCTTACTTTAACATCAGACTGCAGGAATCGAACTTGGATCCCAATCAGGACAACCGCGCGCACTAGCCACGCGACTACCGAGACAGCAGCATCATATATAGCGCTACTAACCATTGTAGAAAGTAAGACGGAACATTATGTTCCAACTAGATCAGTGCCAACATAAACTGAAGTATTACGTAAATATAATTGCATAAACATTGTAGGGTAAAATCATTTAGCCCAAAGAATGCTATCTCTCCAGGTGACTGCTGCAAATGTGTTACTCATTTCTACAATACGTATCTTTATGGACTTTAAGCTAATATTAGTCTTCTTCTTCCTTTCCAGGATTAGGTCTATGCGACGTGTTCCGGTCTCAAATCCATCGTTTCCTTTACCCATCCCAAAAATCTTTTTCTATGCGGTTTATAGGTGTTGATAATTTTTTTTATAATCTTGTAGTGTTCATTTTGTCTTAGGGTCGGTTTCACCAACAGAGGTAAATGTATTACGTCAGTTTTCCCGTGTATAATGCATAGCTTAAACTTGTGTAATATAGTTACCTCTGTTGGTGAAACCGGCCCTAAATGTTCTTTCCATCGGTATTTGTGCTCTTCTAGTTTATTGAGTATTGAAAATATCTCCTGTTCATTTCTTATTGATTCTTTATGTAATATATCCATGCGAATCTTAAAAATTTCATTTCAGTGGCTTGAATGTGTGAGATATCTTTTCTTGTAAGTACCCAATGATGAGATATACAGAAGAACAGGAACAGTCATAAGTTTATAAAATCTGAGCTGAGTTTCTCTATGAGTCTTTCGGAGGGTTATTCTTATCTAATATTAGTAGAGGTCTAAATATCCGATTAGCTTGATTTGCAATATATATATATATATATATATATATATATATAATGGTGAATGACGATCACAACCCGGATTATCTCCTAATACAACAACAATTATTACCGGTATAAAAACGAGAGATTCTTTGGAGATATATAGGTAAAGGAAATTGTAAACTGATACTTAACTTAGGAACTGTGGAAGCTCAGAAATAAGTTAGAATAACCGGAGATCGAATTGAAACTTCGCAAATGCGAATTTCCTGCTTTACCACAGGGTCACCTTACTCGGTGCAATTACATGAAAATGATTCACCTCTCATTACACTTACGGATTTCCTGAAGTTTTTGTTTGTGTTTTTGAATTGAGGTCAGAGATTTGCTCTAGCCAAGTTGATCAATTGTTTTTAATACGCATTAAATCGTATATTTCTGATAACTACAGCTCAGAATTCATGCATTTTATGTTTGATATTTTAAGTATATATATATTCTTCAATTAGATACATTCAATTATATATTGTATCTGATCTTATTCACAGTAGCATGATTTTAATTTTTTTATTGAGAACCCCTTGGAAAAAACAAAGGTCATTAGGATGCCCTTAGGTGTAGGTGGGAGGATAATTGTCGGATGCATCATAATAAACTGGATGTCGGAGATATGAAATGGATCCAATTGGTTGAGGATAAGGGCAGATAAAGGGCATTAGTAAATACAACTTTTTTTTAATACTGGTTTTCCTTATTGTTTTAGCTTTTTCTTTGTTTGTTTTACCTGTTTGTTAACTTTCTTTAATTTTCACATAGACACAAGGACACCTAGACCCAAGGTGGAGATTTAAAATCTCCTAACCCGCCAGGAATCGAACCTGGGTCGACGGAGTGGAAGGTAGGGACTCTACCGACTACGCCACAAGTTGAATGGCGATTACAACCCGGATTACCTCCTAATACATTGAACCTTCGGAGTCTGTAAACAATAGTTAGTTACGCCTTTGGTTATTTAGTTAGTTTACAAGGAGACCTTGGGTCCCGAGTCTGAATATTTTTAGGCTCGTAAAAGAACCGTAAAGTAAAGTAAGTAAAGTGGTCCCACTAGAGGTCTCAGGAGACCCTTGGGGTAGTAGGAGGTTAAGGCTCCCACTTTTTCTAGACAATCGGCACTTGACGTCAGCCGGGTTGTCAGCCCTGCGTGACGGCCGCTTTTACCCCCAGAACAAGCGTCTGGTACTCATTTCGGTTAGAGGCTGAGTCGACCCCAGAGCCATGGTGCTACCAGATGGTTTGGGTCAGTTTAAAAATCCTGACGCTACGGCGTGCCCCAAAAGAGCAAGTGAACAGTTTTAAATATCTAGGTTTCAATTTATCATATGTTAAAACTGAAGATATTGACAAAATGAATAAATTTAATCTAATGTGTGGCACTATTAAAAGAACCCTTAAAAACACAAGAAAAGAAACAAAAATTAAATTTTATAAAGTAATGGCTGTTCCTGTATTGATATATGGATCAGAATGTTGGACGATCACTAAAAGAAAGAACAAAGATTGGAAGCAGCTGAGATCAGATTTTTAAGAAATATAACTGGATATACTCTGCTGGATAAGAAAAGGAATGAAGATATAAGAAAGGAACTAAATATTTTCAAACTTACAGACCAAACAATTAAATACAGGAACGACTGGAAAGAACATATTGATAGAATATCAGAAGAAAGATTTCCAAAATTATTGCTAAATTATAAACCGCACGGAAGGAGATATGTTGGACTCCCACACAGAAGATGATCTGAACAATTTTAACAATTCTAGTTTTCATGGAACCGGAACGAGCCAACAGGCTTAATCCTGGATGATGATGATGATGATGATGAGAATGAAGAATATACTTATAGTTTTTTTTACTATATGAAGTAGCATAAAGAAC
Organism: Diploptera punctata; assembly: GCA_030220185.1. Taxonomy (NCBI): domain Eukaryota; kingdom Metazoa; phylum Arthropoda; class Insecta; order Blattodea; family Blaberidae; genus Diploptera; species Diploptera punctata. The sequence goes on along the minus strand of JASPKZ010007977.1, from coordinate 378,822 downwards.
AGGAGGCCTGTAAATTAATAAAAAAAATAAACATTCTAAAAAATGGCATCTGGTCTTTCCCGGCGATGAGTAAATTTATTCTAAGCCGAATATGAATTATGGGATTATGATGGTCATATGATATTTGGGGACCGTTTGGTTGGGCCTTAAAGTTTCCTGACGTTTGTCTTAAGGTGACAAAAAAAAACCGAATAAAAACCTCACCCAGGGAACTTATCCAGACCGGGGATCGAACCCGGGCCCGCTGCGTGACAAGGCAGCACGCTATCTCGAGACCACAGCGGTGGACGTATTTTAAAATTAAGATAATATATTAAATTGTTTCATCATCATCATCATCATCATCATCATCATCATCATCATCAACAATCACGGATTAAGCTCATGTGGCTTGTTCCGGTCTAATAGATTCTCATTCAAAAGTTGGATCCATCTCTTCTTCGGTCTACCAACATCCCTGCGTCCTTTTGATTTGTATTTAAGTATAATTTTGAGAATGCGATTATCTTACATTCTTTGAACATGTTCTTTCCATTTTTTTCTAGATTCTTTTATTCTATCTAAGAGTTTAAATATATTTAGCTCATTTCTAATATCTACACTTCTTCTCTTATCTAGAAGTTTGCAACCAGCCACACTTCTCAGAAATCTCATTTCAGCTGCTTCTATGATCTTCTCTTCTCTTTTAGTTAAAACCCAAAATTCACTACCATTATGTTTCATTAACACAAAATGAGTAAAACATCTAGGAGAACTCAACCGCTAATATTGAAACTATTCTTCTTCTTTTTTTTTTGATATTACAAACCGAGCGGGCCTTAATGTCATGTTTGGATGGACTTCTTCCATCTCTCTCTATCCATCGCCAACTCCCTCCAGTTCTTTATTCCAAATCCTTTCACATCTGCTTGCACACAATCTCAGATTTAAGAGGCAATGTAACAGTAATTGATGAAAAACGGTTTCAGCTGTCCTTAAAATGCCTTATTTTGGTAATCGCTTAATTTTTATACACATTTAAAGAAAATGAATATGATGGGATGATATTAAGATTTGTAAATAATCGGCCGCGGTGGACTAGTGGTTATCCTCCTTACCTCTGGTCCCGAGAGTCGCGGGTTCAAACCCGGCCGGGGTCAATGGATTGTTTTAGGATGGAAAAATCCAAGGAGCAAGTCCTCCGGGAGCGACTTTAAGCCGTGGGTCCCGAGTCTGAAGATTTTCAGGCTCGTAAAAGGTCCTTAAGCCTGAATGAAAAGCCTCTAAGCAAAATTATCGAATTTTCCCGTCCTAGTACAACCTTGGTTTCCTACATGTCAATATGAGACGGAACGCTGACCACGAACCACTCAAATGGCAGCTATACGAAAACAAATGCAACTAATGTATTCACGTAGACTTTCACGGCCGGAGTTGCTATGATTATCTTGCTGAAGATTTTCGGGCTGTAGGCCGTGGTCGTGAGGCATGTAGTTCCCCGACGTTTCGCCAAAGACTGCGTCTGGCATCCTCAAGGGTTGTCTTGAGATAATCAAATGTAACTAAATTAGTATGGTTCAAATTCTTCCCTGTGGGGGGGAGAGGGCCTGATTCTCTGTTAAGGGAAAAACGTGGGCTTATAAGTAAAAATAATCGTTACATTTATAACTAACATAAAAAGTCTGTTTATTTCCTTTTTTTATTTTTTTCTCTCAAAACAAGTTAACTGATGTTATTTTTCAGTAAGACCAATCACCATATGCGATAAAGAGAGAGAGAGAGAGGGAGGGGGAGAGAGAGAGAGAGAGAGAGAGAGAGAGAGAGAGAGAGAGGGGGGGGGAGAGAGAGAGAGAGAGAGAGAGAGAGAGAGAGAGAGAGAGAGAGAGACGAGAGAGAGATAGAGGGAGACCAAAACCACAAACACTTCTTTATAAATTCGCCAAAATACTTTATACCATAATGTTTTGTCCCACCGAAATAGATTAAAAAATAAATGATTATTATTAAATAAAAAATATAAATCAGTTGAAGATGTAATCATGATGCAGATGAGCCAAGTTTCCGCTGCTTGGTTTTGTCAAAGAGAAAGTTAATAAAGACATCTTCAATTTACAAGCTACGGTACCTAATATTACATCTAGCGACGATGCTATTTTTTGCACAGTGACTCATCCATTATCTTTTTCTCTTTCTGTCCAGCTCATGCTTCCGTCCACTTTTTCTTCTCTTTTAGTTGTGCCCTTAAGCTGTTGATTGATTCATTATTTAAGACAATCAAATTGAGCTAGTTGTTAGGTTGACAGCCCTCTCTATTCTTATAGCTGGAAGTCTATTACATACGACAAGCAAAGTTCGTGAGCTCTGACCTCTAATTCATCAGACCAGTAGCTGACTTTATGGGCAGTCATTTCCATGCAACTCCACTCTTCTTGAATTACAAGACGTAAATCAGATATTTATATTTTTTTAACAACACGCTATTCATATTTATTAGCTAATACCAGGCTACGCTGCTACGCCTAAATAAATGAAGTGTTTTTATGTTTAGTTAAATAAGTATATATATATATATATATATATATATATATATATATATATGTGTGTGTGTGTGCGTGTGTGTTATTTTGCAGATTTTCTCGGATATAAGTATGAATAAAACGTTTTCTTGGGTATTCTGCGTCTTGGATTCAAGTTCGGCGTCTGGCCACTGATTCCGACGTTTCGGCATGATCCCACATGTCATAATAATAATAATAATAATAATAATAATAATAATAATAATGATTTATTTTAGCTGGCAGAGTTGAGGCCATAAGGCCTTCTCTTCCACTCAACCAGCGAATAGTAAAATTATACAAAAATTATGTACATATTACAATTTTAAGATATTATTAAAATACAGACTAAACAAAATACAATGATGATGTAATCTAATACTAGCTAATACTAACAAAACATAGAATATAATAAAATTAAGATGATATAAAATAAAGTAAGTAGCTTCCTAGATGATTATAGATGATTATTAATGGAATGCTCTATATAGTTGTTATGCAGTTAACGTTTTCATTGTGTCGAACTTAAGATATCAGTTAATTTGGATTTAAATAATGATATCGATTGACAGTCCCTGACATGACTGGGAATGATAATGATAATGGCATGTGGGATCATGCCGAAACGTAGGAATCAGTGGCCAGAGGCCGAACTTGAATCCAAGACGCGGAAAACCCAAGAAAACTTTCTTATTCATATATATATATATATATATATATATATATATATATATATATTTATGTTTTTATTATTGATTTAAAACTTCTCACTGAAGGATAAATTATATTTGAAGAGAAAAATTACGATGTAAATATGTATATCTATATATATATGTTTTTACTTATTCAACTAAACATAAAAATATTTGATTTATGTAGAAGTAGCAGCGCTCGCTTGATATTAGCTAGTATAAAATAAAATATACAAAACTAAAAGACAACACACTATATCAATAAAATTATGCTATGCATTAATTAAGTTACGTATATCTTTTAACTATTAAATATTACATTCTGCTTACAAATTTATTTAATCACGAATGGACGTTGTTCTTGTTTTCTGCGTCTTGTCCAGAAATTTACCCAAGTTTATCCATTTTCTTGGGTTTATTATTGATTTAAAGCATGCTAATCTATCATGATTTGAATTTAGAAATATTTCCTGCAAAAAACTGAAGCCTCCAATATTCCAAATCGTTACATTTTCGTAATATATGTATTTCGTCCTCAAAGCTCCCGACATTGGCCATATTAACATATTGTGATCTTCGATAATTTTTAAAAATTTCAATGCCCACCACCATTTTGCATCTTACAGCAGTTGCTCAAACTGACTGCCACCAACTCAATGTAAGCATGACATTCGCGTACAAGATTCTTTCGCACCAGGTTTTATTTTTAATCACATCACAATCCTGGTAACTAATTCCGTGTCCATTTTCATGGAGTCTCAAACAAAAGTGACTTCAATTATCTCCATAGGAAATAATCAAGGGACGTCATGCAGAATCGTAACTTCCTAGTCATCAGGCTTTTCATTGCGGGGACTAAAGTATGTAGTACATGTAAATAAACAGCACAGTATATGTAAATTTATACGGACGTTAGTTGTAAATCTGCTGGAAAGCAGTAATATTTAAAAAAATGTATTATTAAGTAACATCCGGCCGGGGTCGATGGATTTTTTTAGGATGGAAAAATCCAAGGAGCAAGTCCTCCGGGAGGGACTTTAAGCTGTGGGTCCCGAGTCTGAAGATTTTCAGGCTCGTAAAAGATCCTTAAGCCTGAATGAAAAGGCCTCTAAGCAAAATTTATCTAATTTTCCCGTCCTAGTACTACCTTGTTTTCTAGATGTCAGTATGAGGCGGAACGCTGACCACGGACCACTCAAATGACGTCTATATGAAAACAAGTGTAACTAAATTAGTATGGTTCAAATTCTTCCCTGTAGGGGGAGAGCGCCTATATCTCTGTTAAGGCAAACATGGGCTTACAAGATACACGAAGAAGAAATTATTAAGTAACATGAGATAACAGTCCTATAACAATAGAAATGCTGTCATTTTTTATTGCGATACATTTAGGGAAGAGACTAATAGGAAGGCCTAGGCTTACGTGGAAATATAATATTAGATAGGAACTGGATATCGGAGATACGAACTAAATATAACTGTTTAAAAATACGGACCAACTAGATCCAAAAACCATAGAATTAGTAAGTTTGTTAATTATTAGTGCAAAAAATATATTCAATGTATTTATTTTTTTGCTTTTGAGAATAGAAATACATTTCCCACTAGTTGCTTTCGTGAATAAATTAACTTTTACGATATTGATATATATTATATAGATAGAATAGGCATATTATGTATTACCATTAAAGCGAGCACACTCTAGCAATTCACGACATCTGAAACTAAATGGAAGAAGAAGCAGTAAGACAAGATTTAAGAAAGGAAGACAGGAAAACGAGATAGTTTTAGCCCTTAAATTGGCGAAGCATTAATGTCTCTTACGACGTATTTAAATGTGTCGGACCTCAGTGAAAACAAAATCATGTATATTTATACCTATTCGTCTTTAAATTGTTTTGATAAAATATTAAATAAATTAAACCAATATACCTTATAGGATACATTGCTAATTTAGGGGTTAAGCAGGGCGTTTATAAATACAATATTCCTATATTTACGAATCTTTTGTCAGGTAATATTTTATTTATATATGGTCAAACGTAGAAATACATTATATAATGGAAATGGACAGCTAATGACAAATGAGGGAACTTTTGAGGAAGTGGATGAATTCAAATACCTAGGAACAATAATCACAAATAGGAATGAGATGCACAAGGAAATTAAACATAGGCTCAATTCTGGAAATGCGTGCTATTATGCATTGCAGAGACTCTTGATGTCCCAAATCCTTTCAAAAAACGTTAAACTGAAAATATATAAAACTATTATTCTACCAGTTATATTATATGGGTGCGAAACATGGACTCTTACTTTAAGGGAGAAAAGGAGATTACAAATATTCGAGAATAAAGTACTTAGGAAAATTTTTGGACCAAAAATAAGTGAACAGACAGGTGAATGGAGAAGACTACATAACAATGAACTACATGGTCTTTATAGGAAGCCAGATATAAGAACAGTTAAGTCTCGTAGACTGCGATGGGCAGGACATGTTTCACGTATGGGGAATGGAAGACTTGCATGGAAGCTTCTTGTAGGAAAACCAGATAGAAAACGCCCAGTTGGTAGATCAAGAATGAGGTGGGAGAATAATATTAACTATGATTTGAGGGAAGTAGATTATACAAGGAATGATTGGAAAGGATTAGCTCAGGATAGGGATATATGGAGAAATTATGGCCGTGCGACCATGGACCTACGGGTTCGATAGTGCAAGTGTATAAGTAAGTCATACTTTATTAACAGCTAACTTTAAATTAGGTGCGGATATGCTTGGAATCCTTTATATTTACAGTCTTTTTTATGTGTGAGTGTAGAGTGTATGTATTGTACACATATAATTACATATATTCATTGTTTTATGCCCTCTTTATATATAAGTATAGGCGTGTAACTATGTAAGTATTTGTTTATATATCCTTATGTCTATTTTTTTATTCATGAAATAAATGCATCTACGCCCAAGCAGGTCCATGAGCAATGTAAATAAAAATATTTTTTCTTTCTTTCAAAATGTCAATAAATTCCATTACTTACTAAAAATATAATACATACATCAGGGATTTTCTTGGAATAAAATCGGTTTAAGTGTAAGACATTTTAAGAAGAAGAGAAAAAAATGCAAAATTATTCTTGAGTCATTTGAGTGCATTTAGACCATCTTCTAAAACTGGTATGATATTAGATCTCACAATTCGTTTTGAGACTCATAGTGACCAACCTGAGGAAGTTGACTTTGAAAAGAAAGCCATATATGAGCCAACAATTGACTATTACAAAGATATATACCAACTAGATAGTATAACTGTCAGATTGATGATCGGGGCAAGAGGTACTATACAAGGATTCTTAGCCAAATTTTGGAATTCCTTAGATTTGGACAGGGTACATCTTTCTAAAATTGCCATCGCTGCCATTACAGGATCAATTTCAATTTTAAGAAACCATATTTACAAAATGTCTACTTTATAGTATGTATACTTCAATTAGGCCTACAATTTGATTTTTTTAAAAATGTATTTACAAAATTTATTTCATCAATTCCAAAAACATTAATTGTCTGTATCACTTTGTCATTGAGGCAATCCTCTAATGAGGAAAGCTGTATATAATAAAATATTTTTTCTATGACGAGGATATTTTATTTTAAGAAAGACGCCAAGTTTTTCACTTGGGAATAATTTTTCTAATGTTGCTTGCAGTGTTTGAAATGAAAACAGAAAACTACGCATGTAAAACTGGTTGCCTTGGTAACGGGGCATTCTAACTTTGACGTAAAGTAACATAGCTCTTATATGTTCAAATTAGATGTTATTGCGAACGTTTGAAAAAACTACAGAATCCCTCTCCATTAAAAATGGATACCGGCAACAGAAATGATGATGATGAACTCTATCAATCATTCGAACATACGATGCAATCTGACAAGTTATGCAACGCGTCACTAGGAAACTTTATTACACTGTTACACTAAAAATACGTATAACATGTTTATTTATAGTACAAAAGTTGAAAGTGAGATTTTACGACGAGTTGAAATATTTACGGCCAAAGCGTAATTGAGACTGGAATTTTGTGAAGAAATATTAAAATATTTCCATTTCTTAAGACATGTCGGTACAAACTGTCATTTAATTTTTTGCTGTATATAATTCTCTTTAATAGTTCGCCGCTGTGGTCTCCAGGTAGCGTGCGCCTTGTCACGCAGCGGGCCCGAGTTCAAATCTTTGTTGGGACAAGTTTCCTGGGTGAGGTTTTTCCTCACCTGTAAGACAAATGTCAGGAAACTTTAAGACCCAAATAGTCTATGAACATTATATGACCATCATAATCCCATCATTAATATTAGTTTATATAACAAAACAACAAGAGAGACCCAACTGAAATTTTATAAAATGTTGGCAGTACCGGTACTGCTCTATGGTTCAGAAGCCTGGATACATAAAAAACAAGACCTAAGTAGGATAACGGCGGCAGAATGAAATTTTTGAGATCTGTTAAAGGGTGCACTAAGGAAGACAGAATCAAGAACACAGAAATAAGACAGGAACTTGAAATATTTGCAATAACTGATAAAATGGATACATATAGACAAAAATGGAAGCAACACATCGACAGAATGAATGAAGACAGATATCCAAAACAAATAACAAAATACAAACCTAAAGGCACCCGAGATGTGGGCAGACCTAGACAGAGATGAGCTGAAGTCGGAACGGGTCAACAGACCTAATCCATGAATGAAGATGATGATGATGATTAAGTTTAGGATTAGGGAATCTCCTAGCATACAACTCTATCATCATCACTGATCATATCATCGGGGCAGCGTAACCCCGGCTTCCAGGCTCACCAACCGCAGGGGTGGGTTATAATATATTACGCCAATGCCACGAGAGAACAATAGAAAAGTCAACTTTTATAAGATTCATGATGTGTTCGGTTGAGGTATTATTCAAAATTAAAATATAAAATTATGGAATATTCACCTGAAAGGACCGTTTCCTCAACTTAATTAATTAATAAATAATAAATAATTAATTAAGTTAGAATAAGAAATGAGGATATAAGAGAAGAATTGAAAGTACAGCCTTTATTGGATAAAGTCACGAATTACAGACAGAAATGGATTGATCATATGGATGGAATGAGTAAGGAGAGAAATCCATTGTTAGCCAGAAATTATCAAGCAAGAGGAAGGCGTGATGTTGGAAGACCTAGAAGACGTTGGGCTGATGCAATATGAAGTCGGAACGGGCAATTGCCGAATCCCTGGAGTGATGATGATGATGATGATTAATTAAGTTGAGGAGACGGACCTTTCAGGTGAATATTCCATAATTTTATATTTTAATTTTGAATAGAAAAGTCGAAATGAAAACTTGGAGCATTGAATAAAAAATCATATTTAATAAAACGTTACAATTTTAAATCGTGTACCTGATATATCAGGCGTGCTGAACTAAAATAAACTTCTGTTTAAAAAGTTCGTCAAACAAATATAACATGTAGGCCTTTCAGAATCATTTTCCTTCATCGGCATGTAATGTGGTACAATATTAATACAATGTTAATATGATTAGTATTAGATTGACATTATATTGTAAAAATGGGATTTTGTTTATTTACTTTACTAATGGTGTAGAAGATAAAGCTTTATCGCGGTAGAGTCCCTACCTTCCACTCCCGCAACCCGGGTTCGATTCCCTGGCGGGGTAGGGGATTTTAAATATCCTCCTTGGGTGTGGGTGTGTGTGTCCTGTCCTTGTGTCTACGTGAGAATAAAAGAAAGTTAACAAAAACAGGTAAAAAAAAAGGAAAAAAAAGGTAAAACAAGAAGGAAAAATAGTATGAACGAAAAAAAAAATACATTATTAAAAATGTATGAAAAATGTAAGGTTTAAAAAAAACATTAACATAAAACCTTAAAACAATAATAATAATAATAATAATAATAATAATAATAATAATAATAATAATAATAATAATAATAATAATAATAATAATAATAATAATAATAATAATAATAATAATAATAATAATAATAGTAAGCCCTTGTGTCTCTAAACAAGACTTAAGCTTTCTCTCCCTAAGGGGAGAAATTCAACCATACTACTGTAATTTAGTTACACCTTTTTACGAAATAAATAATAATAATAATAATAATAATAATAATAATAATAATAATAATAATAATAATTAATAATAATAATAATAATAATAATAATAATAATAATAATAATAATAAGGTCCACCGCTGTGGTTTCGGGGTAACGTCGTGGCGTCGTACGCAGCGGCACAGTTTCGATACCTGATCGGGACAAGTTTCCTGGATGAGGTTTTTTCGGGTTTTTTTTTTCCTCGCCTACAGAAATTGTTGGGAAACTTTAAGACCCAAATGGTTGTCAAATATCACTGGCCATTACAATCATCCGTATCATACTGACCTTGTTTAGTTTGTATGAATGAGTGAATATTGCGTCTTGTTTTTAATGTTTGTATTTTATCAGAAGTGGACAGGTCGTGTCACTTAAGACCCGGATGACGGGGACATGTAAAATTACCTACAAAGTGAGAAGTTAAATTAAGATAAATATATACTATTATTTATTTATTTTATTTAAAGTGCTTTGAAGTTAAGTCTTACCGCCATTAAAATAATTACTACACTAGAGGATGAGGAAGGCCAACAACTCAATGGTATTAATAAGCTGTTAGTATATGCTGATGATGTAGTACTACTGGCCGATAGCGAGGAGATACTAAAGGCCAACACGCACGTACTACTGAGTAACATTAAGAAATTGGGACTGGAAGTAAATATCAATAAAACTAAATATATGGTCACACATAGAAATGCATTATATAATGGAAATGGACAGCTAATGACAAATGAGGGAAATTTTGAGGAAGTGGCTGATTTCAAATACCTAGGAACAATAATCACAAATAGGAATGAGATGCACAAAGAAATTAAACATAGGTTCAATTCTGGAAATGCGTGTTATTATGCATTACAGAGACTTTTGACTTCCAACGTTAAACTGAAAATATATAAAACTATTATTCTACCAGTTATATTATATGGATGCGAAACATGGACTCTTACTTTAAGGGAGTAAATGAGATTACGAGTTTTTGAGAATAAAGTTATTAGGAACATTTTTGAACCAAAGAGAGATGAACAGACAGGTGAATGGAGAAGACTGCATAACAGTGAATTACATGGTCTTTATAGGAACCCAGATATAATGAGAACAGTTATGTCTCGTAGACTGCGATGGACAGGACATGTGGCACGAATGGGTAATGAAAGACGTGCATGGAAGCTTATTGTAAGAAAACCAGAGGGAAAACGCACAGTTGGTAGACCAAGAATGAGGTGGGGGAATAACATTAACTATTATTTGAGGGAACTAGATTATATAGGGGATGATTGGAAAACATTGGCTCAGGATAGGGATATATGGAGAGCTTATGTCCGCACGGCCATGAACCTATGGGTCCGATAATGCCAGTGAGTTAGTTTAGTTAGTTATTCTTTTATACTCGTAAATCTAACAAGTGTATTTTACAGATTTAACTTAGTTTATGTCCTGTTGCAAATGATGATATTTATTATTATTATTATTATTCTTATTACTACTAAATAATAACAGTTATTTCTCGTAGATTACGATGGACAGAACATAAAGCACAAATGGGGAATGAAAGAGTGACATGAAAACTCCTTGCAGGGAAATCTTAGGGAAAGTGCCTAGTTGACAGGCTAAGAATAAGATGGGAGAATAACATTAACATTGATTTGAGCGAAGAAGAATATACGGGGATGAACGAAAAAAATTCAGGATAGGGATGGATGGAGAGTTTATGTCCGTGCGGTCATTAATCTATAGATTCGATAGTTAATTATGAGTATTCGCCGTAGCATAGTGGTTAAGGTACCGCGCTACAAGCCGGAAGGTCGAGGGTTCAAGTCCCGGTGGGGTCAGGATTTTTAAACTGACCCAAACCTTCCGGCGGCACTATGGCCCTGGGGTCGACTTAGCCTCTAACGGAAATGAGTACCAGACGCTTGTTCTGGGGGTAAAGGCGGCCGTCACGCAGGGCTGACAACCCGGCTGACATCTAGTGCCGATTGTCTAGAAAAAGTGGGAGCCTTAACCTCCTCTACCCCAAGGGCCTCCTGAGGCCTGTAGCGGGACTACTTTACTTTACTTTTACTAATATTATCATAACTATTATTATTTTTATTTATAGGCCTATATAGATTTTCAATGTTTATACATCTTTCTGTGCCTAAAGTTGTATTTTACCTCTCCACTCGGCTCTATCCACTCCATTTACTCCAGTCCTCTTGTTCTCATTTCTTGCATCTAAGAGTTTCGAGGTCTTCCTTTCCTTTCCTTCTTCTTCCAGGTGGACACCATTCTAATGTTTTTCTGGGAAACCTCTCTTTTTGCATTCGTCGTGCGTGCCCATACTAATTTAATTGATTGTATCTTATATAATCTACTGTTGAATATATAATATTAATTTTTTCTCGTATGACAGTATTAATTATCATTATTTATTATTATTATTACTATTATTATTACTATTCCATCCACAGTAATTCTGCCCGAAGGCAAGTCATTCACTACAATCATAGCATTTTCACGCTATGCTTTGCAACTTTACTAGGGAATTATAGATGTGGTAGCTTGCCGTTGCTTTCCACACCGGTGAAGGATGATGATAATGATATGGATGATGATGATGGCCGGATGACTTTTCGGGGACCGTTAGGCCCTAAGCTTCCTGGCATTTGTCTTACATGTGAGGAAAAACAAAGTCTCAACTTCAAAAAATAAAATTATGGCTTTTTAGAGCAAAGTGCCAGTCAGAGCAAACATAGTAATCAATAATGAAATAATAGAATAGATAGCACACTTTAACTATCTTGGTTCAGATATAACATACATCTAGGATTGGGATATAGGTCTACATAATAAATTAAACCGATATCAAATAATGTGGTACCATAAGAAGAACCCTCCGAAAGACTTGAAGAGAAACTCAGCTCAAGTTTTATAAAATTATTGCTGTTCCTGTTCTTTTATATGGATCTGAATCCTGGGTACTTACAAAAAAAAATATATCTCACATATTCAAGCCGCTGAAATTAAATTTTTAAGATCCGTAAAAGGATGTACACGCATGGATAGATTACACAATGAATCAATAAGAAATGAACCGGACATATTTTCAATAGTCGATAAACTAGAAGAGCACAAATGCCAATAGAAAGAACATTTAGACAGAATGGACAATACAAGATTACCCAAAAAGATCAACACCTACAAACCATATGGAAAAAAGATCTTTGGGACGGCCAAGGAAACGATGGACTTGAGACCGGAACAGGTCGCATTGACCTAATCCTGGAAAGAAAGAAGAAGGTGAGGAAAAACCCCGAAAAAAACCTCCCAAGAGCTACTGTCCGGATCGGGAATCGAACCCGTGCCCGCTGCGTGACAAGGCAGCATGCTACCTCGTGACCACAGCGGTGGACATTATCATCATCATCAATATTATTATTATTATTATTATTATTAAGTTATATGGTGATTCTTTTCTGTCTTCTTTCTCTCACATGGTAACAGGTTTTTAAGAATCTTCTCTTAATTAATTCAGTTTCAAGAGCAAAAGTCTATATTTGTGCATTTAATCCAGTTTATCACATGGTATCTAAAAATAAAGCCTCAATGAAATAAAAGAGAAGGTTAGAAATATCCAGTGAAAATCAATACATCCTCTTGAGAGAGAAACCGTATCATTTGACGCAAAACTTGCTGCCACATTTACAAACAATATGAGAGAGAACACGTCACTGCAAGACTCGCAGGTATATTTGACGTCAGTTCAATATCGATTCTATGTTTGCCATTTGTTCAATGTCATGGTGATATCTTTCTTTGTCGTTTCACTTGTTTTCCCATTTCCTAGTCTTTGTGTTAGAATAGCACTCTAATCTATCTTTTTGTAATTCTTGCTAAAGGTTTTCTGGCATCCAAAAACGAATTGGTAAAAAATACAATATACAATAGCAAATAAATTCAATATGACAATCTATGCAAGTAAATCGAAAGTAATGACATTCAACGGGAAAGACCATATGAGGTGTAAAATCAGCATTAATAACTGTACAGTACAACAGGTGTCAATTTCAATTATTCAGAATGCAATGTATCATACTGCCAGAAGAGATATTAATATTAAATAAAATTTATTTTATAGACTATGTGACACTATAACGGATACTTAAAAATAAATCTTTGAGGAGCACACAATTAAAATTTTACAAAATTATGGCAGTGCCTGTCTTAACATCCATCCATCCATCCATCCATAGTAATTCTGCCCGAAGGCAGGTCCTTCACTCCAATCATAGCATTTTCATGCTATGCTTGCAGCTTTACTAAGGAATTGTAGGTGTGGTAGCTTCCCGTAGCTTTCCACACCGGTGAAGAATGATGATGATAATGATGGCCATATGATTTCGGGGACCTTAAAGTTTTCCTGACATTTGTCTTACAGGTGAGGAAAAACACCGATAAAACCTCACCCAGAAAAACTGTCCCGACCGGGGATCGAACCCGGGCCCGCTGCGTGACAAGGCAGCACGCTACCTCGAGACCACAGCGGTGGACTGTCTTAACATATGTAAGCGAAAAATTGGACTCTTAATCGTTCAGACAGAAGAAAAATTGAAACTGCAGAAATGAAGTTCTTATGTTCAGTAGCAGGTGTGACAATTTTGGGCAGAAAAGAAACGAAGATATTAGGAAAGACTTAAATATTTTTAATTTAACAAATAGAATTGACAACATGAGAAACAACTGGTATGAACATGTCAAGAGAATGCCTACAGATAGAATCCCTCAGCTGTTACTAAAGTACAAACAAATAGGACATAGAAGTGTTGGACGCCCATTTGCTAGATGGGAAGATTCATTAAATCACACTTGATGTGAAAACAGGTCAGAAGGCCTAATTTCATGAAGTAGAAGAAAAATAATACAATGTTGGAAAGATTTTAGGTTCAATTAAAAGAGATATATTAATATAGGCAAATCATGCAGCTCTAAAGAAATGCTTTAGAAATGTTTATCGGAAAAACCATGGAGCGAAAGAAAGGTAGCGTATCAGATTAAGGCAATAACGGTAGGTTATAAACTTGAAGGTCGTGGATTCGAGTTCCGATAAATTCAGGATTTTTAAACTGGCCTAAAACCATTGACGGCACCACTGCTCGGAGAATGACTCGCCTCTAAAGAAAAATAGTCTCCATCCCTGGGATAAATTTCTTGGGAGGTGGGGGATGCTGAAACTTTGGTATCAAATCAAATTCAGCCTGGTTGTTTGGTCTAGAAAAAAATAATAATTAACGTAGGGAAATTAACTGGTTTTAGCGCAAGACAAATTGACATGTGATTCATGATAAAAATGTTGAAAAACACATAGGCCTATGAATCACGGGGTCTCACAGTAAATTTACAAAAAAAAGTAGAATATTTGGCAATAAATAGCAATGAAGGAGAAAATTTAATGTTGCAGAAAGAATTCAAATAAAGAAAGTGACAGAATCTAAACTTTTGGCAATAATTATAGATAACATATAAGGTATAGACAAAGAGAACATAGAACATAGAATTGAATTGAGTAGAAAAATAATGTCATCGTTAAATTCTATATGGTGGGATAAGCATATTTGGAAGTACACCAAAAAATATGTTGGTAAAACATTGGTAGATTTCATGATGATCTTGAAGAAGATTTTCGGGCTGTAGGCCCTGGTCGTTAGGCTTGTAGTTCCCCGACGTTTCGCCAGAGACTGCGTCTGGCATCCTCAAAGGTGTCTGGCGAAACGTCGGGGAACTACAAGCCTAACGACCACGGCCTACAGCCCGAAAATCTTCTTCAAGATCATCATAGCAACTCCGGCCGTGAAAGTCCACGTGAATACATTGGTAGATTCTGTTGCAATATATGGAAGTGAGGTGTGGACAATCAGTGAATACTACTACAATAGACTAATAGCTCTAGAAATTGATTATTTACGCATAAATGCCAAAAAGTCAAAATTAGAAAATGTTAGAAATAAAGACATTAGAAATATAATGGATGCAGAAGAAAGCATAATTGAAAGAATTGAAGAGAAAGAACTAAAATTTTAAGAATTGAAGCTGAACGATGGCCAAAACAACTATATCAATGGCAACCCGATCAGAAAGAAGAAAAAAGGAAGGCTAATATTAACAATGAAGTAAAGCATAAGGATAGCAACACAAGCAAAGGGGTTAACATGCTCAAAATAGTAGGCTCTGGAAGTTTGACACGGAAAGACGTCAGCAGCGGTAAAAACCCGAGATAGATAGATAGATAGATAGAAAGTTACAAATCTTACAAAATAATTTTTATCGATCACATTAATCCATCTCATCCAATAAAAATTACAATTAAATTTTGGTCTAATAATAAAACGACAGGAGATTAGCTAGGTAATAAAAATAATCTACTATTAAAAAATGGTAAAAAGTTAATATATGGAGTTAATCCTAAGGATATTAATGAAGAAATAATATAATTTTATAACTAATATAAAATTATGGAATATTCACCTGAAAGGTCCGTCTCCTCAACTTAATTAATTATTTAACTGTAGCGCTTTCGGGACTTGTCCCATCATCGGCAGGATTCAAAACTGGTGAATATTCCATAATTTTATATTAATTTTGAATAATACCTCAATGGAACACATCATGAATCTTATAAAAGTTGATAATTTTATAACCCTTTTCTCACTATACTTAGAATGTTTAATATTAATTAATTGATTAAACTGAACCATTAATACTGTTTTAATTGAATATTAGCCTACAGGTGAATTCCATGTAAAATTCGACATAACGCATGTAAAATAAAGTTTCTTCCCTCCTCCCGAAGAGGTATACGGACATCTAAACATATTTTCAAATGCATACATCTAATATATGTTCGTACTTTATGCGCGACCATACCGTTGATCCGATTGTGATGTGGCTTTTTGCAAAATGTTCAGACGATTCCCTGGATGAACATAGGCTATAAGAGAGTTGTGATACTTAACTCCTACACCCTTAAAAATCGCCCTTTGTAATGGAAGACATAAAAAAAGTAGCTCTTTGGTCGCTTAAATGGCTTACGCTGCCTAAACCATAACAAATACACAAAATTAATCTACACAGAATTGAAATATCAAAAAGCTCTACAACAAAATCAGCAACAGCATATGTTTATCTCCTACGGATAATTCACAATAACCATTTTTGTCTTTCATTGATGCCAAGAAGATCGAGACAAGTACGTAGATTCTTGTGCAAGCATAGCAGCATTCTTTTATGGATAACTCACAATAACGAATTTTGTCTTTTAGCTCATTTATGCCAATAAGATCGAGATAAGTAGATTTCCGGGCAACACCGGGTAATCAGCACAGGGAATCTTAAAATAATTATGTTATACTTTTATAATTATTTTTTATTTTACTTATGCAACTAATCATAAGAAGTACATTAATTTTTGTCTTCCAGCTCATTTATGCCAAGAAGATCGGGATGAGTAGAATACCGGTCAACGACGGGTAAACAGTACGGGGCATCTAAAAATAATTACGATATAAATTTTTGCTATCACTTATTTAACTAAACATAAAACACATTAATTTTCGTATTTCAGCTCATTTATGTCAAGAAGATCGGGATAAGTAAATTCCCAGGCAACACGGGATAATCAGCACGGGGTATCTAAAAATATAAATTTATAATTATTTTCCTCTTGCTTATTCAAATAAACATGCAAGCACATTGATTTTCATTTATTTAGGCGTAGCAGCGCATGCAGAGTATTAGCTAGTCCTAAAATATTTTAGAATATGAACAAATTCATACGTAATAACTCATTGTTATTTACTTTAATTAAAACTCTTACAGCACGCAGGGGCGTTAATTGTTATGTCAGTTATCTTCATTTTGTGTTAAGTACTGGCTGAAGTTTCATCATCATCTTCACTTCAAGGTTTAGGCGATTCGCCTGTTCCGATTTCACAATTATTCCTTCCATCTCTTCCTAGGTCTTCCTACATCGCTTAATCCCTTTAGTTTATAATGATATGCTATCTTGGGCAATCTTGTTTCTTCCATTGTCTGAACATGCTCTTCCCAGCTGACGCGGTGTTGTTGAATTCTATCATCATTTGAATATGTTTCTAATTCACTTCTTATTTCTTCATTTACGCAATTTTGTGCATTCTTTGCTAAAGTTTATTAGAAAATAAAACTTAAAACATGTATTACACTCCTGCTATATATGTTACGGTAAATGTAATAAACTGGTGATTATATATAATAACCGGTAATTATGCATAAACACCATTAATGCCGTTAAATATGATATATTTTTTAAAATTTATCAAATTAACAGGTTTGTTTGCATAATTCCCAACTCGTAATGGTAAATGTGATAAATATCATGACTGATTGGGCCAGTAGAATACAGTGCAGTTTTTTTTAGTAGTTACTACTCAGAAATATATTTTTTCGTTGGACACTATAGCGTAAGAGACCACGAATTACAATATTTTATATTTTACAATTAAAAGGTCAATAATTGGTTATAATACAATTTTATTGAACTTGTGCAAAACAGTTTCACATAAACAAACTGCAGTTACATATAAAAACAAACTAAGCCAATATTCTAGAGAAAAAAAAATTCAAGTAACGCTAAATGCTATTACTACAAACTACTAAATATTTTAAGTTTACTTATTTATGCATGTAAATTGTTTTGTTAGGTTAGGAAATGGGAAGTAAACTGAACGAATTTTCGTAAAGTTAGGGACTTTTATCACATTTACCATTAAGAGTTGGGAATTATACAAACAAACCGGTTAATTTGATACATTAAAACATTATATTACCAAATTTAGTGGCGATTATGTATAATAACTGGCAAATATATATATATATATCAGAAATTTATTAATAACCTATAATGTTGGTATAAACAGTTTGATGTGTTTCACTTTTTTCTCCACTAGGGTGCATTCTCTTACAATGTTGCGATCCTTTGACAATATATTGTATGATGTGGTTGCAGTGATGAACAAATGAAGCATAACAAACGTTTGTCATTTGTCTTCAAACATCGCCGTTTACATTAAATATATAAATATTTTAAAATAATTATATTTAAATAATTATTTGTGAGAGCTTAATTTTATTCGTTAAATAGTCCTAACAAATTCCACTCTTGATTTCCAAAGTCTCATAAGTAATGCCACGAGTGATTTTCAAATTATCGATAAATTCACGACTCGCGAAGTGAGGAGTGAATTTATCTAGAGCATTTGGAAATAAAGAATGGCATTTGTTAGGACTATTTAACGAATAAAATTAAGCTCTTTACTAAAAAAATAATTATTTGAATATAGTTACCGGTGTTTTAAAATACAGTGGTGGAAATTGGTTTAAACGCACTTGTTAGAAGTGTGAACACAAGTTTATTAACTCTTCCTTTGGCATTTTTCTATCTTAACTTAGGAGGT
The DNA here is from genome assembly GCA_030220185.1 of Diploptera punctata. Lineage (NCBI taxonomy): Eukaryota > Metazoa > Arthropoda > Insecta > Blattodea > Blaberidae > Diploptera > Diploptera punctata. The sequence goes on along the minus strand of JASPKZ010007977.1, from coordinate 359,962 downwards.
GATTGAGTATAAAACACACACAAATCATCATCATCTTCATTCATGGATTAAGTCTGTTGACCCGTTCCGACTTCAGCCCATCTCTTTCTAGGTCTGCCCACATCTCGGGTGCCTTTAGGTTTGTATTTTGTTATTTGTTTTGGATATCTATCTTCATTCATTCTGTCTATGTGTTGCTTCCATTTTTGTCTATATGTATCCATTTTATCAGTTATTGCAAATATTTCAAGTTCAAACACACACAAATAATATCAAAATTAATTATCCATTTCCGTCCAAAAAAGTACATGAAAACTGAAACCACTCTCACATATGGGTGGAAATTAGTATAAAGGCACTTTGTGTATTTCACAGATTAAACCAAAAAGACTGAGCACAACGTTTACAACAAAGTTCTAAAATTTAGTTGAACCTCCATTGTTGTTAATTACTTGGAAGATTCTCTTTGGCATTGACTTGATGAGGGTGTTTATTTCTTCCACTGAGATTGAAGCCCACTCTTCCTGAATAACTTTTTTCTGCTCAGTCACTGTCCCAAACTGCCGTCCATTGCGATACACACGCCTTGCCAGGATCTCCCATAAGTTCTCAATTAGGTTTAAATCAGGACTTCTAGCTGGCCACGTCAAAAGAGGTATTTCTTCCCGAATCACTCCTTTGATTTGGCAGACCGTGAATGGAAGCATTATCTTGCTGAAAAATTAGATCTTCGCCAAATTCCTCATACATTCGTATCATTCGGACTCCAGAAGCTCCTTAGTGCAGAACTCAGAATTCATTTTGGTGCGTATCCATGCCATCTTCGATCTTCCTTTAAAGCAGAATGATGCCAAATCAAAACACCTCCACCACCAAAATTTCTACTCATTCTAACTAGCTCTTCAGTACGGAGGTCATGCCAGTAATACTGAAAGCCATCATGCCCGTCCAGATTAAACTTCTTCTTGTCACTGAATATTACTTTATTCCATTCTAAGGTCCAGGACATGTGTTCTTCAGCAAACGTCATTCTAGCTGTCTTATGTGCATTGTTCTGAGGTGGTTTACTAAGACTTTTTTTAATTTTTGGTTCTTGTCTTCTGACAGAATTTGTGTTACTCGTCTGGCTGTTACTGACAACTTCAAATCAGCCTGGATTTGAGAAGAAAACATACTCTTACCTTTTGCTTTACGTAAAATGAGACGTTTAGTGCGCCCAGACAATTTTCTTGTCCGTCCATACTTCCCGTTGTTTCTATATTGTGAGCCCAGTTTGACAAAAATATCAATGACACATCTTGAACGTCCCAATTTCGTAGCTATTTGTCGATTGGAAAGACCCATCTCCTTGAAGGCACTAACTCTTGATTTCTCTTCATTTGATAGAGGCTTTCCACGCGGCATTGTACGTACTACTGACTTGTAACTGATGAACGATGTTCACAGACACGTCTTCATGTAACTGCAATATTTTGTTTACATTTATGTCTCTGTAAGAGCCAGAAGTTGACCTGCCTTTATACCGATTTCCACCCCTAGGACAGCGTTTTCTTAGTTTTTACGTAATGTTTACGTATATAATAAATACAAAATGTGGAGACCTGTATGAAGTTATGTCCAAGATAATTATATGTAATCTATGACACACATACGGTATTTGCATAAATATTTCAGGTTGTTTTACTACTAAAATTTAGTGCCTTTATACCAATATCCTCCACTGTATTTATATAATTAATATAAACGGCGATGTTTGAAAACAAATCAGAAATGTGAAGTTATGTATATTCACTGCAACTCGATCATATTATTTATTGCCAAATAGGATAACAATATTGTAAGAATGCACTCTAATGGAGAAATAATGAAACACATCAAACTATTATAATCAACATTAGGTTAATCATGTACATTTTGAATAAACAACTCAGCAAAATCACTGAATCTACTCATTATTTGCTATATTCAATGTATTTGTTGGAGAAAAATAATGGTCTAACCTGTTCAGAATATTAAAAAAGGAGGAGCATTCTTCATCACAAAAGCAGGAGCTGATAAAGAGAAATCGATAGAGAGCGAGGTGAAACAGGACTGTCATTGGTGTAAAACAGAATTCATTGAAACGTGATTGGTCATTGACTACCATTTACGAAATGAGTTAAATAATCTATATAAATTCACTCCTCACTTCGTGAGTCGTGCATTTATCGATAATTTGGAAATCACTCCTGGCATTACTTATGGTTAAAACCAGTATTTAAATCTTTTGAAGAGAAAAAGTAGATCCCTATTAAGTGAAGGATAAAAATATTTTAATTTTATTGCATTTGTTACATGAGGTACCATGGCATTCACCTATATTATGCAATCTGTTAAGTCTGTGCAATGTATATTACTCATTACATATGGATTATTCGTTACAAATAGACAGCGTTTAATGTTCATTTACGTGATTATTTTAAGAGATTATATGTTTCGCTGTAATGAGATCTCTCTTAGTAATTAGAATAAATGGACTAGATAATAATGTACAGGGAGTATGTACTTTGTATAATAGTACATTCCAGTTAAAAAAATATTCTCAGATATAATAAGAAAATAATCTTTTATGTGCAATTTGCCCAGAATACCAAACTAAGAATCAGAAATGTTAAGATATTCCGACCAGGGAACACTAGCTCCAGTTGGTTTTATTATCCTTGAAAATTTTTATTTTTAAAGGGGGTAGAATTTAAGTTGGAGCTATTCGCCACTGACGATGTTCTCCGCAGTTGAGGGAATAAACACCAGTCATGAATCGATACTAGTAAAAGGAACATTTCAGAGATTTCATTTATAATGGAGGAAAATCAAGTTACGCAAAACATGTAATTCAGGCGACACCATATGCATAACATCAATAACACCCTCACAATAGTACATAGAGAAAACATTCCAACGAGGATAAATATACTGTAGGAAATTGCAATCCTAAGAGAAATCAACAACACCCTGATTCTCAATGAATACACACCCAGTCCACACAATCCTCTGTACAAAATTCTCACAATTAAGTCAGAGCTTCAACAAGAGTCAACAAGTACGGACCTAATGCATTCTGCTGATGATGGGACTAGTCCCGAAAGGCCTACAGAGTTTTAAAATAACTTAAGTTGAGGAGACGGAACTACAAGGTAACTATTTTATAGTTTTTAACCTACATTATATTATCAGTCGTGGAACCTACCTACCTAATACCTAATACAGACTTTCCACTTAACAGCAGTTCGCCCTTGATTCCTGCTTTCCAGATATTCCTATCTTCCCATTGTCCCTCTTCCATACTCTTCTTCATCATGGCATCATATATTCCCTCATGTCATGTTCTTATACTTCTCCCCATCTTCCTTCTGCCTGGTACTATCCAATATACACCTGTTTAGGCCACTGGTCTTCCGACATCCGTTGTACATGTCCATACCACTGTAAAGCTCTTTCTGTTATCCTTTCAATAACAGTTTCTTGTGCATTCATTTCTTGTCTGGACCACATAGCTCGGAATCTATGGTTACCAGCCGTGGAAGCCTGCATTCAACTAAGGATCAGAACCCTCCATCATTTTCAATGACTGTTAGGAATTCGAAACCGTTTCTAGAAGGTATTCGAGTTTTACAAGGCACAATAGTTTTATTGTATAAGAAATTATCGCTCAAAGAAGATCAAAATCCGATTTTAATACATATCTCTGCCTGGGAATACAATTTTTAGTTGACTATCCACAGAGCATGGTTCACAATTAACTAATAGAGTTCCATGTTTATGAGCACAGTTTTATCAATTGTACTCCATGATAGTTATTATGTTGTTGCACATTTCCATTATGTTTTCTCTATACGAGTGGTATTTGCAATTATAGCTGGTTTTACTCAATTATTGTATCCTTTATTTACGGAACATTGTATAAACCCCAAATTATTAAAAATTCAGCTTATAATTATATTTAACGGTTTTGTCAGAATAAAGTTATATTGTTTTAAAATAAACTACAAAATTACATAACCTAAATCTGGTCTCTAGAACCTAATAATGGCCTTAAGCCAAGATCTATCTTCTTTAGCTGTTTTTGCAGTGCTGCCTTCCATTCTTTCTATATGATTTTTCCAATATTTTAGTCTGTTTTTAATACATTTGGTTATGTCTTAATTTTGACATTTGTCTCTAATTTCTGTATTGTGTATCCTATCAAGTAATTTTTCCCCTGAATAGCTTTTAAGGTCTTCATTTCACATGTGCTTACTATTTGTTAATTTTTAATTGTGTCAGCCCAAGTTTCTGCTCCATATATGATAACAGGTCGAACTATCTTTTCCATATGCGGACTTTGCTTTTTGACGTATGTTTGTTGCTTCAAATTGAATCTTTCATATATTCTGATATTTGTGCTGCATTATCAGCTTGTTTCTTTACTTACTTTATTAAGTTTTTAGTGTTTGTTATTAATGCACCTAAATAATTAAATTCTGATACTTGTTCTATATTTTTTCTTTCCACTTCTAATTTACATCTTTCTGGTTGTTTTGATATTGTTAAACATGTAGTCTTCTTCGTATTAATTTCCATTTGTATTTTCTGGCGTTTACAATAAATTGATGTAAATATCTTTGTAAATTATCTTCAGATATCGAAAGGAGAACGACACAACAGGAAGTTGGATTGGAAGAGGAGGAGCTAAAGATCAACTCCATTACCGGTGGCCTCCCAGGTCACCAGACCTAACCCCGTGTGGTTTTTATTTGTGGGGTTACGTAAAAGATAGTGTTTTTATCCCCTTATGCCTGACACTCTTGAAAATTTGCGACATCGAATTGCTGAAGCTGTAAATTCGATAACTAAAGACCGGCTTATTCGTATGTGGCAAGAAATGAATCACCGTTTTGATCTGTCGTGTAACACATGGTGCCCATATTGAATGCATAAAATAGTGAAATTTGAACTTTTCTCTTTCTAGGAACGTTGGAATTGTGTTTCTATTTTTTGTAGTTTGGAATAAATAAATGTTTGAAGTCTGTTCATTCTTTCTGAATAGCCCTGTATTTTTAACATGTAAAAAGAGGAAGCTAAAAACCTTTTTGTTCATTATAACAGAATATTATAAATTTTGTTATTCATAAGAATCTTCAGAATCACTGTGCAAGTATCTGATGGGACGTCCCAACAGCGAACAACTTGATTTTCAAAATGGCATATTAATTGATTGTTTAAAAATAGTAGGGCGTGGGTTTGAATAGTGAATTTAATCCAATGAATTGGGCAGGACCGTATTCTGCACCAGATCACGATTAACTAACTTAGAGGGCGGTGAGGTGTGAGCATCTCATAAAAGCCCTTTTAAAAAGTAATTTACACGATATGTAATGCTAGCTTCGCCAGTAATCACCTCCGCTATGCTCAAGACAAATTCCACTTTACAAAGTTTATTCATGAACCAATTACTCTAAGCAATTTATTTTCTTTCTTTTCAACATTATCATTTATGCAAATAGGATCTATGTGCTATCACAGTCTTGTATTTCAGAAAACTAAAGAGTTAGTGGTAGAGTGATGCACATCAATCGCATTAAATATCGAGAAAATAAAATTATTATTAGACCATCATTATCAAAACCAACAAGGTGGATTTAATGCCACAATGCCCCCGAGATAAACTCAAATAAAAAATGAAAAACACCCCAAAGTATTGTTGCAGTAGGCCTATGTGAATAATTATCATACGTAATGCCACGAGTGATTTCCAAATTATCGATAAATTCACGACTCACGAAGTAAGAATGAATTTATCTAGAGAATTTGGAAATCAAGAGTGGCATTTGTTAGGACTATTTAACGAATAAAATTAAGCTGTTTAGTCACAAGTTATTATTTAACTATAGTTATTTTAAAATATTTATATATTTAATGTAAACGGCGATGTTTGAAAACAAATGAGAAACGATTGGTAAGCTTCATTTCCTTCCTTTGTTCTGATATCTGAAACCCCATTTTTATTTGACATTTCTTGTTCTTACATATTTCTTGTATTACTTGAATTAGGGATTCATCAACGTTTGCTTGTATTATATATTTATAGTTTAATATTTTTTTATAGAGCAGTTGGGATGAGATGAGATCTTCTAACGCATAATAACACGCATATGTTTAATTTTTTCTTCACCTCATTGTTGATTGTAATTATCTTAATGACCCTTTATCAAAAATTAATTTTAATTATTTATATGTGGAATCGAATACGTAACCAACTGGCTTGAGGCGTGGTGTCTGCCACCGGGCGCTGACTCATTAAGTAAGTGGATACATCTAATCTTTGTTAACCTCGATATTTTATGCAAGATACTTGTTAACAACAAAAAAACAAAAGCAATTACAATGTTCTGCTTAAGTGCACTGACATACATTCTATATTACACTAACATGACAGTCTTCTGATGTCAATAACACATAGTTTTGTATTAATAACAATAATAATAATTAATCAATTGAGTTGGTGTTTACTTGATGAAAATCCATATCTATTAATTAAATAAAAATAAAACGTAGTTTTATTTGATTTTCATATTTATTATATAAATCAGTGACAGCTGTTTCAGTACACTGTACCTTCTTCAGACATGTTAACAAATTATAAATTGTGTTCCAACTGATCTAAGCAACAATACAACAATATTTATTTAAATTTTTAAATTTAACAAAGGGGATTCATTCAAGTCAAGTTGAGAATTTAACAGTTTGTTACTACTTTTAAATTTATTAATTTCCTCAGCCTCCAAAAGATCTAACTTCTTACCCTTATCACAAACATGTAAAATTTCAAAATTTGGATCGAATCAATGATTAAATTGGAATAGGTGGTTAGCATATTTTGAATATTCTAAATTTCTGTTATATGCTCTCATGTATTCCTTTATTAAAACTAATGAAACTTTACAAAATATAATAAAAAACAATAAAACCAAAATAAAAAGAAGAAAAATGATCAGGTGTATATAAATTGAAGTGTGGCACATGTGACAATGTCTATATAGGACAAACTGGTAGACCTTTTATATCTCGGATAAAGGAACACATGAGAGCATATAACAGAAATTTAAAATATTCAAAATATGCTAACCACCTATTCCAATTTAATCATTGTTTCGATCCAAATTTTGAAATTTTACATGTTTGTGATAAGGGTAAAAAGTTATATCTTTTGGAGGCTGTAGAAATTAATAAATTTAAAAGTAGTAACAAACTGTTAAATCCTCAACTTGATTTGAATGAATCCCCTTTGTTAAATTAAAAAAATTAAATAAATATTCTTGTATAGTTGCTTAGATCAGTTGGAACACAATTCTTAATTTGTTAACATGTCTGAAGAAAGTACAGTGTACTGAAACAGCTGTCACTGAATTATATAATAAATATGAAAATCAAATAAAACTACGTTTTATTTTTATTTAATTAATTAATATTAATACTTTTTATTTTTATATACATATTTTCAATGTTTACATATTTTTCTGTGCCTAAATATTTATTTTTGCCTGATAGTGCGTTTTGTCGTACTTGGAGCAATGACCCACATGATTGAAAGTTCAACTTCTATATTTCGGAGTTACCAACCTAAATAACTATACTGTAATATTAGTTATTACAAACCTCGTGTATAATAAAAATAAGGTTAAAAAGGTGAGAAATTATGTAACGATAATAGGTATTTATAATCCAGGTGAAGGCAAATTAGTAGAATGTACAGAATTTTATGAAAATCTCCAAAAACAAATGAATAAAGTTAATCCAAATGACTATTTAATAATAGCTGGAGATTATAATGCCAGAGTAGGCAATAAACCTATTAAAAATATAATAGGAAAACATGGAGAAACAACCCGAAATAAAAATGGAAGACTTCTAATCGATTTTATAAATTATAATAATTTAAGAATAACAAAACACCTTTTTTCCACATCGAGATATACCGTACATAAAATCTCGTACACTTGGTCAGCAAGAGGACAAAGAAGCATGATAGACTACACTATAGTTAATGAAAAGTGTTTTAACTTAGTGCTTGTTACAAGAGTATTTACAGGATGAGATATTGGTTCTGACCATTACCTTCTGATTATTAAATTAGCAATACCAGCAAAGTGGAAAAGAATTAAAATTAATACGGCAAACAAAACAAATGCAACAACTTTTAAAGTGCACCTACTTCAAGATGAATCGATTAGAAATTTATATCAACAACGACTAGATCTATATTATAAAACAAAATGCTATAAGTAGAAATATTAATACAGAATGGGAAGAATTAAAAGATAATATAATACAGGCAGCTTCATAATCACTTGGTACTAGAAATAAAAGATATAATAATAAAATATTAATACTTTCTTCTTCTTCTTCTTCCTTCCAAGTATTAGGCCAAGGCCTGTTACGATCCTATAGAAAATTTTCCTTCCAGCGTAAATAATTTGATCCTTCCGGAAAAATCTCATATAAGATTTGAAAGCATAATAATGGTCCCTTCGATTGGTTGCTGGCCAAAGGAAGGCAAGACCAGTGATTGGGGCTGCCATCTTATAGCCTCTGGTCAGGCTTTTCTGGAGAAGAAAAGAAAATAAAGGAAAGAAGAAATGGAAGAAAGTAAAGACTCCCTAGCCCTCGGATGCCCTAATAGCGTCGGGGTCGAAAAAACAAGAGTTAACCAAGGGAGGTTAGATAGTAAAGTTAAAAGAGTGCAAAACACAAGTAAGTGGAAGAAATGTTTTGCACAGCTTGGGCACCTTGTGGTCGCCATCCACATATCCTCTAGATGAGGACCCCTGAGGAACGATGAAATAGCTAAACTGGTAAAAGAAAAAAAAAATGCATACTTGAGATACTTGAATATTAGAACAGATGAAAACCTGATTGAATACAAGACAAGAAATGCCCTTGTTCGAAGAGAAATTAGAAAAATTAAAAGGAGTTCGTGGGAAAAATATATCAGTGACCAGGAACATGATTTACATCGACGACGAGATAAAACCTACAAGATTATAAAACACATTAATAATCAGGAAAAAGATCAACTCAAATTGAACATAATTTCTCAGGATAATTGAACCGTGGAAGCTAAAATAATTCTGGAGGGGAAACCCATTGAACAAGTGAACCATTTTAAATACCTGGGTTATGAAATCTCCTATTTGAAAAATGAAGATCTGTTTAACAAACGCAACAAATTTAGTTATATATGTGGCACAATTAAAATAATATTTAAATACACAAGAATGGAAACAAAACTAAAATTTTATAAAGCAGTGGCAGTCCCCTTACTATTGTATGGTAGTGAATTTTATTAGGTTTTAACTAAAAGAGAAGAGAAGATCATAGAAGCAGCTGAAATGAGATTTCTGAGAAGTATGGCTGGCTGCAAACTTCCAGATAAAAGAAGATGTGAAAAAATTAGAAATGCGCTAAATATGTTTAAACTTTTAGATAAAATAAAATAATCTAGAGAAAACTGGAAAGAACATGTTCAAAGAATGAAAGATGAATGCATACCAAACATTATACTTAGTTACAAACCAAGAGGAGACAGGAATGTTGGTAGACCGAAAAAGAGAATGAGAAGCTATGAGACCGGAACAAGCCACATGAGCTTAATTCGTGATCGTTGATGATGACAAACCTCGTGCGGGAAGTAAAACCATTGCCCTTTCGGTATACTACTTACAATCTATATACAAAAATATATCCAAAAGATAGTATTAATATACATCATACGAAACAAATCACTGCACTTTAAATAAACTGAATTTTATTTGAAACAATATAAAACAATTATAAAACAATAAATACGTACTTTTACGAGTGACTAGTGTCACGGCCTGCTGTAGTCTCAACTAATAAACATTGTCCGCACTGTTAGGCTAGTCAGTTGTTCATAATGAACGCAAATATTTCCAATAAATATGTTATTATTTTACTATTATTTATTATTTTGAAAACACCATCGCCCAAAAAATAATGTGCAATGCACATTTGTCAAGCGTTTTACAGAATCTCGGAAATTAAAACCCGAGCGATTTCCTCGCTTCTGTAAAAACTACTTCCCAAACTCGTATCATAATATATTGTTTCCTTCTCCACTTGTCTATATCCATCCACTAAATGTCATCCAATCCTTTTGTTCTCATTCCAATTCTTATTTCTTCCATCCATGAATTTCGAGCTCTTCCTTTCTTTATTCTTTCAGGTGGACACCTATCCAATATTTTTCTGGGTAATCTTTCTTCTTGCATTCGTCGTATATGTCCATACCAATTTAGTTGCGTATATCTCATATAATCTACTATTGAATATTTTACGAATATTTGATATTCATTTTTTTGTATAACTTTATTTATTTATTTATTTATTTTTTCCAATTTTGAACATCTTGCTTCTCTCATCAAGAAATTCGTTTCCATCAACATTAATTTTTGTTCTACGTTTTTGTTGAAGTTCCATTCTTCAGCTGCATACGTTACAGTACTTCTCACTTTTGAATTATATATTTGTAAATTAATTTTTCTTGGTTATATGTTTGCTATATAGGACACCATTTAACAGTGCTTTTATTACTCTACTTTTATTCATTCTGTTCTTAGTGTCAATTTCTTGTCTATCCTCTTTATCTACTTTTACCCCCAAAAACTCAAATTCTTCACATCCTCTAACATACTGCTTCTGATCTTCTAATAATAAATTATCTCCTACTTCTTCTCCTTCTTCTTCTTCTTCTTCTTCTAATAATAATAATAATAATAATAATAATAATAATAATAATAATAATAATAATAATAATAATAATAATTATTATTATTAGGAATATTCTACAATACTGTGTTTCTCCATCAACCCAAAGTGATTTGTCGCCAGAGGTTCCTGTCTAAAGCATCTTTTTCCCTCAAATCTCTAGCTTCCATACTTCTCCTCACTCCATCTATCCAACGTTCTCTAGGTCTTCCACTTCTTCCATTAGCTTTCCAATTAAGGACCTTCTTCGGTATTCTATCTTCTTCCATTCTTATGAGGTGTCCATACTGTTTCAAACGCTTTTCTTCTATATTTTAACATGTTTTTTTTTTCTACTTGCATAACTTCCCTTATTGTGCTGTTTCTGACCTTACCCCTTCTTGAAATTCTTGTCGATCGCCTCCAAAAATCCATTTGGCTTGATTTATACTTACTGTCCAGGTTTTGGACCCATATAATAAAATGCTTTGTAACAGAACTTTAAATATAGTTTTCTTCGTTCTGTATATTACCTATATTTCTATTCCAAAGTACAGAGTTCAACATAACTACGATTCTTCTTCCATCAGTTATTCTTTTTTTTTTTTTCAATTTCTGTCGTTGAATTCTCATTTTTATCTAAAATAGATCCTAAATATTTAAAATGTTTAACATTACGTATTCTTCCTGAATTACATTTTAGCTCATCTGTTGTATCAAATTTATTCTATTTATTATAATTTATTTGTAATCCCCATCTTTTGTATTCTATCTCTAATTTTCTTAACATGAAATATGCATCATGAAATCCAGATGATGCATCTTTAAACATAATAATAATAATAATAATAATAATAATAATAATAATAATAATAATAATAATAATAATAATAATAATAATAATAATAATAATAATAATAATAATAATAATATTTATAATAATTATAATAATAATAATCCATCCATAGTAATTCTGCCCGAAGGCAGGTCCTTGACTGCAATCATAGCATTTTCATGCTATCCTTGCAGCTTTACTAGGGAATTGTAGGTGTGGTAGCTTCCCGTTGCTTTCCACACCGGTGAAGGATGATGATGATGAAGATGATAAAGATAAGGATGATGATGATGGCCATATGATTTCGGGGACCGTTTGGGCTTTAGAGTTTTCCTGACATTTGTCTTACAGGTGAGGAAAAACCCCAATAAAAACCTCACCCAGAAAAACTGCCCCGACCGGGGATTGAACCCTGGCCCGCTGCGTGACAAGGCAGCACGCTACCTCGAGACCACAGCGGTGAACTATAATAATAATAATAATAATAATAATAATAATAATAATAATAATAATAATAATAATAATAATAATAATAATAATAATAATAATAATAATAATAATAATAATAATAATAAATAACAGTAATAATAACAATAATAATAATAATAATAATAATTAAAGTGGAATTAGTGATAATATTCACTACTAATCGTACCAATTTACGATTTGATACAGCTTGAAGTTTTTTTAAAGAAGGAAAAAAAGTACAGTAATTAACCTAGAGTGTTCGAAGGTACCTCTACCCCTTACTTACTTACTCACTGGCACTATCGAACCCGTAGGTTCATGGCCGCGCGGACATAAGCTCTCCATACATCCCTATCCCGAGCTAATGCCTTCCAATCATTCCCTGTATAATCTACTTCCCTCAAATCATAGTTAATATTATTCTCCCACCTCATTCTTGATCTACCAACTGGGCGTTTTCCCTCTGGCTTTCCTACAAGCTTCCATGCAAGTCTTTCATTCCCCACACATACAATATGTCCTGCCCATCGCAGTCTACGAGACTTAACTGTTTTCATTATATCTGGCTTCCTATAAAGACCATGTAGTTCATTGTTATTTAGTCTTCTCTATTGACCTGTCTGTTCATCTCTCTGTGGTCCAAAATTTTTCCTAAGTACTTTATTCTCAAATTATTGTAATCTCCTTCCTTCCCTTAAAGTAAGAGTCCATGTTTCGCACCCATATAATATAACGAGTAGAATAACAGTTTTATATATTTTCAGTTTAAAGCTTTTCTGAAAGGAGTTGGGACATCAAGAGTCTCTGCAATGCATAGTAGCACGCATTTCGAGAATTGAGCCTATGTTTAATCTACCCCTTAAAGAAATAATTTATAAATATTACTTTCGTTAGTAATTATGTCATAACAAGAAAAACCAGGGCATGGAAAAATTAAAGAGAGGGGTATACAAAAACGTAATTTTAATAGTGCTATCAAAATAGTTTTAAAAAGTTGTAAACGTTATAAATGTCTGCTTAAATTGAAACGTAAACTATTTTAAAAAGCTGCGTTTAACATGCAATTGGCTGTAATCTACTGAAACCACATTATGCTTTCCTAAAGCAATTATGGGTTTTTATGGAGCAATTTGAGTCTGTGATTCAACATGCGGTGCTACCGGTATATTACACGTGTAGTTAGGCGTATGATCCCCCGAGGGCATCCGTGCCACACGTCAGACGTAGCCATCATTTTATATGCAATAATGCTTATTCTTTTTCCACGTCATTAAAATGTTCAACAAGGCTCTTCAATTAAGGAGATGAGGGAGCAATCTAATCAATTGTTCTCCTTATGGTATCACTTTTAATCTATTCTATAAATTACTTTAATATCTTGGACCTTCTAGTAAGAAACTAGTTTTAAAATCTGTACGCAGTTTAATGTATATTATATCACTGCAATAAATATCAATGGATTCTTAGGAGAATGTGTGTTTGGTTTGCTGATAGTCAATAAATGAAAGCATAAAATGTAATGAATGTGGCGACTATTGCGTCAAGATTAGGCCTATAGTTATATCCAGATGGTTACAATTTTTCAGATATTTATAAAAATCGTAAGTAAATATAGTAACTATTATTCTGTCAGTTATATTATATGGGTGCGAAACATGGACTATTACTTTAAGGGAGGAAATAAGATTACGAGTTGAGAATAAAGTTCTTAGGAACATTTTTGGACCAAAGAGAGATGAACAGACAGGTGAATGGAGAAAACTACATAACAATGAACTACATGGTCTTTATAGGAAGCCAGATATAATGAGAACAGTTAAGTCTCGTAGACTGCGATGGGCAAGACATGTTGCGCGTATGGGGAATGAAAGACGTGAATGGAAACTTCTTGCAGGAAAGCCAGAGGGAAAACGCCCAGTTGGTAGACCAAGAATGAGATGGGAGAACAATATTAACTATGATTTGGGGGAAGTAGATTATACAGGGAATTATTGGAAAGCATTAGCTCAGGATAGGGATGTATGGAGAGCTTATGCCGCGCTGCCATGAACCTACGGGTTCGATAGTGCCAGTGAGTGAGTAAGTGAATATAGTAGCTATTTGAGGACACGAAGAAAAAATCATCATTTCTTTCCCTAGTATTCTTTAGCAAAATTATAATAAATGTCAAAATAGTTTCAAAAAGAACAAAACTCTAAGAAAACGTCTTAAGGAAAATTTTAGAAAGTAATTTTCAAGATACGTTTGCTGTATTATTTTTAAATTATATAAACCGCTAGCTACTTTTATCATAATATTTTATCTTAGCAGTAATGAAATTTACTGACATTTCAAAACAAATGCTCGAGGGTCGTTGGTTCAAACCCAGCCGGGGTCGATGGATTTTTTTAGGATAGAAAAATCCAAGGAACAAGTCCTCCGGGAGAGACTTTAAACCTGGGTCCTCAGTCGTAAAAGAACCTTAACCCTATCACCTCAAAAGACGAGGTAGACTCGTCGGCAGTTAAATGACCAACTCAGAAGTCGAGGTACACTCGCTTAACTCAGCTATTACATATCTTGCAATATTCTGTACATCCCTTGGCAGGGTAATCTTTTGTTAACATTTAGATAGCAAGAACCGTTATCTTTTGTTTGTTTTGAATGTATGAAAATATACAATATAATTTACTGTGGCTTAAATCCGGTTTTTGGGAAAATTCATTGGGCATTTATACCCGAAGTGAATGGACTAATCATGAAAAAAAAACAGGCAAACTGTACAGAACTTCATCATCCTAATAATGCCTTAGGTGCCAATTAGATGTCTCATTGAGTTAGTTTACTAAGCACATACCAGTCATTTGCATTTGTAGGGAAATAAGCGTAACTAAATCTGCTTCATTCAGAAACCTATGTATAGAGAGTAGGGCTCAACAATGAGTTATTTCGCCCTTGTATGAACAAGAAGATGACAATATATTTCATACTTAAAATATAAAATTATGGAATATTCACCTGAAAGGTCCGTCTCCTCAACTTAATTGATTATTTAACTGTAGCGCTTTCGGGACTTGTTCCATCATCGGCAGGATTCAAAACTAGTGTTTCACTGAAGTACTGGTAAGAGGGAGTTACAAGTATTGGGTTCTTTTTCGTTTATCAGATTGTCGTTGTGAGCTGCTTTCATGATTTCCATCTCTTCGAGTACGTTTATCTTCGCTGGATTATTTCCTCTGTGCATTACTGTTAGGGTGTTTTCAATATTTAACATGCGATGTCCTTCATGGATAACGTGTTTTGCATAGCTTGATTTTCCTTCTGCGTGAGTAAAGTCTCGAAAATGTTCTTTAAATCTAATGTTAAAACTTCTGTTTGTTCTTTCTATATAAAATTTGTTGCAGTCCTTACATGTCAATTTATACACTCCTTTGCTGTTAAAAATGTTATTTTCTTCAATGTTATTGTGTATTATGTTGTTTAATTTGTTATTAGTTCTGTATGCTATTTTTTACGTTTTTATCGGCTTTCTTTAGTGTATTGGCGAATTGTGTCATTTCTTTTCCTGTATAGGCTATGTGTTATCCATGTTTTCTTGTTGTTATCTTGAATCTTATAAAAGTTGATATTTCATACTGTTCAAAGTATCTCAAATTATGGTAAACATGATAATTTTGGAACCTTCAGTGAAAGTCTACAATTAGCATTGTCAGTTGTGAAGCTGGACAATAAATGAAATGATGCAGAAAAGAATCTTGGCGACAGATATGGATGGATTAAGGAGAAATATGAGAATATCCAGGCTACAACATATTAGAAATACATATATCAGACAAGAAATTAATGCACAAGAAACTGTTATCGAAAGGATAACAAAGAGAGCTTTTACAGTGGTATGGACATGTACAACGGATGTCGGAAGACCAGTGGCCTAAACAGATGTTAGATTGGATGATGCTAGACAGAAGGGAGAGGGGGAGAAGTAGAAGAACATGTTATGAGGGAATATATGATGCCATGATGAAGAGGGGTATGGAAGAGGGACAATGGGAAGATAGGAATCTCTGGAAAGCAGGAATCAAAGGCGAACTGCTGTAAAGTGGAAAGCCTGTATTAGGTTAAGTAGGTAGTTGTGATGACCATGTAAAACATTCCATACATATAAGCTAGACACATTCCTTTTACAAAGATATATTTATGTACACATTTAGGGCCGCATGCAAATACATTAGTCTCTACTCAAATTACTTCCAATCACTGCTGAGCTGACTTTCCGTGAGCAAGTGCAAAGATCGAATTAGCGACCCACTAACTGGTCATGCATGAAAGTCGTCGTTTTCGTAATATTGGCAAGAAATTACCCAGAATTCCCAGCGATTGAACCACTTCCGTTATTTTCGTCTGCTAGAGGAACGCATTTACGCTTGCGTCCCGCAAATAATACCGTATACGACGACGTCTGCGTCGCGCGATATTACGCCGATTCTCCTGTTCTTCCAGTTGAATTCTTTGGTGGACTCTATCAAATTCCTCTTCTCCGCGTATACCGAAAACATGATCGAAGTCTTCAAGGTCCGACATCTTGGATAAAGCAGCAAGGTTTCAAATTACATCGGTTACCATCGGTTCCCACCGGGTTGCTCACGATTCGTTTCTCTCCTAAGTCACCTCGCTAGGTAGCTTAGGAATTTCAACAATTATTATAGCATGAACAGATTTTTGAGTACGCAAAAACGTCTTTGGATGCAACTTTCTCAGCTGAGTACAGGCAGAGAACGACTTTTACGGTCTAATGCGTTCATAGATTCGAGCCTTAGTCTATTTATATTACAGATAATTTGTGGGCTGTTGTAATGAACTTTTGTATATGGACTTTTAACATTTTGACATTTGTATTATATGTATTAGCCTATATGTACTATGGTATACCACCGTGCAACCTATGAATATTCAATCGCAGAACAAATGACTTCTAGCGTCATGTTGGCCAATGTGATGACACACGTTCCAACTAAAGCTAATTACCAATCTGTTTACTCACATGTAAGGGGATTCTATCTCAGACGTCCACCTACATAAGTTGGCAAGTTAGGATGGGAAAATGGGCAAGTTAGTGTTACATGGGTAGGTTAGCGTCGGTTGGGCAAGTTAGGGTGATACAATGAGCGAAAATAGTACATCAGATTAGTTTGGCGAGCACTTGTTTGTTAGCGAGTTTTTGGGATAAGTTAGCTACACTGTCTGAGCAATGACTAATACGTTATTTTACATTGCAAATATGATTTACTCTGAACTCTACTTCTCCTTTCATTTTAAGCCATTTCTCACATTTTTGGAGGGAATATATATATATATATCCATCCGTAGTAATTCTGCCCGAGGACAGGTCTTTCACTGCAATTATAGCATTTTCATGCTATGCTTTGCAGCTTTACTACGGAATTATAAGGTGTGGTAGCTTCCTGTTGCTTTCCACACCGGTGAGGATGATGATAATTATAAAGATGATGATGATGGCCGGATGATTTTCCGGGACCGTTGGGCCCTAAGCTTCCTGACATTTATCTTACAGGTGAAGAAAAACAACGAAAAAAACCTCACCCAGGAGCCTGTCCCGACCGGAAATCGAATCCGGGCCCGCTGCGTGACAAGGCAGCACTACATATATAAGTAACTAACTCACTGGCAATATCAAACCCATAGGTTCATGGCCGCGCGGACATAAGCTCTCCATATATCCCTACCCTGAGCCAATGTTTTCCAATCATCCCCTGTATAATCTACTTATTCTCCCATCTCATTCTCGGTCTACCAACTGGGCGTTTTCCCTCTGGTTTTCCTACAAGAAGCTTCCATACACGTCTTTCATTCCCCATTTGTACCACATGTCATACCCATCGCAATCTACGAGACTATATATATATAATTTTTTTAATTCTCTCAGGTAATCATCCACATACTGCAACAATAAATTGTGTGTTTTTTTCGTTTTTTTTTCATTTGAATTTATGTATGGTGACCCTAGAATCCCTTATTATTTGACTTTCCTGCTTGGACATTTTTAAATTAGACATGTATGAAGTGGCCATTTAATATCTTGTATATTACCTACTTTGACATCTGTATGTAAGTAACCTTATCTAAACTAGCCTGATTAAGAAACTCCCGCTACTGAGCACCCATGTCTCCACGTGGGACGTGTGGGGTGTATACATACATACATACATGTTACATATATCGGCCGCGGTGGACTAAGGTTATGCTCCTTGTCTCTGGTCCCGAGGGTCGCGGGTTCAAACCCGGCCGGGATCGATGGATTTTTTAGATGGAAAAATCCAAGGAGCAAGTCCCCCGGGAGGGACTTTAAGCCGTGGGTCCCGAGTCTGAAGATTTTCAGGCTCGTAAAAGATCCTTAAGCCTGGATAAAAAGGACTCTAAGCAAAATTTACCGAATTTTTTCGTCCTAGTACTACCTTGGTTTCCTAGATATTAGTATGTGGCGGAACGCTGACCACGGACCACTCAAATGACATGTATACAAAAACAAGTGTAACTAAATTAGTATGGTTCAAATTCTTCCCTGTACGGGGAGAGTGCCTAAATATCTGTTAAGGGAAAACATGGGCTTACATGTTACATATCTGAGATGTCTATGATAGCAACCACTACTCCAGCCTGATTTGATACCAATTCTCTGATCCTTGAAACAAGACTTTTGGACTTGTATGAAATTAGAGTAATGATACACAATTACTGTAGCTTATAAAATCAATAACTGTAATTAATGTAGGACCAGAAATAACATAAGCCTAACATATACTTTCACTTACATGTCTATGTGGAATATACAGAAAATTAACTTCACTATATCCTAAGGGGACAGAATTAATTTCATTTCGTTTTAACTTGAAAACACAAGGCTTGATTGAAATTATGTATGACCCATATTTTTTACTTCTGCTATCACTTACCTCAAAATGAGATAAATTATATTCATCCCTCACTAACATCATGGACTGCAGTT
Source organism: Diploptera punctata (assembly GCA_030220185.1). Lineage (NCBI taxonomy): Eukaryota > Metazoa > Arthropoda > Insecta > Blattodea > Blaberidae > Diploptera > Diploptera punctata. The sequence continues at coordinate 340,895 of JASPKZ010007977.1, read as the reverse complement.
CATGGAGTTGCGAGCTCTATTCCCGGTCAGACCATAAGTATTTTAATTTATTAAACTAAATAAAGATCTAATATATTCCTTATTAAAATATATTTTTCTTTAAATCTTCACCCAGTATAGTCTTAAACATGCGATGTGTTAAACCTCTTAGTTCAATTTAACATTTAGACAGAATGGACAATATAAGATTATCCAAAAAGATCAACACCTACAAACCACATGGGAAAAGATCTTTGGGACGGCCAAGGAAATGATGGGCTTGAGACCGGAACAGGTCACATAGACCTAATCCTGGAAAAGAAGAAGAAGACGAAGAAGAGAAGAAGAATTATAGGCGTGCCATGCTACGCCTAAATAAATGGAATGTGTTTTTATGTTTGGCTGAATAATTAAAAAGGAAATTAATTACAAATTTATATCGTAATTATTTTTAAATAGCCTGTGCTGATTACAAGGCGTTTCCCGTGAATCTACTTATCCAGATCTTCTTGATATCAATGAGCTAAAAGACAAAAATGGTTATTGTGAGTTATCCGTAAAAGACATGCTATCGCGGACTGTTTTTAATAGTTTGTTTTTTGAGATATTGAATTCTGTATACATTAATTTGATGCATTTGTTCTGGTTTAGGCAGCGTAAGCCATTAAAGCATCCAAAACGTGACATTTGTAGGGATCGATGCCCTTTTTTTCATAGTTCCTTTCTAATGGTACGTAGGGTAATATGTTATATACAGCAGTTGTCCGAAAAAATAATTACCTAAAATGGTAAAAACCCCATTAAAATCGTTCAATTAGTTTTTGAGTCCATGGAGAGCAGACAGACACACTCACATTAATTTCATACATAAAGATATACGCCTATAGATTGCACACCTAGGGAATTATTATATAAATTAAAGTACTAAGTGGTGATATAGCAATTTGTGGAATTTCAAATAATACCTATTGTATGGTAGTGAATTTGGTAGAGAATGACTGGGGTGGATCTGAGGAGGAGCTCTCAGACTCTATAAAAGGCTCCAAATAGTCAGCGCAAAATATAGCCTCTCTATACCAAACCCAAACCCTTCCATCTCCCTTCACGTGGTGGCATTGTTTGTACTAAAGATGGAGAGTGAATGGCGAGTTTCTGGCGCCATAAAACCAGATGCTCGGGGCAGATAGAGCTCTGTAGCCTTGTAAGGCAGTCTGTATAGGAGAAAGACAGCTCCGATATTAAACTCTGGTCCTCCAGGTTGGGGGTTTTGCGGTTGGGCTGGTAACCCACCCAAGTAAAAAACCTATCACTCAGAAGTCTCAAGTGCGAATACGAAACCAGGATAGATTCAATGGATACAACTTACGCAATCAAAAGGCTAGACGATTTGGAATAACGGATATGATCAATATTGCAACCTGGAATGTGAGAGGACTCCATACAAAAGAACAGGAAATACAGTTAGAACTAAAACAAAATATATATATCTTATACATATATCTATATATATCTTACACATTCAGCCACTGAAATGAAATTTTTAAGACCTGTAAAAGGATGTACACGCATGGATAGATTACACAATGAATCAATAAGAAATGAACTGGAGATATTTTCAATAGTTGATAAACTAGAAGAGCACAAATACCAATGGAAAGAACATTTAGACAGAATGGACAACAAAATAAGTCAACACCTACAAACCACATGGGAAAATATCTTTGCGACGGCCAAGGAAACGATATACTTGAGACCGGAACAGGTCACATTGACCTAATCCTGGAAAGGAAGAAGAAGAAGAAGAATAACTAAAAGAGAAAAGAATATCATAGAAGCAGCTGAAATGAGATTTCTGAGAAGTGCAACTGGCTGCAAACTTCTAGATAATAGAAGAAGTGAAGATATTAGAAATGAGGTAAATATTTTTAAACTTTTAGATAAAATAAAAGGATCTAGAAAAAAAACTGGAAAGAACATGTTCAAAGAATGAAAGATGATCGCATTCCAAAAATTATACTTAATTACAAACCAAGAGGAGGCAGGAATGTTGGTAGACCGAAAAAGAGATGGATTCAACTTTTTGAATGAGAAAATATGAGACTGGAACAAGCCACATGGGCTTAATCCATGATTGTTGATGATGATGGTGACATAGTTCATATTATTTTTTTTTACTTTACATTGTACAAACAGGTGTGCAAAGTATGGAGAAAGTAGTTAGATGGAGATACAACTGTAAGGGCCGAATATGAACCGAGAAGAATCAATTGAATAACCCTGATGAAAAGGATTCGCCCGATGGCTTTTAAAATGATCCAGTAGAAATTACAGGTTACTGTTTTTTCTAACATTTTTGTGATATGTTGTTGCAAAAATGCTGGAAATACGTCAAGATAAGATGTTATTTATGCCAACTAATGATACAGCTGTCAAAGGGAGTGGCTTAAACAATGCGATTTTAGCACTAGGAGCCACGGTGCATTCATTATTCCACATTATTATGCGATTATTCTCCATTTTGTATTAAAGAGTTATTCAACAATTCAAAAAAATGTCATAACTACGAATGGAAACCGTCTTGAATTCGGTTATATTATGATGAAAATATTATTTCAACCTCCTTTTATTATAATCACACACACACACGGACACACACACACACACACACACACACACACACACACACACACACACACACACACATATATATATATATATATATATATATACATAAGGACTTTATTAAACTAAAAGTAAGATACTACAATGTTATTTACAAATATGGATCGCACGGGCAGTAAGCCGTACGTGCTGTTGACAGTCCGTTACAATAAGTTGATGTTTGGTAATAATATACTTAAAACAAACAAAAAAAAAACGCTATTATTACAATTAGAAAACAATACAATGATATTATACATTAACTTAGTTATGTAGAATTATTAAGAAGTAATGGTATTGCAATTTGTTAACATACTTATTTATTCATGAATAAGTGTTTTTCTTATTTTGCGCGTTTTGTCCAGAAATCTACCCACGTTTATCCAATTTTCTGGGTTTACCAGTAACTCATAGCATGCCAATCTTTCACGATTTGAATTTAGAAATCTTTCCGGTAATAACTGATGCCTCCAATATTCTAAATCGTTATATATATATATATATATATATATATATATATATCCATCCGTAGTAATTTGCCCGAGGGCAGGTCTTTCACTGCAATCATAGCATTTTCATACTATGCTTTGCACCTTTACTAGGGAATTGTAGGTGTGGTAGCTTCCCGTTGCTTTCCACACCGGCGAAGAATGATGATGATGATGCTGATAATACGCATGATGATGATGATGATGGCCATATGATTTCGGGGACCGTTTGGGCCTTAAAGGTTTCCTGACATTTGTCTGATAGGTGAGGAAAAACCCCGATAAAAACCTCACCAAGAAAAACTGTCCCGACCGGGGATCGAACTCGGGGCCCACTGCGTGACAAGGTAGCACGCTACCTGGAAACAACAGCGGTGGACATAATAATAATAATAATAATAATAATAATAATAATAATAATAATAATAATAATAATAATAATAATAATAATAATAATAATAATAATAATAATAATAATAATAATAAAAATAATAATAATAATAATAATAAAAATAATAATAATAATAATAATAATAATAATAATAATAATAATCAGAATGTTGGACGATCACTAAAAGACAAGAACAAAGATAGGAAGCAGCTGAGATGCGATTTTTAAGAAATATAGCAGGATATACTCTGCTGGATAAGAAAAGAAATGAAGATATAAGAAAGGAACTAAATATTTTCAAACTTACAGACCGATTAATTAAATATAGGAACGACTGGAAATAACATATTGATAGAATACCAAAAGAAAGATTTCCAAAATTATTGCAAAATTATAAACCGCACGGAAGGAGAAATGTTGGACGCCCACACAGAATATGATCTGAACAATTTTAAGAATCCTAGTTTTCATGAAACCGGAACGAGCCAACAGGCTTAATCCCTGGATGAATAATAATAATAATAATAATAATAATAATAATAATAATAATAATAATAATAATAATAATAATAATAATAATACTAATAATAATAATAATAATAATAATAATAATAATAATAATAATAATAATAATAATAATAATTACAATAATTGAATCAGTCATTCCGAAAAGGGATCATCTACAGCTGATCAAATTTTACAGGAGAGGGAAAAAACTGATTCAGTTTGTCCAGGATAAAGCTATGAATCTGAAATTTCTACTGAATAATTTTCATGCCCATTCACGTTCACTTACCGATTTACATAACTTTCTTGATTATGGTTTTCCCAAAAAAAAAACTAATTACAATTTTCCGGAGATGATCCCTTTTCGAAATGAACGAAGAAACGTTTACAAAATTAAACACATTTATTTGAAAAAAAAAAGTATTATTGCGAAATAACTACATACATGGAATAATACTGTATACATTTTATTACATTTCATCATTTGGAAGTGACTATAAAAAAAGTACATCCGAAAAATTTCATCATTGAACATCTTCGGCGTTCTCTACTACTTCAGCTGTATAGGCCATTTGAATAAATCATCATAAAAATTTCGATGGATATCAGGAATGTACTGATGAAGTTTCTTTACATCATCCATTTTTTTGTGATTGATTGGTACTTTGCTGATGTAGGCAGGGTGTGTTTTCACATCTGGTATTTGCAGTATTTCTGGGGGCTATGGTTTGAGCAAGTTGAACTCTTGTTCCCCGAAAATGGTGTCAATGAATTTCCGGCCGATTACGGTTCTAGGCTTGTCACTATTACACTCAAATTCGTAAAATGTATTTATTGCAAAATAATGTTTTTGTTCTTTTGGAACACCTTTACCCATACTCTGTATACGGAGTGCCTTGCATTAAATAAATAATACATAAATAACGATTGTAGCATGGTTTTAATATTGTTTACTCTGATAACACAGAAAGACTGCAAGAGGATAGATATGCAGCTGAAGTCAAGATCACATTCGTGCGTCAGTCCGTTCGAAAAGGGAACAACTCGGCGAGTTGATCCTTTTTCGAAATGGCTACATGAAAGGTAAAGTCAGAAAGTGGTAAAAGAATTGTGTATTTGATCATTTCTCACGCGGAATCGATGTAAGGACATATGTAAACATGGAATAACGAAAAAAGTGAATTTCACAAAAAATCGTAGATGATCCATTTTCGAAATGACCGATTCAATTGTTATTAGCAGTTTTCTATAATCTAATGTTTGAATTGGCATTATTTTGTGGTTTGTGAGAAAGCCGACAAGGAAACCTACGTATGATTTAAATGATCAAAATCTGTCGCAGTTATGAACGAGGACAAGCCGTTTGAATGAACACCTCCTACTCAAAATTTTAAAATCTCAATGATATGGCAGTCAGGGACGTCAAGTTAAGTGTTTCCGGAACGGTCACACTATGTCCTAAATCTGATCGATTGATTCAGGCAGTCATTAAAAAAGAAATTATAATACAGTAAATCAATGCATGCGGAGAGTGAATGAAATTATGTTTACAACACAAGGATAACATCAGATATTTTAAATTAGATACGCACTCAGTGCATGTGGGCAGATCTACCTTCGTGTTTCACAACTATACCATTCAAGAATTAGGACATTCAAAAATTGAAATATATAATCACTTTCTCCTAAATTAATTTAGCTTTATACAGGGTGATTCATAATTCCTATTACAGACTTCTGGGGGTTGAAGAGGGGACTTATTAGATAAAGTTTTGATAAGGAACCCATATCCGGAAACGTGCCATTTCGATGTAAAATAAGTTTGAAAATCAAAACACATGGACTGACATCGTGTGTCTTGATACTAGTAAAATTCATGGTAAATTTCCGTTGAGGTATTAGTTCACAGTAATATAATGTACGGTTAAAAATTATAAATAGTTACCTTGTATGTCTGTCTCCTCAACTTAACTTGTTTTAAAACTCTGTAGGCCTTTCGGGACTAGTCTTATCATCAGCAGAATGCATTAGGTCCGTACTTGTTGACCCTTGTTGAAGCACTTTTATTTTTACTTTAAGCGGCAACACTACTTTTTTCCGCTTCAGAACTAATTTTTTTCAACAAATGAGACACGTGTTATCCAATCAAAATTATTGCAACGAATGACAAGTTGAAACAATAGAACATTGATTGTGGCGAGGGCGGCATTTAGCAACGGACATATCTTACCGGTGGCTTTTAACAACGAGCTTTAGGCTTAATGAGAATAATGTTTTAATTTGCTATTAATTTGTTCATTTGGTTTAAATCACTCTTTGTAAAAGCCGCCTTGACACGTACCTGCAGTACAAAAAGTTGCCGATGCGTTGATAAATGATACTAATCCTTCTAATATACCGACTGAATCCTCCAATAAATACATTTTTAGCCGCGAATACAGGAAATGTGTAGCAATTTTTTAACTCGCGAATAATAAAAACGCGATTAACGGAACCGTGAATAAGGAGCTTTTACTGTTCATCATCGTTTCCCAATTGGTGGTTCGCGAACCCCTTAAAATATTTCAAGGGGTTCGCCAAAACTTTTCTATAATGACGGGATTCGAGAATAGGTCTATTATTGTTTCCATAATTTCTGCAGCATTGTAATAATAGTAATAATACTACTATTACTAGTACTACTACTACTACTACTACTACTACTGGACTACTACTAATAATAATAATAATTATTATAATAATACTAATTATTATTATTATTATTATTATTTTTTAAAATTAAAATAACCCTATAATGCCGCTTGTTACATATGTGTAACATTGGGAATTTATCACATTACTCTTCTTCTTCTTCACTTCCTGGTTTAGGCAAGAGTTGCCTATTCCGTCTTCACTAATATATCTAAGACCATCTCTTCCGAGGACGTCCGACATCTCTTCTTCCTCTTGGAAAATAATGTAAGATTTTATTTGGTAATCTACTTTCTTCCATTCTTTCTACATGTTCTTTCCACTGTATCTTGTTGTTAAATATCTTTTCTTTTATGGAGTAGATCTGCAGTTCTTCACGGATATCTTCGTTTCTTATCTGGTCCATTCTAGTGCAGCCTTTTACTCTTCTTAAAAATTTCATTTCGGCTGCTTGGATTTTACTTTCTTGTTTGGTAGTGGTAATTGAAGATTCACTCCCATACAAAAGGACAGGGACAGCCATTGTTTAATAAAATTTTAATTTTGTTTGTTTTATGGGCTTTATTATTCAATGTTCTATTTATTGTACCACAAAGAGCTTGAAACTGATGTTTTGTTTATCACATTACTTCCACAATACATTAATACTTGCCGTGAATGCCTGATTTACAGTTATGTAACAACGTTAGGAATTCATTTGATTTCGCTACAACTAGGCCTACACGTTGTGTAACTTTTAAACCGTAACTAGAGTAACTTTAGGTTTTAACCGTTAAGGGTTAAGTTAATTAAACGTTTTGCTTGGAATTAAATTTTATGCACATCTACTGTACGTTTATTTAAAGGTTAGTGATTCACCCAACTCAGATCGTTGTGGAAGGGTTTCGCGAGTTGAAAAATGTTGGGAACCGCTGCTGTACAGAATACATTCTTAAACATGAAAAATAAGTATTCATCCTACACATTGTTTTATTTTGCAAACTTATCGATTCTTTTCAATGTACGCATCACACTTACCTCCTAATATGAGTGCAACAAAATAGATAAATGTCTAATCGGTTTTATAAAACTGTTCGATCAGTAACTTTTTAAAATAAAACTATTGCAATCCAATAAGTTTTGATAAGAGCTGTTTCGTAGTATAGAATCAGAAGGTTGGAGGTGAAATAATTTACAAGATTGTGAAGTAGGGTCAGCATGGAGACAGGGGCCGCACCTATGTAAACACTACAACCGGTAATTCTAGCAACTTGCTGGACGTACTTGATAGCAATTTCTAACACATTTTCACGCATCAAGACACAGCCTCCAACTGAAACCAAATGCTCCATTGATTTAACATCTCAATAATATCCTAAGAAAAAAGTGATTGGAACGAGCTTTGAGTTGTTGTTCATAACACAATGTACGTCATGATAGCACACAATAACTCCTGCAGCCCAACGTTATATTTTTACACGCTTTATGTTAGCTTGACCTATATCTATCTATCTATCTATCTATCTATCTATCTATCTATCTATCTATCTATCTATCTATCTATCTATCTATCTATCTATCTATCTATCTATCTATCTATCTATCTATCTATCTATCTATCTATCTATCTATCTATCTATCTATCTATCTATCTATCTATCTATCTATCTATGTAACGGAATCTTTCAACGCGATTTTCACCCACTTAAAATCATTTGATCGACTTGAAACTTTGTATACTTGTAAGAGACCTGTGACAATACAATAATTTCATATTTTGTTTCTAAAATCATGGCCAGAATCATCAGAAAATAAAAAAAGAGTCTTTGTATCTGCGTAACGGAATTTTTTAACACGATTTTTACCCACTTAGAAACATTGGATCGACTTGAAACTTTGCATACGTGTAAAGGACCCGTGACAATACAAACATTTAATATTTATTTTCTAAAATACTGGCCAGAATCATCACAAAATTAAAAAAAATTGGCTTTGTATCTATGTAACGGAATTTTTAACACGATTTTCACCCACTTAGAAACATTGGATCGACTTGAAACGTTGTATGTTTGTGAAGAACCCGTGACAATACAATATTTTCATATTTGTTTCTAAAATCCTGCCCAGAATCATCAGAAAATAAAAAAAATGAAAACTGGTATAATAGGTTGCGGACTTGTCGACTTCTTAGTCAATCGTTGTAAGAGCTCCGTTGGTAGAGCGGTGATCTCTAGTAGTGTATAATTTCGGTAATCCATAGGTTGCTGGTTCAAATCCGACCGGGAGTTTTTTTTAGAAGAGTATTAATTTTCCCTCCATGGTATCTTTACCTTGTCGTGGTGGAGTGGCTTGTGTGCTTAAATGATATGGGTTCTACTGGGGGTAAAATTTTCCGGAGGTCAAATAGTCCCCCATTCGGTTCTCCGGGCGGGGACTACTTCAGGGAACCCATGCCAAAGGCTCAAACACAGGGACATGTTCCTAGGAACATGGAATGTTAGGACTTTATACAATAGCGGGGCACTAGAGATATTAACGCGGGAATTGGATAAATCGCCCTTGGATATAGTCGCTTTACAGGAAGTTAGGTGGCCAGGAGAAGGTAGTCAGGAATCAGGAAGCTTTGCATTATACTATGGGGGTGCAGAAAGACCTGCATTTGGAACGGGGTTTTTAGTCAGAAGGAGGATACTATCCGCTATCCGAGATATTAAGTTTTGTTAGTGATAGGATATCATACATAATTCTAAAGGGTAAACGACATGATTTTATAATTGTAAATGTACATGCCTCCACAGAAGATAAAGATGACAAGATCAAGGATGAGTTCTATGAAAAATTAGAATGCTTATTTGATAGCCTTTCACGATATCATATGAAAATTGTCTTAGGAGATTTTAATGCAAAAGTGGGGCGGGAAGATATATTCAAACCAACAATAGGCAAATTCAGTCTTCATGAAGATAGTAACGACAACGGGGTTAGATTAGTCACATTTGCCACATCAAAGAATCTCATTGTTAAGAGCACAACATTTCAGCATAAGGACATTCATAAATACACCTGGACGTCCCCAGATGGAGAAACTCGGAACCAGATAGATCATGTATTAGTGGATAAACGCTGGCACAGTAGCATCATTGATGTTAGATCAGTTAGAGGGACAGACTGCAATTCAGATCATCATCTGGTCAGGGTGAAAATCAGACAACGGCTATCGCTTATGAGAGGAACAAACGCTAAAGATGATTCTGTAAAATATGAACTAAAAAACTTGAAAAATGATGAAATGCGGCAAGAGTACCAAATCAAAATTGCTAATAGATTTGAAATACTGGAATCTTCAGATGATAATGTGGCAAACGAAGAAGAAAACTGATATAAATAAAGCATGGGAGGCTATAAGAGATACTATTAAATTGTCAGCATCAGAAAGCATTGGTTGTTTAAAAAAGAGGCAAAACAAGAAATGGTTTGATGAGGAATGTGCCGACATTGTAAAGAAAAGAAAGCTAGCAAAAATGAAATGGTTACACGAGCCAAATGAAGTAAATTTAGAGCAATTGGGTAGTGTTAGACGGGAAACCACCAAGTTACTAAAGACTAAAAGAGGGAATATTTGAGAGAGAAGATTAATGATCTTGAAATGAATGCAAAAAATAGGAACATTAGAGAATTATATCAGGGAATTAGTATAGAGAAGAAAGGGTTTCAGGCTAGAACAAACATAATTCGGAATGAAAATGGGGATATGATTGCAGATTCCAAGAGTATATTAAATAGATGGAAAAGTTATTTTAATCAGCTATTAAATGTACATACAGAACAGGACATTGAGGAGGATAAGTTACAGACAGCAGAAATGCTAGTCGCAGAGCCAAGTGCATTAGAGGTTGAAATGGCAATTGAAAAATTGAAGATGTATAAAGCATCAGGTTCAGATGAGATCCCAGCAGAACTGATAAAATCAGGGGAGAAAAAATTGATGGACAAGATACGCTGTTTGCTTAGTATGATTTGGGAAAAAGAAGCTCTTCCAGATGAATGGAAGGAATCAATTATCGTACCAATTTATAAGAAAGGAGATAAAACTGATTGCAACAACTATAGGGGCATCTCATTACTTTCAACTTCGTACAAAATTCTAACAAATATATTAGTAAGCAGACTTACTCCCTATATTGATGACATTCTAGGAGATCATCAATGTGCATTTAGAAGAAACAGGTCTACAACAGATCAGATTTTTAGTATAAGACAGATTTTAGAAAAGAAATGGGAATATAATGGTACTGTACATCAACTATATGTAGACTTCCAAAAAGCATATGATTCAATTAAGAGGGAGAAGTTATATAGTATCCTGCTGGAGTTCGGAATTCCTAAAAAGTTAGTTAGACTTATACGAATGTGTCTAAATGGCTCAACGAGTAGGGTGCGTGTAGGCAAACAGTTTTCAGACACTTTTGAAATCCAGAATGGGTTGAAGCAAGGAGATGCACTATCTCCTCTACTATTTAATTTTGTACTAGAGCATGCCATTAAATCTTTAGAGAATGAGGAAGGCTTACAACTGAATGGTATTAATAAGCTGTTAGTTTATGCTGATGATGTAGTACTACTGGCCAATAGCGAGGAGATACTAAAGGCCAACACGCACACACTATTGAGTAACACTAAGAAATTAGGACTGGAAGTAAATATCAGTAAAACTAAATATATGGTCACACGTAGAAATACATTATATAATGGAAATGGACAGCTAATGACAAATGAGGGAAATTTTGAGGAATTGGCTGAATTCAAATACCTAGGAACAATAATCACAAATAGGAATGAGATGCACAAAGAAATTAAACATAGGCTCAATTCTGGAAATGCATGCTATTATGCATTGCAGAGACTTTTGATGTCCCAACTCCTTTCAAAAAACGTTAAGCTGAAAATATATAAAACTATTATTCTACCAGTTATATTATATGGGTGCGAAACATGGACTCTTACTTTAAGGGAGGAAAGGAGATTACGAGTATTTGAGAATAAAGTTCTTAGGAAAATTTTTGGACCAAAGAGAGATGAACAGACAGGTGAATGGAGAAGACTACATAACAATGAACTACACGGTCTTTATAGGAAGCCAGATATAATAAGAACAGTTAAGTCCCGTAGACTGCGATGGGCAGGACATGTTGCGCGTATGGGGAATGAAGACGTGCATGGAAACTTCTTGTAGGAAAGCCAGAAGGAAAACGCCCAGTTGGTAGACCAAGAATGAGGTGGGAGAACAACATTAACTATGATTTGAGGGAAGTAGATTATACAGGGAATGATTGGAAAGCATTAGCTCAGGATAGGGATGTATGGAGAGCTTATGTCCGTGCGGCCATGAACCTACGGGTTCGATAGTGCCAGTGAGTAAGTAAGTAAGTAAGTAAGAGTATTAATTTTAGCTCATACTACAATAGTATTGAATTTAAAGATATTTACATTTTTATCTTACTCTGTAAAATATTAAAACTAAAAAATAAATAATAGTTGTAAAAAACTAAAACAACACGCTTTATTAGAAAACCGAACTAAAACAATGAAAAATAATTTTAATTTCAAACACGCTTGGGATAAATAATTTTACCATCAAAAGCGTGGGGCGCTTTTTATGATTTTTACATTTTCTTCTTAGAGACTTTACTTTTACCAATATCTGTTTATTATCAAATATATTAATTGATAAAGAGCACCCCACGCTTTTGATGGTAACATTATTTATCCCAAGCGTGTTGGAAATTAAAATTATTTTTCAATTTTTAGTTCGTTTTTCTAATAAAGCGTGTTGTTTTAGTTTTTTAAAACTATTATTTATTTCAACATAATAAATCATCACCATCATCATCATCTGCATTCATGGATTAGGTCTGTTGACCCGTTCCGACTTCAGCCCATCTCTTTCTAGGTCTGCCCACATCTCGGGTGCCTTTAGGTTTGTATTTTGTTATTTGTTTTGGATATCTATCTTCATTAATTTTGTCTATGTGTTGCTTCCATTTTTGTCTATAAATACCACGTGATATAATATATAGCATTATTAATAATTACAAACTATTTGACTATTTTAAATAAACACAAAAGTATAAATTCCAAACAGTATAATCATCATCACGAGCCTCAAGGATTGGATCACTTGTTCCGTCCCACCTCCAGAATTTTTAACTGATCTTCCATAGCTTCCTAGATTTTCCAATTCTTCGATTACCCTGTGGTCTGTATCTCTATGACTGTAATGGACTTCTTGATGGTTGGATGCGTTGTATGTGGAAATGCCAGTTTGACCGTTATTCGTGAATAATATATTACCGATATTTACTTCTTGACGAATAGATTCGTTTCTTTTATGGTCAAGAAGAGAGTATCCTGCAAAACGTCTAAGTAAATTTCATCTCTGCTGCTTCAATTCAATATAATCGCCTTACGTAAATGAAAGTATTTATTAAACAAAACCAGATAAAAATAATATAATTATCGGAGAAAACTAATAAGAAAAGTTAAGAAAATTATAGATAGATAGATAGATAGGTTTTTATTGTCAAAAATGTAGTACAATATATGGCGTCAATTAGTAGATAATGTTAATTTCTGTGGTGTCTCGACCTGTCAGTGTTAAAATATTCGTGAACACTGTAGAGAGGATTCAAAGTCAATACTGATTTAATTATTATTTTTGGAAATCAAGAGTGGCATTTGTTAGGACTATTTAACGAATAAAATTAGGCTGCTTACTCACAAATCATTGTTTAACTATAGTTATTTTAAAATATTTATATATCTACGGTCTTACTAATAAAAATCTCTAATACAGGCTTTCATCAGTTGTTTAGTTATACAATATATAAGCCTTATGTAGATCACGTATAATTTCCTTACTAATAAACGTTGTGCCGGAGCTATATAACAAAACAGCAGTTATACACAATACGTCACATATTCGTCATCATAATGACGTCAGAACAATATTACTCGCAGTTTGTAACAGAAATAAAACAACATCAACTAGTGATTATTGTGTAAGAAATGAATATAGATAAGAATTAAAAGAGATTCCCTAATTGAGGAGGTACGGGAAAAATAAGTGTGTTTTAATTTATATACATTTTCCTTTACGCAATGTCAAATAAAACGTAGAATTGGTTTCACAGATAATGTGCTGCCATCTAACGTCAAGAATTTCGACCAATTCTTGGAAACTAATAAAAGCTTTGCCCATTACTTATGAATTATATGCAGTATTTTAAGATGCGTTAGGAAACGTTCAAAATAGTAGGAAATGTTACCGACAACAAAATATCATTTCAAGCAAAAAAAAAAAAATCACTATAGTTCGACCGGGAATCGAACCTACGACCTCACGCATGGCAGTAAGAAGCTCTAACCACAAGACTACCAAGTTAACATGTAGATTCTTGCAATAATAGTACCTCTATACTAAAATACATTTTTATATCGGTGTGTGTGTTATGTATTATAGATGCAAGGAAGTTTTCATAAAATAATATTATGAAGCATTTAAACTACATTCAGGTTAAATCTTGTCTACAGCAATTATTGTAGAACATATCCTTTTGTGATTCAATGTTCAATTTTAAAATATTTTTAGGCCTAATCGAGAATGAGTGTAACGAAAGGCATTTTATGATGCCTTTATTTTCCTACCCAGAGCTTTATTAATATTATTTATGCCCTGTGCATCCATCAAACAGTCATTAAAGTGTTGCATTTTGGGTTAAATTTAAGGAAACTTTCATCAAAATCATAAGAAAACAGTCAGTTGATCTTGATGTCCGACATTTTGTCTAGTTATAGAATCCTTAAACAAGGGTGGAGGCATGTATATAAACGATTCTCCCATGTAAAGTTGTACACCTCTTCTACAACTGAACAGCTAATACAGTGTTTATTAGTAAGAATTTTCAACTGAGATGTGTATAAACCTTGTATAAAAGTTATATATGGATTATTAGTAAGAGGGTTAATGTAAACGGCAATGGTTGAAAACAAATTAGAAATGTGAGGTTATGCATATTTACTGCAACTCGATCATATTATTTATTGCCAAATAGGATCGCAATATTGTAAGAGTGCACCCAAGTGGAGAAATAATGAAACACATCAAACTATATATCATAATCAACATTACGGGTTATTCATTTATTTTTTTAGTAAACAACTCAGTAAAATCAAGGAATCTGTTCATTATTTGCTATATTCAATGTATTTGTTGGAGAAAAATAATATTCTGTCCTGTTCAGAACATTAAAAAGGAGGAGCTTTCTTTATCACAAAAGCAGGAGCTGATAAAGAGAAATCGATAAAGAGCGAGGTGAAACACGACTGTCAATGGTTGTAAAACAAAATTCATTGAAACGTGATTGGTCATTGACTAGCATTTGTGGCATGAGTTAAATAGTCATTATAATGATATTCAGAGGACATATTTTTATTTTAATGAAGGAAACTCCTTTTTTTCGCGTACTTATTGCTTCTACATCGTACGTCGGTGTACATAACCAATGAAAAGCGAGTATGTCACGTGGTTTTGTTTTGATGAGGATCATTTTAATAGCGGACAGCCTTTAGTTAGTAATGCCTACTGTTCTGTGCAGTCGACAAAATTACTGATGCATTATTCTTTTACCATTTTTTGTTGTTTCATCATCTTTGTAGAATGTACACTCCCCCAAGAGACTTACAAAACAATGTACTGAGTGGACAGTCGATAGGAACATTAAAATGTAGTGTGGTACAAACTAGTCTGGTACAAACCGACTGGACTCCCAAGATCAGTGACTATCAGGATGACAGGGCCACTGCAGAAAATATTAAAGGACATCACAAGACATATGATTCACATCCAACCTAAGATGGTTATATTCGCATCCGGAAATCGAACCGTGGTCTCAGAGTGGAAGTTAGACATTTTACCACGTCATTACTACTATTGGTCCATATTACTGTGTTAAAATAAATAATTCATTTTTAAGAATCTGTCTCTTATATTTTCACCGCTACTTCAGTCAAAACTATAAATTTTTAAGGTGTTATTATTTTTTATTGAAACAGAAGGATATACAGTGACTTAGGGCGGAATTCGTGAAACCATATTTACGGAAAGAACGACTCTTTCCCCCTCTCTATGACGTAGAGAGTATTCATAACACCGTTGCGTAAAGATGGTTTCATGAATTCCGCCCTTAGATATGCTGAAATGAGATATCTTCGGAGGACTGCAGGGTACACATTACTAGATAATAAAAAGAATGAAGACATCTTAGAAGAATTACACATGTAACCTTTAGAAAACAAAATTTCTGATTACAAGTCAAGATGGATGAAACATGTTCATCGAATGGAAGATCACAGATTACCCAAACTAACCTGCAGGATGAAGAAGGCCAGGACGTCCACTCAAAATACTTTTGGATGGTGTTTCTATTGAGGCCGAAACAGGTCAACAAATGGCCTAAATTCGTGAATGGACTAAGATGATGATATTATTTTTATATACTATATCAAACAAAATTGATTTATCTATACAAATTACGAGTATATAGGTTGATAGATAGATAGATAGATAATGGAATTTATTGCCTTTTTTTCAGAATAAAGAAAATACATATGCATTTGCATTGCGCACGGGGCCTGCTTGGCCGTAAGTGCATTATTTTTCCATGAATAAAAATAAAACTAATCATAATATAAACAAATACCTACAAATACACCTGTATCAAAAACAATAACAGGCTACATATAAGTAAAATCTATGTCTACACTACATCACAATAATACATATCTACATTCATCCATATCCCGTACATTGATATTAAAAAAAAATGCTAGAAAACAAATTAGAAAAAAACACACACATACACCCTCGCACCCCCACACATATACACACCGCACGCTCATACCCCCCTCCCCCGTCACTGCAGGCATCAAATACACTATCAGATTATTCAACTTATCAGACCTACTTATTATATAATATAATTAAAGATCGAAAAAAAGACCATATTGAGATTCTTCTTATTGTTAATACATATATCCTTAATCTACAATTTTGTTATATCTCAATTTTCTTACTCTACCCAAAAATTTGCATGTTTTTGATTCACTCTCGATCCATCCTAAAATATCCCAACACGCCACTCTCCCTCGATCCGACCTGAGAAATCTCTCCGGCAGCATCTGTAATCTAAGTTGTTCTGTCTCTCTACAGAATGCTATAATGTGATGCCAGTTTTCATGGTCATCGCATAGTGTGCATAGTTTAATGCCTTCATCATTTGTTAAATTATGGGCCATCCATCCCCCAAAATGAAACCATGCAATAGCACTTCTATCATCTCCATCCAAAGAGTCAGTTAAGTATTGAATCGGGAGGTTATGCATATAGCCTATATTGAATCGGGAGGTTATGCATATAGCCTATGTCACTGGCTGAGATGTATCCTAGAGGCCTTATCTGTTTCAGATGCCTGTTCAGTTTTCTGAAGCTCTTATCGAAAGCGATAAGAGCCCAATATGTTAAATAATGTAACACAGTAGTATTATGGTGACCAATTACATCGCTTATGTATTTAATCTAGTATTCTAACATGTAATTTCTTCTTCTTCGTCACGGTTTAGGCTGTTCCGGCTCCAAATTGCTGCTGTTTTCATATTTTCTTTGGTATTCCCAAGCATCTTCTTCCTCGTGGTGAATAGTCAATTATATTGCATTATTATACATAATTTTCATTATTGTTCAGTTTGACAGATAGTTTGTACTATTATTGTATTTTTTTGTATTCAACGAAGATCCTTAATTGGAAAGCTAATGGAAGAAGTGGAAGAGGCAGACCTAGAGAACGTTTGATAGATGGAGTGAGGAGAAGTATGGAAGCTAGAGATTTGAGGGAAGAAGATGCTTCAGAGAGGAACCTCTGGCGACAAATCACTTTACATTGAAGGAGAAACACTGTATTGTGGAATATTCCTAATAAAAAAGAAATACAGAAATCAAATGAGCATTTAAATTAATGATTTGTTGGCCGTGGTGGATTTGTGGTTATGCTCCTTGTCTCTAGTTCCGAGAGTCGCGGGTTCAAACCCGGTCAGTGTCGAATTTATTTTAGGATGGAAAATCCGAGCAGCAATTCCTCTGGGAGGTAATTTAAGCTGTGGGCTACGAGTGTTGAGATTTTCTGGCTCGTAAAAAGATCCTTAAGTCTGAATAAAAAGGCCTCTAAGCAAATTTTGTAAATGTTCTCATTATAGTACTACCTTGGTTTCCTAGATGTCACTACGAGGAAGAACACTGACCCCAGGCCACTTAATGGCATCTATCCGAAAAAAATTGTCACTAAATTAGCACGATTGCATTTCTTAATCTCACTGAGAGACTTACTACTATTAAAATAAGATTTCATAAATTTACACAACAATGATATATAATAAGTTTTAAGAATAATTGTTTAGAAGATTATCTATTTTAAATATTTAGATTCTATCCTACGTTAAATGTATCATTAAATAATTTTGATTAGTAATATTCCATAATATAGTGTTTCTCCTTCAACCCAAAGCGATTTGAAGCCAGAGGTTCCTGTCTAAAGCATCTTCTTTCCTCAAATCTCTTATCTTCCATACGTCTCCTCACTCCATCTATCCAACGTTTTCTAGGTCTGCCTCTTCCACTTCTTCCATTAGCTTTCCAATTAAGGATCTTATTTGTTATTCTCTCATCTTCCATTCTTACGAGGTGTCCAAACCATTCCAAACGTCTTCTTCTGCTACTTCTTCTTCTACTTATTCTTCTTCTTCTTCTACTTCTTCTTCTTCACTTCACGGGCTAAGAAAAATGCCTGTTCCGCCTCACAGTTGTTCTGTCCATCTTTTCACTGGCCTTCCGACATTTCTTGAACCTCTTGGCTTGTAGTTAGATGCTGCTTTTGGTAATCTTGTTACGTTCATTATTTCTACATGTCTAAACTATTTTTCTCTGTATTCTTTGATTTTATCATTCAATGGATATATATATAACTCTGTTCTTATACCTTCATTCTTTATCCGATCATTCTTGTGCAGCCTTTTGTTCTTTTAAGGAAGTTAATTTCTACGCTTTGTATTCTACTTTGTAATTTTATTGGTCATTACCCAAGTTTCACTCCGATAAAGTAATGCAGAAACTGCCAATGTTTTATAAAACTTCAGTCTAGTATCTCTTCTTGATTTGTTTTTTTTAATGTTCTATTTATAGTTCCACATATCAAACGTTATTTTTAGAATATTAAATTATTTATTTATATTAATTTATTATTTATTTCTTAATATCCTGCTTTAATTATTAATTAATCTAGGGATAATTTTTACTCTAATTTACTATAAACTAATTCATAAATATTTGGAACTGGCCATGCTTCTTACACTTTGCAACTAAAACGATCCAGAAATCAAAGGATCATTTAAATGAATGGACATAAAATAAATAGAATAATGATTAATATGTTATCCATTGAATCGCACGTAATCCATTGTACTAGGGAACAACCTGTAGCCACACGTACGCCCACAATAACCAGTATCATCAAAATCACACAATATTTTCACGCTGACACCATAATTTCGTAGCCAATCATTCACTGAGTACAATCATTGTGGTAGATCTCAGTTAGTTAATAGGGGGGGTCATGGCGTTAAAAAGACCTGGTTTTAAAACACTATGAAAGCTTCTGTGATCTGACAGGTAGACTGAGTTAAGCATATATGGCCATGCATGCAGAGGTAGGCCCTACATACAAAATGGATATATGCAACACGTATTTGAATATCTGGGCGGAACGAGGCGTGATGGGGTGGTTGATGAGTTGTTAGTTCTAATGATGGACGACCTCTTACGTGTGAGGGAAATTTTATTCAAATCTTGTTAGAGGATGGTCATGCAAACATATTTCACAAATAAACTATTTCAACTAAAGCATTTGATTATGGAACATAGAAATGAAAGAGCCATTCAGAGTTTATATATAGAAACAAATTTTAAAATAGACTGCGGAGATAAAATTAGTAAACAAAACATAGAAATAAACCAGGGAGTAAGACAAGGGTGTCCATTGTCACCAGTATTATTTAATTTATACTTGGACCATGTCATAAATGAATGGCAAGAACAAATTAATATAAATAGTGTATTGACAACTCCGCTTTTTGCAGACGATCAAGTAATAATGACAGCATCAGAAAGTGCTTTGCTACAATTCTTTTATAATTTAAATAATATCTCTCTAAAATACAATTTAAGAATATCTACATCTAAAACAAAAATATTAGCTCTTAAAGGAAAATGTGCAATAAGAACAAAAATAATGATAAACAATGTAATTATAGACCAAGTTCAGAATTTTAATTATTTGGGTTGTCATTTAGGCAATGACAGAAATTTAGATAAACACACTAAAATACAACGATTCAATTATCTATGTGGCACAATTAAACGCACTTTATTGAATAAGACTAGAAAATAAACTATTTTGAAGTTTTACAAAGTATTGGCAGTTCCATCTCTTATCTATGGATGTGAAACCTGGACATTAACAAAGGCAGATAGTAAACACATAGAGGCTGCAGAAATGAAGATGTTGAGAGCAATAGCAGGATACCAAAGGATCGATAAAAAGAAAAACGAAAATATAAGAACAGAACTTAATAAGTTTAGTCTCTGTGAAAGAATAAAATATTATCAAAATGCTTATCTTCAGCACGTATTACGAATGAATGAACAGCGCATACCAAGAAGAATGTATAATTCTAAACCAAAAGAGAGAAGCATTTTGGGAAGTCCATTGAAGAGATGGAAGGACCAATTCGACCTATAATGAGAGCGGAACAGGCCATTGGGCCTAATCCTTGTTGATGATGATGATAATGATGATGATGAATTATCTCAACCCTCTTATCCGGATAGTAATTTTAAAGGTATATTTCCAAGTAGTGTTAAGATCATGCGTTGATTTTAGAGATATTTAAGGGGGGTAATTGGTTAAATTTTCGACATTTTCGGTCAAATTTATCATTTTTTGTTTTTTGTATTAAAACATACCATGCACCTTAAAGAATAATTTGGTGAAGTTTCTGTGTCTTATGGCGCTTGTAAGTCTCCCTAATGACGTCATATTTAAAAAGGCAGTCATCTATCGTCCCCACATCCTTACTATTTTCATTGCATTTCACTACAATAAAATCATAGCATTGGCAAATGTTTTGATAGAAGCACGAAATTTTCACTGCATGTCCCACACACTATGGCTAATAATTGTATTTTGAAACAACATTGATAGTTTTTTAAATAAAAAATACAAATGTGTAGTAATTTTACAAAAAAAAATAAATTTTCATATTGCAGAGGATGTATATATTTTTTTCTTTCTTTATTATAATGATATAGAAAAGTTAATGCATAGTGTTGTTCTAAATACGTCAGTGGTCTTAAAGAAAAAAAAATATATAAAAAATTACAAATTATGGGACTTATTAAAAATTTTAATATGCAAATTTTTAATTGGATTTTCTTCAGAAACTGTTAAGCCTATAAGGATGAATCTTCAGTATAACATTACTTATGATGACATGAAAGGATGTCCAAATATCAAGTATGTAGCTTAAAAATCGCCCCCCTTAAAGGTTTTCGTTTAATTCTACAGTAAGTTGTATACATTTATTAAAACAGACATCGATATGAGAAATACAATAAAATACAGGGTGCAGAGTAAGTCAATTAACCGGGAATGCAAATGTATTATTTCCTGTAGCTTACAACATCTATACAAAAAAACTACTGAAATTTCACTAACTCACTGGCTCTATAGAACCCTTAGGTTCATGGCCGCACGGACATCCCTATCCTGAGATGTTTTCTAATCATCCCTTGTATAATCTTCTTCCCTAAAATCGTGGATAATGTTATTCTTCCACCTCGTTCTTGGTCTACCAACTGGGCGTTTTCCCTCTGGTTTTCCTACAAGAAGCTTCCATACACTTCTTTCATCCCCCATACGTGCCACATATCCTGCCCATCGCAGTCTACGAGACTTAACTTCTTCTTCTTCTTCTTCACGATTTAGGCTTATTTACTAGCCTGTTCCGGCTCCAAATTGCTGCTTTTTCCATCTTTTCTTTGGTCTTCCAAAACTTCTTCTTCCTCATGGTAAATAGCTGTATGCTGCTTTTGGTATTCTATTCTCAGTCATCCTTGCCTAGTGTTCTTTCCACTTTGTTCTGTATTTCACTATTATTGTGTTTAATTCCTCTACTTTTAGTTGTTGTCTTATTTCTGTGTTATGTTTTTTGTCTGTTCTTTGATATCCTGCTATTGATCTGAGGAATTTCATTTCAGCAGCTTGTATTCTGGCAGATTGTTGTGTTTTCACTGTCCACGTTTCGGGTCCATAAGTAATAATAGGCACTGCCATTGTCTTGTATAATTTCATTATAGAGTATTTCCTGGCTTTATTTTTCAAAGTTCTTTTTAGTGTTCCTGTTATATAATTAAACTTATTGAGACTTAACTATTCTTATTATATCTGACATCTTACAGATATTATGTACCTTACTAGGATGCATTTTTTATTTACCTGTCTGTCCATCTCTTTTACTGAAATGTCACTAGTTATAAAATTACCTCAAGCAGTAGTGTTTAAGATTATATTCTGAAGGTCCCTTATTCAAACCCCAGTTTCAACCAAACTTATTTGTTTCCTTACAACCATGTGCAGCGGTTAACTGACTTATGCCACACCCTATATATAGTTTTATTTTTAATTTGCTATTCTTAGTTTAATCTCTATATTTTAGGTATTTTTACGTGGCTCATGTATCTGGACTTTACAGTGACACTCCCTATTGGGAGAGGGTATTTAAACTTTGGAATACATACACACCTTATGATCACACAAGGACATGGAGGACCTTCTCCAAGAATCAGCCTCAAAGCGGGACCACCTCTAAGATAGCACGAACAATTAAGACAAGACACGCCATTCACTGTTAAATCCATGCTAAATACGTAAGATGAATATAATAGGCTTATTGTGATGGCAAAATGGTGTTCTGGGATTATTTGGGCATTTCAGATTTCCCGACATTTATTTTACTCCAACCTCCATGGCGATACAGGCCTAGATAGCCCTTGACCTATCAGCTGGATGCTGGCCTCATATCCACATGTGTTAATCACAGAGGTAAGCGAACATCCAACCATTTTACGGGTGATATGCCAATTTGTTACGTCATTCTGGAACCGCTATTTATCCTAGGTGCCCAAATTCCTCACGACGTTGGGTGGGCACCGGTCCCGTACTTACCGAAATTCTGTGATAAAATTTCTTCCCCTATGGAGACTCGAACCAGCGAAAGTCCTGCAGCTCTGCTTCAAGGCATCTTAACGACTCGGCTATGGCGTGGGACACTCTTTTGTACAGATGAGGCAAACTCTCGATAAAATCTTATTCAGAAAACTTGTCCCCATTGAGAATCGAACCCAGGTGCGATACGCATATGACAACAATGTTACCCCAAGACCACAGCATGGACTTATTTTTAATTAAGAAGCTATCAACCTGCAGAAAGAAGAAGACCAGGACGTCCACTCAAAATACTTATGTATGGTGTTTCTCTTGAGGCCGAAATAGGTCAACAAATGGCCTAAATTCGCGAATGGACTATAATGATGATGACGATGAAATTAAATTATAAATTTCAAGTGTTTTATAAAGAACATATTCTGGCGAGACTAGTATTAGTATTGTTATTATCGTATAAAATGTTGTTTGCATATGAAATTTACATTACTACATTTAATATATCTTTAACTCTTTAGAACTAGTATAGTGTATATCTATATTGTCAATTTATTTTGTATTTGTGCTGGTTGAGTGGAAGAGAAGGCCTTATGGCCTTAACCCTGCCAGAATAAATAAAACATTATTATTATTATTATTATTATTATTATTATTATTATTATGATCGGCCGCGGTGGACAAGTGGTTATTTTCCTTGCCTCTGGTCCCGAGCGTCGCGAGTTCTAACCCGGCCGGTGTCGATGGATTTTTTAGGACGGAAAAATCCAAGGAGCAAGTCCTCCGGGAGGGACTTTGAGCCGTGGATCCCGAGTTTGAAGATTTTCAGGCTCGTAAAAAGATCCTTAAGCCTGAATGAAAAGGTCTCCAAGCAAATTTACCGAATTTTCCCATCCTAGTACTACCTTGGTTTCCTAGATGTCAGTATGAGGCGGAACACTGACGACGGACCACTCAAATGACATCTATACAAAACAAGTGTAACAAAATTATTATGGTTCAAAATTCTTCCCTGTAGGGGGAGAGCGCCTAAATCTCTGTTAAGGGAAACATGGACTTACAAGATACTTACTTAACTTACTTACTTAATTCAGGCTTTCCACTTTACAGCAGTTTGCCCTTGATTCCTGCTTTCCAGAGATTCCTATCTTCCCATTGACCATCTTCCATACCCCCCTTCATCATGCCATCATATATTCCCTCATGCCATGTTCTTCTACTTCTCCCTCTCTTCCTTCTGCCTAGTACCATCCAATCAAACACCTGTTTAGGCCACTGGTATTCCGACATCCGTTGTACATGTCCATACCATTGTAGGGCTCTCTTTGTTATCCTATCGATAACAGTTTCTTGTGCATCCATTTCTTGTCTGATATATGTATTTCGAATATGTTGTAGCCTGGATATTCTCATACTTCTCCGTAATCCATCCATTTCTGTCGCCAAATTCTTTTCTGCATCCTTTCATTTATTGTCAAGCTTTCTGATCCATATGCAAGTATACCTTGTATTATTGTCTGTATAATCTCTTTTTTGTTTTTCTGGTCAAATTTCTATTCCATAAAAAACCATTCTGGGATCTAATCGCCTTCCTTACACAATTTACTCTGTTAATAATATATTTTTCACAGGTACCAGATTTATCTATTATAGATCCAAGATATTTAAATTATTCAATACATTTAATTATCATATTAATTATTTGTAGGTCTTCTGAATTACAAGATACAAGAAGATTATTATTATGAACCCTGTACGTTTAGGAACCGTATCGCCACAAAGAAGAATGGTGCATTTGAGTACTTTCTTTTGTTATCCTGAAGTGAACGTTGTGGCGGTACAGTCCAGATGAACCTGTACTTGTTACCTCAACAGTACAAACAGCTGTCTTGCACTTCATCACATGGAGTGATGTGGGCCTCAACTTCATTTCTTTGCTGACTGAACTATCATTTGCTTTAAGCCAACAATGCCACTCTTCTACTGACCATGAAAACTCTAGATCTCCTCCTTTCACCATATATCCTTGTCATCGCCTAATTTCAAAGACTGATTAAGTATAAACGTTATATTTCAGTGAGCGAGTATTTTTTATTAATTTCCTGGTAAGGTTTTTTATAAATCATATTTAAGACAAGAGTGTGTATTATGGTCCACTCTTTTTAAAATTTTGCTGATCTTCTTCTTCATCATCACGGTTTACCCTTATTTACTAGCCTGTTCCGGCTCTAAATTGCTGCTTTTTCCATCTTTTCTTTGGTATTCCCAAACTTTTCTTCCTCGTGGTGAATAGCTGTATGCTGCTTTTGGTATTCTATTCTCAGTCATCCTTGCCAAGTGTTCTTTCCAGTTTGTTCTGTATTTCACTACTGTTGTGTTTAATTCCTCTACTTTTAGTTGTTGTCTTATTTCTGTGTTATGTTTTTTTGTCTGTTCTTTGATATCCTGCTATTGGTCTGAGAAATTTCATTTCAGCAGCTTGTATTCTGGCAGATTGTTGTGTTTTCACTCTCCATGTTTCGGGTCCATAAGTAATAATAGGCACTACCATTGTCTTGTATAATTTCATTACAGAGTTTTTCCTGGCTTTATTTTTCAAAGTTCTTTTTAGTGTTCCTGTTATATAATTAAACTGATTTAGTTTGTTATTTATATTTGTTTCCTCTGTGTATGATATTTCGCAACCTAGGAAGTTATATCTTACCACTTGTTCTATTGGTTTATTTTCTAATATTATCTTTGTCCGAACTGGATGAGCGCCCTTGAAAAACATTTAAAATGGTCGTTTTCATAAAAAAAATAAAGCCTTCTTCGCACAAAGAATAAATAAACTGGCCTTAATCACGTCGAAGTTGATGAGGGGAAGAAATTAAAATATTTCATGTTCGAGGGCAGCACCAATTAAAGAAGATATTAACAGGGTCCACTCAAACCGGAGGTTCCACATTACCCGAATTTCCTCTATTGATGAAGTCGAAATAATATTTTGGGGATTTAATTACACAAACATGATAGTAACATTTAAGATCAAGAGTAACAACTAAACAGTTTGTTCTTTTCAAATAGCAATCACATATCTTAACAGCATTAAGACTGAATAACAGTTTTGTATTGAAAAAATACATTAACTTTAAGTATGTTGAATAATTTATTTAAATGCATAAGTAACAACTTTATTTTACTAAGAAATATTGAAGCTGCAGGACTTCGTATGACATTCCAACAATAAATAGTTTTTCTTGATTGCTGTACGTCGGTCTCGTGACTTAAGTCAAATAGCTTTTCATCTCGAGCTCGGAAGGAGGTCGCCAGTTCGAATCACGCCTGGAGCATTAATGGAAGTGATCGTAAATTTCATTATCAATCATCCGAAGTGAAAGACAATAAAAACTCTACTGAATTTCTATTCTAGTTCTACCTGCAGCTAAAAGGATGAAAAAATATATCAATGCCTGTAGTTTAATTGTTCGTAATGTGTAATAGCATATGAACTGATGTTGGGAGTAAAGGGCCGACTGTTAGGCCACTGATTTCAAATTTGAGGCTGTTTTACATGCCGTAAATCCTACGACATATTAGAATAGATTTATTTAGCTTGGTGGACTTAAGGCCATGTGGCCTTCTCTTCCACTCACCAGGAAAAACATATGTTACATATAAATACAAAAAATTGCAATAATAGTACATACTGAACAATTAATTATCTATTAATTAAATAAAAATAAAACCTAATTTTATTTGATTTTCATATTTATTAAGATACAATTCAGTGACAGCTGTTTCGGTACACTGTGCCTTCTTCGGACATGTTAACAAATTATGAATTGTGTTAATTAATAATCTGTCAAATTGAATAATAATGAAAATAATGTCTAATAATAGAATCAAATTAAATACAATTAAAATTAAACTAATGATAGAATGTATACAGAAAGGAACAACAGCTCGAATCTACTATACATAAAAAGAAAAGAAGAAAAAATACAAAGAAAGTAATAAACTATAATGAATTAATCTATCGCTTATTATACAAGGCATTAGGTAAATATATTGACAAATCTTAAAACTATTTTTATCAAATAATGAAAAAACAAATTATCATTTTTAAAAAAGTAATATTAGTGAGTTGTTTCTGTTAATAATTTTACTTCCAATTTGTTTCTGAAAGATGGTAAAGTTTGGCAGTCTCTAACATAGGGTGGAAGGGAATTCCATGTTCTAGCAAGAGAAGCTGTAAAGGATTTCGAATAATAGGTAGTGTGATGAGGAGGGATATACCCCCACTAAAGGAAAATGTGCTCAAGGGATCGGGTATAGGCGATACCGAGGAGATATTAAGGGCCAATACGCACACTCTATGGAGTAACACTAAGAAATTGGGACTGGAAGTAAAGATCAATAAAATTAAGTGTATGGTCACACGTAGAAATGCATTATATTATGATGGAAATGGACAACTAATGACAAACGAGGGAAATTTTAAAGAAGTGGCTGCATTCAAATACCTAGGAACAATAATTGTAATTGGAATGAGATGCACAAAGATTTATATATATATCATCAGCATCATCATCAGCAGCATCAACATTTCCCTGATTTGTCATTAGCTGTCCATTTCCATTATATAATGTATTTTTATGTGTGACCATATATTTAGTTTTATTGATATTTACTTCCAGTCCCAATTTCTTAGTATTTCTCAGTACTGTGTGCGTGTTGGCCTTTATTATCTCCTCGCTGTCGGCCAATAATACTACATCATGAGCATAAATTAACAGCTTATTAATACCATTGAATTGCAGGCCTTCTTCGTCCTCTAAAGATTTGAAGCATGTTCCAGTACGCACTTAAATAGTAGAAGAGATAGTGCATCTCCTTGCTTCAATCCACTGTGGATTTCAAAAGTATCCACATACTGTTTTCCTACACGAACCCTACTCTTTGTGCCATTTAGACACGTTCGTATAAGTCTAACTAACTTTTTAGGAATTCCGAACTCCAGCAGGATACTATATAACTTCTCCCTCTTAATTGAATCATATGCCTTTTTGAAGTCTACGTATAGTTGATGTACAGTACCATTATATTCCCATTTCTTTTTAAATATTGTACATTATTATTATTTCACAAATTTATGGTTATTTGAAATATATATCTCTTAAATGTAAGTCATAATATTGGGAGTTTATTAACAGAACTCGTAAACTGTCGCAGCTGTTGGTTGACTTCAATTTACACTCAACCGAAGTTAAATCATGGAGTGAATAAAACCACGTGTACTACATCTGAGAACTTAATGTCATGATGTTAAGTAAAAACACCGCTGCAATAGCCGACCATCATTTGTAGTAAAATAAGTAGCGCGGGGTTCACAATGTTCCATCATTTACTTAAAGCATAATTCACTTGGATCTTCTTACAATGCATTTACTGAATGCTCTAACTACAATAGATTACAGATAATGTTATAATGCGTTTAATTGAAGAGAATAACTGGAAATTATTAGATGAGGATAGGGATGTTAAAAAAATGTATCATAAGTAATGCCACGAGTGATTTCCAAATTATCCATAAATTCACGAAGTGAGGAGTGAATTTATCCAGACTATTTTACTCCTGCCCCAAATGGGACTCAATGGCCAATCACGTTTCAATGATTTCTGTTTTACAACCAATCAGAGTCGTGTTTCACGAAATATTTATCAGTGTTATAATTACCATATTAAAGAAAGCTCCTCCTTTTTAATATTCTGAACAGGTCTGACCATTATTTTGCAGTGACTGAGCCTGTGAGAAATACGGCTACCAGATTGTAAATATAGTGCATGAATGTCAACACATGCCGCATGCGGGAGTTAATATAAAAACATTTGTAGCAATTGATTATACCACCAAAAAAAGAAAGCACTGTTTGCACTTTCTTATATGTATTTTTTCCCAGGTAACAATCCAGAAAAATATAATTGTCATATTTACATCATACGACATCAGAAATGAATTAATATACAGTTTGATGTGTTTCATTTTTTCTCCACTAGAGAGCATTCTTACAATATTGCGTTTCTTTGGCAATAAATAGTATGATCTGGTTGCAGTGATAAACAAAAGAAGCAGATGAAGCGTACCTATCGTTTCTCATTTGTTTTCAAACATCGCCGTTTACATTAAATATATAAATATTTTAAAATAACTATAGTAAATAATGATTTGTGAGTAAACAGCTTAATTTTATTCGTTAAATAGTCCTAAAAAATGCCACTCTTGATTTCCAAATTCTCTAGATAAATTGGAAATCACTCGTGGCATTACTTATGAGAATTTAGAGATCAGGAATGACATTTGTTAGGACTATTTAACGAATAAAATTAAGCTGTTTACTCACAAATCATTATTTAAATACAGTTATTTTAAAATATTTATATATTTAATGTGTCCACCGCTGTGGTCTCGAGGTAGCGTGCTGCCTTGTCACGCAGCGGGCCCGGGTTCGATCCGCGGTCGGGACAGTTTTTCTGGGTGAGTTTTTTTATCGGGGTTTTTCCTCACCTGTAAGACAAATGTTAGGAAAACTTTAAGGCCCAAACGGTCCCCGAAATCATATGGCCATCGCAATCATCATTATTCATATTCATCTTAAATTAAGTTTAGGGTTAGGGACTCTCCTGGCCCACCACTATCACCATCATCATCACCCATCGTATCATCTGGGCAACGTAACCCCGCCTTCCAGGCGCACCAACCTCAGAAGTGGGTTACAAGTACGCCATGCCAGGAGAGAACACCAAGAATGTCGCAAGACAAACTGGGGCATTTGAAAAAAAAATATATATATTTAACGTAAACGACGATGTCTGAAAACAAATGAGAAACAATTGCTACGCTTCATGGACATGGATTGTGTAATAATACTACGGGCATATTTTAGTTTTGCATTTCTAACAATCTGATTGACTTTATTCCTCAGATGTTTGTATGTCTGTAAGTCTGTCAGTTCTTTATTCCTCCTGTATTTGCTGCATGGTGCGTCTCTCTCAGTCATAAGCAAGCGGATATTATCAGACATCCAGGGTGCAGGTGGTCTGTTTATGCGTCTAGACTTGATAGGTGCGTGTTTGTCGTACAATTGTAAAAATCATGTCATTAAAATTTTCAACTTTCTCGTCTACAGTCCTAAGTGTCCATATGTTGTTCCAAGGTAGTTTTGCAGCGTCATCAATTAAGATGTATTCAGTATTGATATCATAACAGAAAAGAAAAATGCATATAAAAATATTTAAGTTCCAAGAAAGATGGAGATTATCTAAGTTATAACATACTTAAAAGAAAGGTTAAAGCAGAAGTCAGGGAAACATAAAAAAGAAATGTGGAATAGGGTATGTGGAGAAATCGAGCATACAGTAGGCTATTCAAAGTCAGCCCAAGCATGGAGGACAATTACAAACATGCGAAATGATAATATGACAAAGAGTTTTAATTTAGTACCAATGAAACCTTTTAACAGAAACTACGAGAGAATTTATAGACTATGCTACACTGGATAATGGAAAGGGTGACTTAATGGAATCTACAACAGAAGAGGAGGTAAGAAACGTATTGAGAACAGCAAAAAATGGAAAAGCGGCAGGTTCAGGAGGAATAACCATGGAACTAATTAAATATGGTGGTTCAGGAATTATAAGAATTTTAACTAGACTTTTTAACCAAGTGCTAGAAGGAGATCCTATTCCAGATAAGTGGAAGTTATAGTATATTAGTACAATATACAAAAATAAAGGGAATAAAAGAGATCCAGCAAATTATAGAGGGATCAGTGTTATGACAGCAATTAGTAGAAGGTTAAGTACAATTATTAAAATTAGATTGGAGGAACTAATACAAAATAAAATATCAGAAAAACAAGCAGGTTTTACAGCAGGTAAATCGTGCCTTGATAATATATTTATGATTAGGCAGATTATAGAAAAGATGTTGGCGAAAGGAAAAGAAGTGCATATGGAATTTATAGACCTGGAAAAGGCATATGACTTTGTAACCATCAACAAGCTCTGGGTGGCAATGGAGAAGTTTGAAATACCTAAATCTCTTGTACATTTTATAAAAAAGAATGTATGATTGTAAAGCAAGTATTAAGGTTGGAATAGAGTATCCTCAGAATTTGATATAACAAAAGGATTAAGACAAGGATGCGGGATGTCACCAACATTGTTCAAGATATATTTAGAAGAGGTATTAATGAAATGGAATAAGTCATGTAGGGGAATGGGAATCAACATTAATGGCCATTTACTGCACAATTTATTATTCGCTGATGACCAGATTATAATAGGACAAAATAAAGAAGGTATAGAATATATGAACAGAAAATTGGTCGATGCATTTGAGGTAGGTGGACTGAAGATACATTATATTAAAACAGAATATATGGTAATCGGAGGAAATTCAGAAGACCTACAAATAAATAATATGATAATTAAAACGTGTTGAAGAATTTAAACATCTTGGATCTATAATAGATAAATCTGGTACTTGTGAAAAATATATTATTAACAGAGTGAATTGTGCAAGGAAGGCGATTAGATCCCTCAATGGTCTTTTGTGGAATAGAATTTTGACCAGAAAGACAAAAAAAAAAAAAAAAAAAAAAGATTATACAGACAATAATAGAGGAGTATACTTACATATGGATCAGAAAGCTGGACCTTAAATGAGAGGATGCAGAAAAGAATCTTGGCGACAGAAATGAATGGATTACGGAGAAGTATGAGAATATCCAGGCTACAACATATTCGAAGTACATATATCAGACAAGAAATGGATGCACTAGAAACTGTTATCGATAGGATAACAAAGAAAGAGAGTCTTACAGTGGTATGGACATGTACAACGGATGTCGGAAGACCAGTGGCCTAAACATGTGTTAGATTGGATGGTACCAGGCAGAAGGAAGAGGGGGAGAAGTACAAGAACGTGGTATGAGGGAATGTATGATGCAATGATGAAGAGGGGTATGGAAGAAGGACAATGGGAAGATAGGAATCTCTGGAAAGCAGGAATCAAAGGCGAACTGCTGTAAAGTGGAAAGCCTGTATTAAGTATTAAGTAAGTAAATGTGGCATGTAGATTATGGTAATGTATAAAATGGCTATCACAGTTTGGAATGAATAAAAAGTTGAGTGTTTTCCTTTTGCATCTCGCCAATTCAATTCTGCATGTTACCACGTACAATTTCTAGTGTCTTATTGTTGAATAAAACAAAGGAGCTTGCTTATAGTTCTTCAGCTTATCTGAACAAATGAATATCTCTGGTGTAAGTGCTTGATATAGTGATCATTGACTTATGTAAATGAGAACACCACAACTATCTTCCTCTTACCTTCCGCGCCTCTTTTTTACCCTACATCACATTCCTCCGTCTCCATATACCAGGGTAAATCTCTTATATGTGGTATCTAATGGGCAGTGGTGAATTTATGAGCCAATTATATAAGCAAGACTAAACATTGAGAAATCATCTTGAATTTATAGGCACAACTGTTAATTTTTATTAAGAATAATCCACCACACAGTGTTTCTCCTTCAACCCAAAGTGATTTGTCACCAGAGGTCCTGTCTAAAGCATCTTCTTCCATCAAATCTCTAGCTTCCATACTTCTCCTCATTCCATCTATCCAATGTTTCTCTAGGTCTGCCTCTTCCACTTCTTCCATTAGCTTCCCAATCAAGATTCTTCTTTGGTATTCTATCTTCTTCTATTCACACAAATGTTAGAAAGATAGATCATCGGTTGATTAATGTCTTTGACATCGTCCGATTCCTAATAGCCAATTTTGTCGGTCCATCCAATCTCCTGATTGTAGATGTTTCTCCTTCATGTATAAACATATTCCCTGACTACAAGAGGTTTTAAGTCTTCCTCTGCCTCGTCTTCCCTCAGGTTTCCATTCCAAAACAGATTTTGGTAGTCGATCCTCTTCCATTCGCTGGACATGTCCGTACCATCTTAATTGCTGAGTTTTAATATAATCTAAAATAGTGTCTTCAATCTTCAAATGTTCATAAATTAATAAAAACGCGATAATATGGTACCTATGATACGATGTAACATAAGATAAACAAAGGGACGTCGAAAATGAATTGAACAAATCAGTTACATGTGTGGGACAATTATAATTTTTTTAAATACATGAGAAAAGAAACAAAATTATTATTAAGTAATCGAACATAAATAAATATGTCATAATGTCATACATAGGCCCACTTTCCATTAAAATATCTAAACACTTAAAAAAGTTGAACATTAATGTGGCATTTAAAACTAATAAAACTTTACAAAATATAATAAAAAACAATAAAACCAAAGTAAAAAAGGACCAAATTATCAGGTGTATATAAATTGAAGTGTGGCACATGTGACAATGTCTATATAGGACAAAAGACAGACCTTTTATTTCTCGTATAAAGGAACGTATGAGAGCATATAACAGAAATCTAGATAATTCAAAGCATGCTAACCACCTATCATTGTTTTATCATTGTTTTGATTCAAATTTTATAATTTACATATTTGTGACAAAGGAAATAAATTGGACCTTTTAGAAGTTGTAGAGATAAGTAAATTGAAAAGTGGTAATAAGCTGTTAAACTCCCAACTAGATTTGAATGAATCGCCTCTTTTAAATTTATAATAGAGATTGTAAAAAACAAAATGGTTGCATAGTTGCAGTTGTTATGTACTATAATAACAAAATCCATTAATTTTTTGTCATGTCTGAAGAAGGTATAAAAGTACCGAAACAGCTGTAACTAATTTATATTTTAATAAATATGAAAATCACATAAAACTTTAAGTTTTATTTTTATTTAATTAAATAAAATTTTATTATTATGTTTTTTTTATTATAAATTATTTATAATGTATGGTAAAACAGAGCAAATCAATCATTTTTATACTTCGCGCACTTTTAACTAGCGATTGGGGACCATTAGTTGATTTTCGTCTTATGATGTAAGGCCTGCGTTTCACTCTACATTCCAATTCGTAGAATAAACTTGAAAGAACTGTTGTCAGTGTTGTATGTATCAGTGGTGAAATTTTGCAGTCAGTTATAAGTTTAGCTTAACTCAGAATGACTCGTAATTGTAAATTCAAATGCCTCTTCAGTAATAACATCGAAATCGATATTTTTAAGTCGGTGAGTAGTACCAATTCACCTCTTGTTTCCCCAAATACAACAATGAAGTCGCAGATCCGCCTGTTTAGAGTGCGCGAGCTATA
The DNA here is from genome assembly GCA_030220185.1 of Diploptera punctata. NCBI lineage: Eukaryota > Metazoa > Arthropoda > Insecta > Blattodea > Blaberidae > Diploptera > Diploptera punctata. The sequence goes on along the minus strand of JASPKZ010007977.1, from coordinate 306,541 downwards.
CGCGCTTGTATTTCGCGTTAACCAAAATGCTAGTTGCGAACTCTCAAGCGTTCTTAATTGGATTCCCTGCATATTAGAGCACAATGTAGATTAATAAACATATTTTATATATTAATTAAATAAAAATAAAACTTAGTTTTATTTGATTTTCATATTTATTAAGATATAATTCAGTGATAGCTGTTTCGGTACACTGTACCTTCTTCAGACATGTTAAATTATGAATTGTGTTATTATAGTACATATCAACTGATCTAAGCAACAATACAACAATATTTATTTAATTTTTTTTTTTAATTTAACAAAGGGGATTCATTCATATCAAGTTGAGAATTTAACAGTTTATTACTACTTTTCAAATTATTTATTTCTACAGCCTCCAAAAGGTCCAACTTCTTACCCATATCACAAACATGTAAAATTTCAAAATTTGGATCGAAAAAAATGATTAAATTGGAATAGGTGGTTAGCATATTTTGAATATTCTAAATTTCTGTTATATGCTCTCATGTGTTCCTTTATCCGAGAGATAAAAGGTCTACCAGTTTGCCCTATATAGACATAGTCTTCACGAAATAATTAAAATAATACTGAGCAACAAAAAATAAACTTTTTTTTTGTCTCAGAAAGAACAATATGTGATTCTGATAGTATTTTTACTCCTGAATTCAAATATGATATCGGGTTTTCTCCATGACGCGAGGTTTTCGAGAGACAGGCATTTATAATTTCAAACACTTTAATATTTTCTACATTCGTAACTACACAATATTCGAACATTCGGACCACCTAGAAAGTAAGAAATGATGATTTTCTGCTATATTTCGCCTGTGGAGCATCCCTCTTGATAGTCCAACAATAATCGGCCAGCATATAAGGATTCATTTGCCTTGATATCTCTTTTCCACAGCTGAAATCTCCTGATGAAAGTGTTCCCCGTTTTATTTTACAATGGACAAATATACGAAAAAAACGATTATTAAAATAATATTATTTAAATCCATCAATTGAAATTTAAATAAATAAAACTGCGGGTGATGGAGAAATTCCGAATACATATTTGAAAACACGATAAAAAAAACTGAATTAAGTACAACTATTGGTACTCATGAGACAAAAATCATGTTGACCAGTGTAATTACTTCATACTGGTTTGTATTGAATGAAGTGCAAAAATGTTCCAAAATACCATTGTAGAGGTAATCGCATGCCTCTTAGAATCCAATGAGGAATTTATTTAGTAAAATGAGCAGATTTACAAGGTAAATCGTTATAAGCAGCAACAAAAAGTGAGTGGTCAGTTGGAAAACAAATAAATGTTTTGTGATCACCCTGTACCGTGTTGTAGGGTGGAGTTCCTCCCGGCTGATGGAGAGGCGAGCTCATTACAGACGCGCAATCTAATAAATAAAATTTCAAACCTCTTTCTGATGCATTGTACAGTCACATCTCCAAGTTAAACAACATTTTTACTTCAATATATTTTTAGTTATTATATACCATTTATAAACTTTAAGGGAGGAAAGGAGATTACGAGTATTTGAGAATAAAGTTCTTAGGAACATTTTTGGACCAAAGAGAGATGAAAAAACAGGTGAATGGAGGGGACTTCATAACAGTGAACTACATGGTCTTTATAGGAAGTCAAATATAATGAGAATAGTTAAGCTCTCGTACTCTGCGATGGGCAGTACATGTGGCATGAATGGAAAATATAATACGTGCATGGAAGCTTCTTGTAGGAAAACCAGAGGGAAAATGCCCAGTTGGTAGACCAAGAATGAGGTGGGAGTATAACATTAACCACGATTTGAGAGAAATAGATTATACAGGGAAGGATTGGAAAACATTAGCTCAGGATAGGGATTTATGGATAGCTTATGTCCGTGCAGTCATGAAGCTACGGGTTCGATAGTACCAGTTAGTTAGTTAGTTATGCCATTTATAAAGTAGACCGTGAGTTGCATTTTAATATCCCAAACGTCTGTCTTTATCTTCGGGTTTATACAGCTGCCGTCTTCCCTTCTAAACTTTGAAAGCCTACGATCTTGAGCATCTTCAATGCCTAAACTTGCATTGCTATCCTCATGTTTTCCTTCGAAGTTAACTTTTTTCTTCTTTCTGGTCGGCTGCCATTGATATAGTTGTTTCAGCCATCTCTTGTCCTCCATTCTTAAAAATATGTCCTAACCATTTTAATTCCTTCTCTTCAATTCTTTCAATTATGTTTTCTTATGCTTCCATTATGTTTCTAATAAATTCATTTATTTATGAGATGTTCTAACTTTAGCTTTTTAGCACTTCTGCGTAAATAATATATCGAGCATTACTCAAATTTATCATACGGTGATAAGCATCATCCTATAACTAGTTTTCTGTTTGGTATTTATGCTAAAGTGCTAATTTGTGATCACGATTTTATAATTGTATTTAATTAATATATTTCTTATCCTGGATATCGTTTACATTAAACGGAATATGAAGTTACATTTTATATGAAGTTGGATTTAATAGTAATATTATATAGATTATTAATTTGATTTTGGCCCTAAGATGTGCACACACAGCCCTTCACTCTCGCTATAAGGCGAGATAAGTCATAACAAAGTTGGTGTACCGGAAGGTGCAGCTAGAGTAATTATTTGAATTAAGGGATATTACATTCCCATTACCGTAGTGGTCTCGAGGTAGCGTGCTGCCATGTCACGCAGCGAGCCCGGGTTCGATTCCCGGTCGGGACACTTTTTCTGGGTGAGATTTTTATTGGGGTTCTTCCTCACCTGTAAGACAAATGTCAGGAAAACTTTAAGGGCCAAATGGTCCCAGAAATCATGTGGCCATCACAATCATCATCATTCATATTCATCTTAGATAAAACTTAGGATTAGGGACTCTCCTGGCGCACCACTATCATCATCATTATCACCCGTCATATCATCGGGGCAACGTAACACCGCCTCCAACCTCAGAAGTGGGTTACAAGTACGCCATACCAGGAGAGAACACCAGGAATGTTGAAAGACAACCTGGGGCATTTGAAAAAAACATTCCCATCATATGATTGCATTTGTCTGATTTGTTTTGGATTACTTACCGGTATTCATTTCATATGATGTGCTATTCGGACTACGTAGGCTTACTCTGATATTCTCACATCGGAAGTTCAGATGTTTCCCCAAGGAATAATAATACTCTTATTGAGCGAGAAGACTTAAGACTGCCGGATGGGTTGTAACAATTCGACTATAATATTTGACTAAGTGCATTCAAACTATCTCCCCCCCCGATGTTAGTATAAACAGATCACCAAAGCATTAGGAAGCATATCCTTGAGGTAAAACAAGCAGTGATTTACTTAATTTATATTTTATTTCAAATATATAATTGCTTACTTACCAGACTGCAGTATCGAAGCACTGCGTTTCATCCCGGCCCCTATCCTGTGGAAAATAATATATTGTTTGTAAGTACGTAAGTAATAATAATAATAATAATAATAATAATAATAATAATAATAATAATAATAATAATAATAATAATAATAATAATAATAATAATTATTATTATTATTATTATTATAATAATCATAATTATAATAATAATTATAATTATAATAATAATAATAGTCCATAGTAATTCTGCCCGAAGGCAGGTCCTTCACTGCAATCATAGCATTTTCATGCTATGCTTGCAGCTTTACTAGGGAATTGTAGGTGTGGTAGCTTCCCGTTGCTTTCCCAATCGGTGAAGGATGATGATGATGACAATGATAAGGATGATGATGATGATGGTGATGGCCATATGATTTCGGGGACCGTTTGGGCCTTAAAGTTTTCCTGACATTTGTCTTACAGGTGAGGAAAAACCATGATAAAAACCTCACCCAGAAAAACTGCCCCGACCGGGAATCGAACCCGGGCCCGCTGCGTGACAAGGCAGCACGCTACCTCGAGACCACAGCGGTGGACATAATAATACTAATAGTAATAATAATAATAGTAATAATAATAGTAATAATAAGAATAATAATAATAATATAATAATAATAATAATAATAATAAGAATAGTAATGAATAATAGTAATAAGGATAATAATTAATTATAATAATAAAAATAATAAAATAATAATGATAATAAAAATAATAAAATAATTAATTATGATAAAAATGATAATAATATAATAATGATTACAATAAAAATGATAATATAATAATAATTATAATAAAAATGATAATAAGAATAATAATAATAATAATAATAATTATAATTATAGTAATAATTATTACGAAAACAGCTTTCTCAGACCGTAACAGTTCTTCTAGGACTAATACCTGGCAGGATGATGTGATGATAATAATAATAATTATAATAATATAATAAAATATCATTAATCATCATCATGAACAAATTCGTTTAGGCCATGTGGCCTGTACGGTAATAATAAAATAATAATAATAAAATAATAATAATTATAATAAAATAATAATTATTATTATAATAAAATAATAAAATAATAATAATTATAATAATAATTGTAATAAAAATAAAAATAATAATAATAATAATAATAATAATAATAATAATAATAATAATAAAATAATAATAATAATTATCCATCCATCCATAGTAATTCTGCCCGAAGGCAGGTCCTTCACTGCAATCATAGCATTTTCATGCTGTGCTTGCAGCTTTACTAGGGAATTGTAGGTGTGGTAGCTTCCCGTTGCTTTTCACACCGGTGAAGGATGATGATGATAATGATAAGGATGATGGTGGCAATATGATTTCGGGGACCGTTTGGGCCTTAAAGTTTTCCTAACATTTGTCTTACAGGTGAGGAAAAACCCCGATAAAAACCTCACCCAGAAAAACTGCACCGACCGGGGATCGAACCATGGCCCGCTGCGTGACAAGGCAGCATGCTACCTCGAGACCACAGCGGTGGACATAATAATTATAATAAAATAATAATAATAATAAATAATAATAACACTAATAATAATAATAAAATAATAATAATAATAATAATAATATAATAATCACAATAATAATAAAAATTATTATTATTATTATTATTTATACCTAGTGCCCTAGAAGGCCGAACTCACGTGTGCAGATGATATTTGCGGCTGTGGGCGCTAAGGAACCGGATTCTGCTTCCTGTCAACGTGTTTTAAAATATACATCCGGTTCGCGCGCGTTCGGATTCAATTTACATTGTTATAGCATAAACAGGTCTCTGCACATGCGTGGGATTTACTTCTTATTCTGGACATTAATACAAATTATCATGCAAGAATACGACGAAAAAAACACAAATGAGTTAAAAAAACAATCAAGTTTTTTAGTCATGTTTTATTTCAGTCATTTCAATTGCTAATAGTAATAATAATTATTATAACACGAATTTTTGAGCTAATTAAATTATTAACTGCATTCTATCTTACAATTTATAACACTGCATGTCAAATGAATCTCCTAATTTACTCGAAGAACATTTACTTACAATCACACAATGATAATAATTTGAGGAGCGATTTTAAGGTGCACATTTTGGTCGTAAAAGGGGGAAAAATGTTCTGAAAATACATACAAAAAGGTACAAAAAAGGTGCTGCTGAAACAATTGAATGAAGGTTTAAACCAATTACATGAACTCAGTTTATATAATATGCATACCATATTACAGCAAATTTTTCTTCTTTGTAGAGTCCATGAGAGGTAATTCATAGTTATTTAGTTTATTGCAGTATATATGAGTATTTCGCAGATGAAACATCGAAGAAAGATGCCATCAGTTTCGATAAATTATGTTTTTGATTCTTCTGAACGTACATACAACTTATCCTTCTTAACATGCACTATGTTATTGTTGTGAAAACCCAGTTGTAATACTAATAAAATATGTTGTGGTTCAGACTAGTACAACATAGCCAACAAGAAGTCAGTAGATAGAAAACTGTTAAAGCACACCTACTAACTGAACTTATGTTAAACTGTTAGAGCGGCACGCTGTAGCGTAATGGAAAAGGCACGGCGCCCTACAAAACCGAAAGGTCGGAGGGTTAAAGGGCTCGGTGGGATCAGTTTGGTGTATACTGAACTCGTAACCTTGTGGCGGCACAGGGGCCGTGGGGTCGCCGTCAGTCCTCTAACGAAAATGAGTACCAAACGCTGTGTTCTGGAGGTAAAGGCGTCCGTCACGCAGGGCTTGCAATCCGTGTCTTGACATTAAATGCCGATTGTCCAGGAAAAGTGGGAGTCCTTAATCATCGTACTATTACCAAGTACTCTTAAGGCCTTTAGTGGGACCACTTTACTTTATAGCGATCCACTTTTTTTGAAATTGAAATGTGACTTCAACAGTTTCAGTCTGGTCTATTGTCTTTGCTGGGATATAAATTCTTGGTTCTTTACAGAAATTATATTTTGAATAGGTATTGATTCGTACGATTGTTGACTTCACACTGGCAGGGTTGCCGTTGTTTCTGGGGTTGAAATGACAGAAATCAGATTTTAGATATGTATTAATTTTGTTCGCTGTCTTCTGTTCATTTACAATGCTGTTCAAGAAGAAAATAGATCATAGTTTTAAACAAAACTAAAAGAACATCCCTTTATTTAGAAAACTATAAAATGAAAAATAATATTAATTTTCAATATGCTTGGGATAAAATAAAGTGGTCAACAAAAATATCATCTCCAACACATATAGAATAAAATTAGAGTTATCAACAAAAATAAAATAATTTTACCATCAAAAGCGTGGGGTGCTCTATATCAATTAATATACTTGATAATAAACAGATATTGGTAAAGGAAAAAAATGTTAAAATCATAAAAAGCACCCCACGCTTTTGATGGTAAAATTATTTTATTTTTGTTGATAACTCTAATTTTATTCTATATGTGTTGGAGATGATTTTTTTGTTGACCACTTTATTTTATCCCAAGCATATTGGAAATTAAAATTATTTTTCATTTTTTAGTTTTCTAATAAAGCGTGTTCTTTTAGTTTTTTAAAACTATTATTTATTTTTTAATTTTTTAATTTTAATATTTTACAGAATAAGATAAAATTATAAATATCTTTAAATTCTATACTATTGTAGTATGAGCTAAAAGTAATACTCTTCTATAAAAAAAACCCTCCCAGCCGGATTTGAACCAGCAACGTATGGATTACTGAAATTATATACCACTAAGAGTTCACTGCTCTACCAACTGAGCTCTTACAACGATTGACTAAAAATTCGACAAGTCCGCAACCTATTATACCAGTTTTAATTTTTTTTGATTTTCTGATGATTATGGCCAGGATTTTAGAAAATAAATATGAAATTATTGTATTGTCACGGGTCCTCTACAAGTATACAAAGTTCCAAGTTGATCCAATGTTTCTAAGTGGGTGAAAATCGCGTTTAAAGATTCCGTTACATTGATACAAAAACACTTTTTTTGATTTTCTGATGATTATGGTCAGGATTTTAGAAAATAAATATGAAATAATTGTATTGTCACGGGTCCTCTACAAGTATACAAAGTTTCAAGTCGATCCAATGATTTTAAGTGGGTGGAAATCGCGTTGAAATATTCCGTTACATAGATAGATAGATACAGGTCAAGCTAATATAAAGCGTGTAAAAAATATACATTTTTTCTATTCCAACTTATAAAAACGCAGGGAAGATTGGAAGAAAAGGTGCTGAAGCATAAAACAGAAGGGAAAAGGAGCGAAACGTAGTAATTCACGAAAAGGTGCAAAAATGTGCAAAAAAGGTGCAACAAATTGTGTTCATTTCGCCTCTTTTCATTCTCCAAAATACGAAGCTTATATTGAACTGTTGGTATAAAAACAGCTATTTTTGGAAAGGTACTACACCTCAAAATCCTTTCCCTAACAATAATAATAATAATAATAATAATAATAATAATGATAATAATAATAATAATAATATAATTACTAGAATCATGATCGTGGAATGGAAGAGGATCGGCTATCAAAAGTCAAAATGTGTTTAGGAATGGAAATCCGAAGGAAGACGAGGCAGAGGAAGACCTAAAACCTCCTGGAGTCAGAGAATATATTTATACATGAAGGAGAAACATCTACAACCAGGAGATTGGATGGACCGACAAAATTGGCTATTAGGAATCGGACGATGTAAAAGACATTAATCAACCGATGCTACAACCAGGAGATTGGACGGACTAACAAAATTGGCTATTAGGAATCGGACGATGTCAAAGACATTAATCAACCGATGCTACAACCAGGAGATTGGATGGATTGACAAAATTGGCTATTAGGAATCGGACGATGCCAATGACATTAATCAGCCGATGATCTATCTATCATCATCGTGATTATCATAGTCCATTCACGAATTTTGTCCATTTGTTGACCTGTTTCGGCCTCTATAGAAACACCATCCAAAAGTCATTTGAGTGGACATCCTGATCTTCATTTTGCTGCAGTTTGATTGCTGGGTTTGCGTGGGTATCCTGTGATCCTCCATTCGGTGATCTTTTTGCATCCATCTCGATTTTCATTGAGTGGCCTAAGATAATATAGGCAATTTATATTGTTATATTGTGGTCTCGAGGTAGAGTACTAGCTTGTCACAGAGCAGGCCTGGGTTCGTCCACGATCGGGACAAGTTCCCTGGTTGAGGTATTTTGCCGGGGTTTTTCCTCACCTGTAAGACAAATGTTAGGAAACGTTATGGCCCAAACGGTCCCCGAACATAATCTGGTCATCATTATCATATACGCCTCACTATGTTAAGTTTTGGATTAAGGCCTTTTCTGGTGCATCATCATCATCACCCAACATATCATTGGGCCAGCAAAACCACGCCTTCCAGGCGCCCTAACTTCAGAAGTGGGTTACAATACGCCAATCCCAGGAGAGAATACCAGAAATGTCTAAATGACAAAGTGATAGTACTGAATAAAAATATATTGATTAAAAAAATGACAGTTAATAATTGAAATCTTAAATAATTGGTCTACTCTTTGGACAAATAGTGTCAATGGTGCAGTAACAAGAAAGGTGTATTTAGCGCGATGGTGCGTTTTGTCGTACTTACAGCAATAGCGACCATGATTGAAAGTTCAACTTCCTACATTTCGGGGTTGCCAATCTAAATAACTATACTGTAATATTAAATATTACGAACCTCGTGCGGGAAGTAAAACCACTACCCTTTATATATACTACGTACAATGTAGGGCCTATATACAAAAAAAAGTATCCAAAATGTAGTGTTAATATACATTATACGAAACAAATCACTGCATTTTAAAATAAATTGAATTTTGTTTGAAACAATATAAAACAATAAATACGTACTTTCAGCCATTTGATGACTGATTGGTGTCATGACCTGCTGTAGTCTCAACTAATAAATATTGCCCACACTGTTAACGTTAGTCAGTTGTTTATATACATTCATAGTGTTCTGCTCAAGAGCAGGTCTTTCACTGCAAATTCAGCATTCTCCACTATTTCCTTAACTCAGCTTTCCTTTATAATGAACGCAAATATTTCCAACAACGATGTTATTATTTTACTAATATTCACTATTTTTAAACATTATATCGCAAAAAATAATGTGAAACGTACGTTTGTGAAGTGTTTTACAGAATATCGGAAATTAAAAACCTCGCTATCGCTCGGTTTTTAAACATTTTCTAACTTCTGTAAAAACCGCTTCCCAACCTCTCCTCGTAATATAGACTACTATTTCCTACAGTTCAATATAGGTTATATCAGTGAAACAAAATAATCATCTTTTGTATTAGCACAATTTATGTCTGTGCATGGAAGATTTAAAACTTATCTAAAAGGGTTTCATATTCCATCTCAAAACTGATATAATATCTGCTCCTGTGGCAATGATGAACAAACTGTTGAACATATTTAGACTGTCCATCTTATGGATATAAGCGGTACATTCTACGTAGATGTTAATTTAATTGAATGTAATCAAAACATTGCGTATTAAAATAATTGGTATTTTAAAAAGAAAATGTTTTTACACATAATTTAAAACATTTTAAATGTTATTTTTCACCACAATGTACAGAGCTTCCAATATAAAACCGGACCGGCCTCACGGAGTTTCACCCGGCACGCAGTGCTGTCTCTTCCTCCCGCAATTCACCCTGCCTGCCACCCGTCCTTGAACTGTTTCTTACCTTATAGAAAATGCTGGAAATATTGTCCTCCCGCAGTTAAACAGGCATTATACCGAGTAAACACATTTAGATTTGTACGGTGTTATATATATATATATATATATATATATATATATGTATATATAATATATAACCACTCTGACTGCTACCATTTGTGCAGTTTTCTTTTGGAGCGTCTTTTGTTTCCGTTGCATATATTAGCGTAGAGTTCACATCCAAGGTTATTAATCAAAAGCCTTGCCCGGGCCCATAGGAGGCAAAGATTGATTCATCTTTCTTTCCTAAACACTTAAACAAAAATCAACAATAGATCTCAAAACACTAGAGTACTTTAAATTGAATGTATCATTATTGTTATTAATCATGAAAGCTAGACGGAAAAAAGGAAGCTAGAATGATCTCCTAAATAAGTAAGTTTCAGTACAGGAATATCAAACAGCAGCATGCACATAAATAACTTGAACATTAACCAGGATATATATATATATGATGTTTAATGTAAACAAGACGTCTAAAGTGGATGAAACATATAACAAATGTAAATACTTGATCATTCTTTAACAAAAAGAAAATAAATAATAATCCTTAACATCACAAAACTATATCATACCTCACACAACATTCATACCACGGTCCAAGCCAGGGTAGTCTTTCCCCGGTCCTCAGGACCAAAACTTAAACCACGCCACTCGCGGCTCCAGACGACGTTGTCTCAACTCAAAGGTCCGATCGAATGATAATGTTCTTGATGTGCATTGCGTATTTGAGCGTTCCGAGGTAGAAGGGGAGATGCGCAGCACAAACAGCTCAACAGGAGAGGCAAAAAAGGAGAGTGGGAGTAGATGCATAGAGAAAGGATATTGGCATAGTTCACGAATCTTTATGTTCAGGGAGGATAACGGCACTGCAGCAGCGAACCGAAAATCGCACTTTCGGTTCAGATTGACACGCTGTAGTTCGGGCACTGTCAAGTTTCTGATTTAATTTCTTATGTTGTTCTTCAGTTCTTCCAATGTGTGCGGATTTGTTTTGTACACTTTGTCTTTCAGGCTACCCCACAAATGTTCGCCAATTTCGTCTAATTTTTCTTCGGTGTGTTTCTTATTTTGTATTGAATCAGTGGTCTCAAATTTAGTCAGAAGATCGTGGATTGTCGATCTGGAAGGAGGTAATTGTCCAGGGAAGTTCCGAATAAATTCCTCGCGAACGCGACGAGCTGATTCGTATTTATAATAACATTTACACACATAAATGTGCTGCTCTAATGTCAGCTGACGTCTCATCTTGTCGAACGATAGTAAACTGACTAGTTCAAGGACGAGCGGCTGGCAGAGTGAAATGCGGACGAGGAGAGAGCGCTGCCTGACGGGTGAAACCCCGTGAGGCCGGTCCGGGTTTATATTGGAAGCCCGTTAGTTGATCTTTATTACTACCTAGTTCATAAGTTTTAATTGTATTAGTTGTTTCGTTGATTTATTTCATCAGCATAGTACATTCACGAATTTAGGGCATTTGTTGACCTATTTCGGCCTCAAGAGAAATACCATCCAGAAGTCTTTTGAGTGGACATCCTGGTCTTCTTCTTCCTGCAGGTTGATATCTTAACATTTGTTTGGGTATCCTATGATCTTCCATTCTATGAACATGTTGCATCCATCTTGACTTATAATCAGCAATTTTGTTTTTCTAAAGGTTCCATATGTAATTCTTCTAAAAGTCTTCAGTTTTTGTGATCTAGTAGGGTGTATCCTGCAGTCCTCCAAAAGTATCTCATTTCATTAGATCTAAGTATCTGTATATCCTTCTGTTTCAACGTCCATACTTCGCTATCATACAAAAGAGTGGAAGAGCTAGTGTTTTATACACTTTTAGTCTTGATTATTTATTTTTGTTTCATTCAAAATTTGTTACGATGTGTATCTTCAATTTTCTTTTATATTTTAACTACATCCATAACATACGTTAATAAAACACGGCTCCAAATCTTGGAGATTAAATAAAAAAATAAATAAGTGCAAAATTATTTGTGTGTTATGCTGAATCAATGTCCTTGTAATTATAAAGCAGTTTTTTTGTTTATAGCGGATCAATCAACTCAAGTTATTAATCTACAGTACAGAGTAGATTAATGATTTGTGACAAAGACGACCTCAGTGTGAACCGGATTTTCCATACAGTTGCAGAGTGTCTCCATTTATCATAAATTTGTTTTTATTGGAGACACTCTTTGTGCTAAAATAACCTTTAAACGCCCAATGAGCCTTATACGGACCACAGAATATATTACATATTTCTTGTTGGAGAAATCCTGTCACTAAAAGATGCAGAAATAGTAAATGAAAAAAGTCAATAACATGTTTTATTTATTAGTCTCTTTGTAGAATTAGTTCTGGCCTTGAAAATATTTCGGGAAGCGAACTATTCACAAGAAAATGTTACGAAAATATAAATTCTGTAAGTTTCTATATATAAAGATCACTCGACACACATTATTATTGATGATGATGATGATGATGATAATAATAATAATGATAATGATGGTGATGATGGTGGTGGTGGTGATCATGATGATGATGATGATAATAATAATAATAATAATAATAATAAATAATAATAATAATAATAATAATAATGCTATATTTAAGCTGGCAGAGTGAAGGTATAATGTCTTCTTTTCTACTCAACCAACGAATAATGAAACAATACAAAATTTTGTACACTTATTACAATTTTTAAGGTATATTAAAGTATAACCTAAACAGTGGATAATGCGAAAATTACAGTCAATTTTTTTTTGTATTCAATGCCCCAGGTTGTCGTTTCGACATTTCTGGTGTTCTCTCCTGGCATTGGCGTAATTGTAACTCACTTCTAGAAGGCAGAGTTACGTTACCCCGATGATATGGTGTATGATATATGATAATGGTATGGACACTTCATAAGAATGGAAGAAGAGAGAATACCAAGGAAGATCCTTAATTGGAAAGCTAATGGAAGAAGCGGAAGAGGCAGGTTAAGAGAACGATGGATAGATGGAGTGAAGAAAAGTATGGAAGCTAGAGATTTGAGGGAAGAAGATACTTTAGACAGGAACCTCTGGCGACAAATCACTTCGGGTTGAAGGAGAAACACTGTATTGCGTAATATTCGTAAATAAAGAAAGTAATTGATAATAAAGCTCCAGGAAAGTTCTTAACCTAAATTTAACCTAAATTCCAGATCACGGGCAACCACAGCAATAATTCCCTTTAAGGAAAAATTCCTATAGTTTGACCGGGAAAGGAACACACGACCTCATGAACTGTAGTCAGAAACGCCGACCACTAGCCCACGAGGCCGGTCTTAATACTAACAAAAAACATAAACTTACTCACTTACTCACTGACACTATCGAAATCGTAGGTTCAAAGCCGCGCGGACATAAGCTCTCCATATATTCCTATCCTTTCCAATCATTCCCTGTATAATCTACTTCCCTCAAATCATAGTTAATGTTATTCTCTCACCTCATTCTTGGTCTACCAACTGGACGTTTTCCCTCTGGCTTTCCTACAAGAAGCTTCCATGCAAGTCTTTCATTCCCCATACGTGCAACATGTCCTGCCCATCGCAGTCTACGAGACTTAACTGTTCTTATTATATCTGGCTTCCTATAAAGACCACGTAGTTCATTGTTATGTAGTCTTCTCCATTCACCTGTCTGTTCATCTCTCTTTGGTTCAAAAATTTTCCTAAGTACTTTATTTTCAAATACTTGTAATCTCCTTTCCTCCCTTAAAGTAAGAGTCCATGTTTCGCACCCATATAATATAACTGGTGGAATAAAAGTTTTATATATTTTCAGCTTAACGTTTTTTGAAAGGAGTTGGGACATCAAGAGTCTCTGCAATGCATAATAGCACGCATTTCCAGAATTGAGTCTATGTTTAATTTATAAAACAAAATAAAATATGAAAAGGTTCCTAGATGAACATTCATAGTTATATAGAAAATGCTGAAATAGGCTACTTATGCAGGTAGCATTTTCATTATGTGAAACTTTTTATTTCTCCATTCCATTGATGTAGTTTAACCTCTCACCTTATAGTTCTTTTTTACGTGCCCTACACCACCCGGGCCTTGGAGTGGCACAACCTGTTGGGAGAGGCATCATATACATAATTTTTTGATCACATATGACACGGAAGGCCTACCCGAATGACTTATCAGCCCAATGTCAGGGCCTCCACCGAGACAACACAACAATAAAACGAAACACATCTCTTACACAAATTCATACTAAACATGGCGAATATGATAATGATGATTACACTGAGCAACAAAAAATAAACTTTTTTTTTGTCTCAGAAAGAAAAATATGTGATTCTGATAGTATTTTTTCTCCGGAATTCAAATATGATATCGGGTTTTCTCCTTCACACAAGGTTTCCGAGAGACATGCATTTATAATTTCAAACACTTTAATATTTTCTACATTCGTAACTACAGAATATTCGAACATTCGGTCTCACCTAGAAAGTAAGAAATTACGATTTTCTGCTATATTTCGCCTGTGAAGCATCCCTCTTGATGGCTCGAACAATAATCGGCCAGCATATTAGGATTCCATTTGCTTTGATATCTCTTTTCCATAGCTGAAATCTCCTGAGTTAGCTCATTTGGTTTTATTTTACAATGGACAAATGGACGAAAAAACGTTTATTAAAAAAATAATTATTTAAATCCATTAATTGAAATTTAAATAAAAAACTGTGGGTGATGGAGAAATTCCGAATACACTTTTGGAAACACGATAAAAAACTGCGTTAAGTACAACTATTGGTACTCATGAGACAAATATCATGTTGACCGGTGTTATGATGGCCAGATAATGTTCGGAGACCGGTTGGGCCTTAAAATCTCCTGATATTAGTTATAATACAGTAAAAGCTCATTATTGGGGGGAGATATGTTCCGTAAATATGCCGCGAAAACTGAAACTGTGAGTATGGAATGGTAATTTGTGTGGGTACATAGGGTAAAGATAGATTTATTGTAATGCTCCTATGTTGAAGCCATATAAAGATGAGATGATAATTATATAATTTTTTACATGTTAAGTCAGTCGTCCTCAACTAAGTTATTAAACTTCTTCAAGTTATTCTAATATGGAGGCCTTTCGAAAAAATGTTTCATCTTCTGCGTTTTAACTGAAACTGATAGCTGATGGGTGTTGTATAGGTTGTAAAATGGATTTATGTCTGCAACTCCTTTCAAAAAACGTTAAACTGAAAATATTTAATAGTAATATTAATATTATATAGTAATATTATATGGATCCGAAACATGGACTCTTGCTTTAAGGGAGGGAAGAAGATTACGAGTATTTGAGAATAAAGTTCTTAGGAACATTTTTGGGCCAAAAAGAGATGAACAGACAGATGAACGGAGGAAACTACATAATAGTGAGTTACATGGTATGTAAAGAAGCCAGATATAATAAGAACAGTTAAGTGTCGTTAGCTGCGATGGCAGGGCATGTGAGACGTATGGGGGATGAAAGAGGTGCATGGAAGTTTCTGGTAGGAAAACTAGAGGGAAAACGCCTAGTTGGTAGACCAGGAATGAGGTGGGAGAATAACAATATCCATTATTTGAGGGAAGTAGATTATACAGGGGATGATTGGAAAATATTATCTTAGGATAGGGATGTATGGTGAGCGTATGCGCGCGCGGCCATGAACTTACGGGTTCGATAGAGCCAGTGAGTTAGTCAGTTAATCATTAATTAGAAAGGTCCCAATTAATTAAATATAATTGAAGATAATGTATAATTAAAATAATTTAATCAGCGAATCTCGGAATCAGAGGAATGTATAAGAATCTTCTAGACCTATACCAGCGGTCGTAACTGATTTTCCCAACCTGAGGACACTATGCTTTATAGCTACTCAAATTTTTCAAGATACTAGGTGAGTACCGGTGAGTACTGGTTCCACACACTGCACTGGCTCATAGAAAAACTTCGAATAGAGGGAAAACTGAGTACAGTGACATCTAAAAAATTTCGGTCGTTTACGATGAACTACAATGAGCAAACTACAATGGTAGCGCTGTTTGGTAGTAACAGAATATGTAACTAAACAAAATAAATGCAAGGCATTTTATGGGGTTTAAACTTTTTTTATTTCCCTTATTATTCAGTGAACATATTTAAGTAGTCACAAAGTTAAAAGAGGAATTTAACCTCTAATTAGTGCTTTCAAAACACAATACTTTCTACGGCATCGTGCACGGCGTGTTCACTCGGGATTATGGGAAATTAGCCATTTTGTAAATTAAAATTTTTAACTGCTAACCTTTCATTCTATGTAGACGGTACTGTAAAAATTATATATTATCGAAAGTTAAAATCATTACTTAGATTTTATTTTACTCTAATTTGTAAGTAAATTCAAGCTTGATTACGTTTTTAATGTGAATCTATTTTCAAAGATAAACCTACTAGAAGTGATAAAATTCTAAGATTTGTTAGGTTAGGAAGAGTGACGTTAGTGTACAGCGATTTCTAATAAACATTTTTAAAATGTGACTTTATAATGGACTTCAGATGTACGACATGGCTAAGGTTCTTTAATGAATATTGTATAAAATATGTATGTGAGAATAAGGGGGTAGGTCAATTGTACATATTTATTAAAAGAGTTCACAATGTACGTTTTTAAATTTTAATAAACGAAAATAAATTAACATGTTTTATTTATTTCCATTCTTCCCTTCTGTTAAAATTGAAGAAAATCTTTAGGTCTGAGAGGCTGGGTATAAATAATTCCATAATTTAAGATTAATTAATACGTTATTTATTCCTATAAAAGTTCAATTTCATTATTATTCGCCAGATGGTGTTATATAATTATAATTCATAATTTTACCACCAGGCGGTGCTGAATTTCATATTAGTACCAGAAAAAATCTAAAAAATTTAGATTTCGTTAGTTGTTCTACACTAGCGCCGCTTATGGCATGTACGCGAAACTTGTCCACTTTCTTCTCTCGTACTCTATGCACTGGCTGAAATTCCATGAGAAAATGTATTCACCATTGAGGACAGGATATACACAAATGAAAGAATAAAATTTCTACTAAGTAAATTCATAACTCTTCATTAGAGCTCTGAACATTGTTGTGTTTTTGTACAGAGTTAAACCTCACTTTTGACTCATTATACACCAACGTTGCACAGTAATCATCCATTCACACGTATACCTTCACTTTCGTGTCAATTATCTTGAAAACTTGACAATGTTCGCTCTTAAAATGCTGTGTAAATATGTTCGTTAAAATGATCTGATCTGTGGACTTGTTCCAAATTTGAATTTAAATTGACACCTTATAAAGTTACCTTGCCAGGGCTGAATAATTTCGCCGTATAGAAGCAAACACAGATAGTTTAATATACATTTATTTAATATCTACAGGAATACATTTTAAGGGGGGGATGGGTGAAATTTCTATTTTCTATGTTTTTTTGAGCTAGAGACTTGCATTTTTGTACAAATATGCACTACATAATACACAATGATGTGTTTAAGTTTCATTCTTGTGAGACATTTATTTTACGAGTTATTAAATATCATATTTTTAAAAATATGGGTATATTATAATTAAATGGGTTCCAGAAGTTTTTTGTAAAATGTCTGGCGTTTTTACAAGAACCCTAAAATATTTAGAAAAATATCATGCATTAGAATTCTTACAACGTGAATAAAAAGGGAGAATAAAAATTTACCTCACGCGTGGAATTACAAAAAAAAAATAATTGCATAAATTTTATTTTTTATTTCTTAAAATACTACTTCAATCATGAAACTCATGCACTATATTGTTACCCATTATTTTATGACATCCAGTAAAAATTTGAACCTTCTAGGACAAAATTCCTGAATTCCGTTCAATTTTGAATGTACAAAAATGCAGTGAAAATAAAAGTGTGGAAAAACAAGATTAAAGATTTGCATGCATGAGGCATTTAAGTGACGCAGCCTTTTAGCTCTGATGTATCTTAGGGCACTTAGAAGCACTATAGGCCTCTGAAAATTTGCCAACATATACATTAGAGTACAGGCTATTTTTTAGTATAAAAAACAAAACAAAAATATCAATTTTGATCTCAAATGGTCAATTTTTCACCCATCAACCCCCTTAAAGAATTCAGAAGAAATATAGTTATTGAAGTAGTTCTCATGAAAATACTTTTTGAATATGTTTACGTATCTTCACCAATCCTATCTCTGCTATCATCTCTGCATGGGAAAATATGGAGATGTCCATGCTGCAGATACTTGTAAGTAGCATGTTGTGTAATCGTGACTTTTTGTGGTTTTTGAAATATGGCTCCTTGATTGGTAATTTCAGTCTAGTGGTTGTACTATTTTGCAACACATAAATGACAACGATATAAATTGGAAATAAATGGTAAGATTATTCAACCAGATATGATATTCAAGTATTTAGGAATTGAATTAACAAGCTACGGAAATACAGAAAGTCAGAAAACTGGTTATTAAAAGGAGTCAAATTGCTGGATGCCTTAATGATACACTTTTGAAAAATAAACATAAAAACAGAAACTAAGGCCAGAATTTATAAAACGATAGTAAGGCCTATTAGAACTTATCAGGCAGAGACAAGATCAGATACCATAGAAACAACATAAATGAAAATATTTCATAAAATTGTGGGAGAAACAACTTCATGGTATAGAGAAAGGAGTGAAAGTATCAGAGAAACATGTGCAGTCGAAGACATTAAGGAATTGATATATAGGAAAAAAATAAGAATGGGAAGCGCATATAAGCAGAATGGACAACAATTAGGGAATTAGTGTTCTAACTATCAATAAGTAAAACAAAAGTAATGGCATTTTGTGGAAGAAATACTCTGCGTGCAAAAATAGTAATTAGAGACGAAATTATTGAACAAGTATCCCACTTTAAATATTTAGGATGTGACATCAGTATGGGTATGATAAAGATATTGAACACAAAAAACACATCAGTTTCAAGCTATTTGTGGTACAATAAATAGAACATTGAATAATAAAGCCCATAAAGAAACAAAATTAAAATTTTATAAAACAATGGCTGTCCCTGTCCTTTTGTATGGGAATGAATCTTGGATTACCACTACCAAATTAGAAAGTAAAATCCAAGCAGCCGAGATGAAATTTTTAAGAAGAGTAAAAGGCTGCACTATAATGAACCAAATAAAAAATGAGGATATCCGTGAAGAACTGCAGATCTACTCCATAAAAGAAAATATATTTAACAACAAGATACAGTGGAAAGAACATATAGAAAGAATTGAAGAAAGTAGATTACCAAATAAAATCTTCCATTATTTTCCAAGAGGAAGAAGAGATGTCGGACGTCCTCGGAAGAGATGGTCTTAGATCTATTAGTGAAGACGGAACAGGCAACTCTTGCCTAAACCAGGAAGTGAAGAAGAAGAAGAAGAAGAAGAAGAAGAAGAAGTGTTGTAACTATATAATAGCATTGTTATTTTATTCAAATATGGAAACATCTTCATAATCTACAAACATTTTTACATTACAAGAAAGGTTCACTTTAACCTCCATATGCAGATAAAGTGGACCCCAGACTCCACCTTAACTTTTAGTCTATTTTTAATTTTGTTTACTCTATTAACTTATACAGACAGGCAGAGATTAATCTGGAAATATTTATGACTGATCATAATTAAAAAGTGTTGATATGTATTTAATGTTTTGAAAAATTATTTTTGATTATAATATTCATACGTCATTGAACTGCAGAAAGCGACGGTCTTTGGGTTTAGTAAAATCACAAGGGTATTAAATAAATTTAATTAAGTGAATGCTTTTTACAGATAGTATCCTCATTGATAAAATATACGTATTTGTGTAAAGTGGAGCCAGGTCCTCGTGGAGGGTCCACATTAACCGAATTCTTTGTTATGTTTAATTATTTTATACAGCCACCATGTCATATAATATCAAACCAAACCCGTCAGTATATTAAAATAGCACACAATACAAAATATATATTTAGGAGTTGTTTTCAACATTTGCAGTATTCAATAACAGAAATTAAGAATTGATTCTTAGTTTGAAAAATTTTGAATGTGGTAATTTTCATAAATGTCACAAATACACCCTTCTTGGCACAAACATTAAAAGAAACTGGCCTCGAGCCCGTCAAAGTTGATGAGGGGAAGAAGTTAAAATATTTTCTGTTCGAGGGCAGCACCATTTTAAGAAGATATCAACAGGGTCCACTCAAACAGAAGGGTCCGCATTACCCGAACTTCCCTATATATATATATATATATATATATATATAACATCGATAAAGCGTCACCGCTATAAAGTAAAAATATTCTCTTTAATTTGCTTACTTGTTATAGTCAGCTACTAGATGACAGTGAAGACCGAGTTCTCGCGACATCTACTAATAATGGAGAATATAATACATATATAAGTAAAATAAGTGTTTGAATTGGATTCGCCTGGTGGTGTAATGGATAACACGCTGAGGTACAGACTCAGAGTTCCGGGTTCGAATCCGGTCCAGGCATTTATTTTTCTTATCATGCCATATATATATATATATATATATATATATATATATATATATATATATGTATACTAGAAGTCCCGTCCACGCGTTGCTGTGGCTAAGGTATACTTTCAAAATTTAAATTAAGTTGCTGTCTTTCAGCCAGATTACTTAAAACTAATACGTACACACGAAATTAATAATATTGAAAATAATATAAACACTGAACACACTTAAATTATGAAATAATCAATATTTGTAATTCAATTGAAATTCGCGGTTGCAAGAAAAAGCACAACCATCTGGATCTCTCTTTGTTAAATAATAAACCAATTACCTTACCAAATTACCTTACACCGCCATCTGTTAGAATCGCATGGAACTCATAGATAATTACACCGCCATTTGTTAGAATCGTATGAAACTCACAGATAATTATAACTCTTTGTTAAATAATAAACAAATAATTTGCAATAAAAAATAATGTGACTATAAATTTAGTTATAAACTACCCTAAGTCTCAAGTTGGATCAAACTGCACACAGTGTGCAAAATTTTATTAAAATCGGTTCAATAGTTTGGGAAATCCATCGCGGACAAACAACGTGACACGAAATTTTTATATATTATAATATATATATATATATATATGGCGAAGGCTGGAAGCTAGTCAGTTGCGAAGTGACAGCGACATAGTGAGCAGCGAAAGAAAAGATACCGCAACAAAGTTCAAAGAGACTATTTTGGGGATACCAGGCTATTAACTACGTAAGGCTATATAAAACGCTGTTCCAACAAATATGCGCGTATGCTGCACACGGTTGGGCGAGACGACTAAAGGCATGCCACAAAAAGAAGCTCCTGGCGGCACAAAGACATGTGCTAATACGTGTCAACAAAGCCTATAACACTGTATCGAGAGCATGCCTTCCAGTCATAGCTGGAGTATTCCCAATAGACTTGTACATAGAGAGGAGGATTCAACGACATCGTCTCCGAAGAGGGCTTACCGTCAACATCGAGGAAACGATTATTACTCCGGACCCATACGCCGAACCAGATGAAAGGGACGCCGTCCGCAGAATAATCGACTCTCACCTCCTCGACAAGTGACAACTAGAATGGGAACATGAACCGACATGGACGCCAGACATTCCAGTTCTTCCCGAGAGTCCAGCCACTACACCACACAGATCCTTTCAGGTCATGGACTCTTCCGATCCAAACTGCACGAAAGAAGATGTGCCAACTCACCTCTCTGTGATTGTTTCAACCCCGGAGAGGACGACGTAGTCCACGTGCTCTATCAATGTACCAAGTACAATGTCTTCAGGCAGGAGCTGGAGGAAGCAGCCATGATCGGTGAAACACAATGACCGCCCGCCTTAGAATTCTGGACTGGGAAGGAAGCCTTCAAATCCCTCAACAAGTGCACAAGAACAGTCTTGGGATTAAGAAGAGACGAAGATGAGCGGAGACAAGAGAGGCGTTAAAAACGTCACCAGTCTACTACTACTACTGCACGGCCACGCGCCCACACACCCCACCCCACACAACCCACACACCCACACACACCCACACACCACACACACACACAACCAACACAACACACACACACACACACACACTAACACACCACTACCACACACCCACCACACCACACACACACACACACACACACACGCACACTCCAACACACACACACCCACACACCACACACCCACACACCCACCACACCACACCCACTACACAACACACACACACACACACACCACAAACAACACAAACCACACAGTCACACACACACACACACAACACACTAAAACACACACTAAACACACCACACTACTACCCCACACACACAACACAAATACACACGCACCACTAACACCACACACACACACACACACACCCACACACAACACACACACACACACACACACACACACACACACACACCGACACACAACACACACCACACACACACACACACACCACACACACACACACAAACACACACACCACCACACAACACACACCACACACACACCACAACCCAACACACCACACACCCACACCCCACACACACGCACACACGCACACACACCCACACGCCCACAACACCCACACGCACACACACCCACACACCAACACACACACACCACACACCCACACACCCACACACCCACACACACACACACACACACACAACACACACACACACACACACACACACACACACACACACATACAAACAACATACTTTATTTTAATTTTATGTAACAACTACACACTTCAAATACCCGAATTGTATATTTATTGTGTATTTCAATAAAGATAAGATATAAATAGGGACATAGAGCAGACCCGGGGATAAGGGCATTATGCCCGAGGTAACCCGGGGGGTGGTGGTGGGGCTGTAAATAAAAAAAAATAAATATAAAATAATAGTGTAAAATATAAACATTGAAACAAGATTAATTATTAGTTAAAATTATGAGTGAACTGTTACTGATAGTCTATAGACGTTATTGTGAAGTATTACAAGATCATTGTGTTGATTAATTAGCCTACGTTAAAACGACGTGAAGACGACTCCATGGCCGATTACGAGGAAGAAACGAGACAAGGGGCTCGGTCGGGTTTTGTTAGCTGAAGGAATTAACAGAGATGGAGTTGTGTATGTTTCTCACATTTATTAGATGAACGTAACGAATAAACACACTTGAATAAGCTTCTCTTCGCTAGAAAACCAATTATACTTTTTCGTCATGGATTCATCTTTATTAATACTGATTAAATGCAAATATCACATATTGACGTCAACATTTTGTCACCACTAATCTAATGCAAAGTTATGACGTATTAAATTACATCATTAGATTTAACTGATTAACAATGTTAATGGAAGACATGATTAGCGGTACCGGTATATGCTAATAGCATGGCTTATGACGTATTTGTTGTCATACAATTGACGTCAGATTTCGAAACAGAAGAAGAGAAATATTTTCATTAACATAAAGGAGAACTTGTGTTTATTTTATTATTTTTTTTATTCAATACCACCAGGTTGCCATTACAACATTTCTGGTATTCTAAGATGTTAATTATATATATATATATATATATATATATATCCATCCATAGTAATTCTGCCCGAAGGCAGGTCCTTCACTGCAATCATAGCATTTTCATGCTATGCTTGCAGCTAAACTAGGGAATTGTGTAGGCGTGGTAGCTTCCCGTTGTTTTCCACACCGATGAAGAATGATGATGATAATGATAATGGTAAGGATGATAATGATAAGGATTATGGCCATATGATTTCGGGGACCGTTTGGGCCTTAAAGTTTTCCTGACATTTGTCTTACAGGTGAGGAAAAACCCAGATAAAAACCTCACCCATAAAAACTGCCCCGACCGGGGATCGAATCCGGGCCCGCTGCGTGACAAGACAGCACGCTACCTCGAGACCACAGCGGTGGACGTATATATGTAATTAACATCTTATTACATAACCTCAATGGTGCTTCAACGTGAATTTCTGATATTCTGTCCTTACATCAGCGTTACTGTAATACACTCCTGAGATTGGGGGGGGGCGCCTGGACGCTGCCAGAATGATGCGTGATAGGTGATGATGATGGTAAAAATTTCTGATTATAATGCATTGAATATAATTAACACATGAACAGATCTAATCAATTAAAGCAGTACAGTAAAAATTCCCTCCATGGTATCTTTGCTTGTCGTGGTGGAGTGGCTTGCGTGCTTAAATGACCCCGAAAGCAATGCCGGCGGTAGCATTGCTGCTGAAAGGGTTACTCAAGCCGGACAGATCAAAGGCAATAAGCCAGACGAAAAAAGTACCTTGGCTCGAAAGAGTGACGATCTTTCACCTTAAAAATACAACCGTCAAGAAATGCGGACATGGGTTCCACTGGGGTAAAATTTTCCGGAGGTAAAATAGTCCCCATCCCGCTCCGTAGCCGAGCGGTTAAGGTAGGAAGCCTTGGCGCAGAGCTACGGGACTTGCGCTGGTTCGAGTCTCCATGGGGGAAGAAATTTTCTCATGGTATTTTGGCCAGTATGGGACCGGTGCCCACCCAGCATCGTGAGGCAATTGGGTAGCTACAATAAGTAGCGGCTCCAGGTTGAGGAACCAGCTATAACGGCTGGGGGACTCGACATGCTAACCACATGTCACCCCTACACTGACTGTTGATCATCTACCTCTGTGATTGACACATGTAGATGTGAAGGGCCACAACCGGCTGGTAAAAGGGCAACCGCTAAAAAGTGGAAAGACCCTCAATCGGAAAAAATAGTCCCCCATTCGGTTCTCCGGGCGGGGACTTCTTCAGGGAATCCATGCCAAAGGGACATGTTCCTACGAACATGGTATGTTAGGACTTTATATAATAGCGGGGCGCTAGAGATATTAACGCGGGAATTAGATAAAACCAGAGGGAAAACGTCCAGTTGGTAGACCAAGAACGAGGTGGGAGAATAACATTATCCATGATTTGAGAAAGTGGATTATAAAGGAAATGATAGGCAAACATTAGCTCAGGTTAGGAATGTATGGAGAGTGTATGTCTGTGCAGCCATGAACCTACTGGGTCGATAGAGCCAGTGAGTTAGTGAGTTAGTACAATAGAAATTATATTTTATAAAATATTTTTATTTCCTAAAATGATTATCATAGGCCTATATTACCAATTAAAAATCACAGATTTGCATTATTTATTGGAATTTAAAAAAAAAACATTAAGATAATTTGTAATTTACACTACTGACTGGAAATCTATGCTAATAATAATGACCCAACGACCTGAACCCTTTGTATACGCTTTAAAGCAACATGTAGCACCTTTATAAAAGCTGTTGATGTAATATATTCCGAAAGGCTTATTTACTTACTTACTCACTGGCACAATCAACCTGTAGGTACCTATCCTGAGATGATGCTTTTCAATTATTCCCTGTATAATCTACTTCCCTCAAATCGTGGTTAATGTTATTCTCCCACCTCATTCTCGGTCTACCAACTGGACATTTTCCCTCTGGTTTTCCTAAGACTAGCTTCCATGCACGTCTTTCATTCCCCATACGTGCAACATGTCCTGCCCATCGCAGTCTACGAGACTTAACTGTTCTTATTATATCTGGCTTCCTATAAAGACCATGTAGTTCATTGTTATGTAGTCTTCTCCATTCACCTGTCTGTTCATCTCTCTTTGGTCCAAAAATTTTTCCTAAGAACTTTATTCTCAAATACTCGTAATCTCCTTTCCTCCCTTAAAGTAAGAGTCCATGTTTCGCACCCATATAATATAACTGGTAGAATAATAGTTTTATATATTTTCATAAGTAATGCCACGAGTGATTTCCAAATTATCGATAAATTCACGACTCACGAAGTGAGGAGTGAATTTATCTAGAGAATTTGGAAATCAAGAGTGGCATTTGTTAGGACTATTTAACGAATAAAATAAAGCTGTTTACTCACAAATCATTATTTAACTACAGTTATTTAAAAATATTTTTATATTTAAAGTAAACGGTGATGTTTGAAAACTAATGAGAAACGATAGGTAGCCTACGCTTCTACTGCTTCTTTTGTTTATCACTGCAACCAGATCATACTATTTATTGCCAAAGGAACGCAATATTGTAAGAATGCTCTCTAGTGGAGAAAAAATGAAACACATCAATCTGTATATTAATTCATTTTTGATGTCGTATACATTTAAGAAAGTGCAAACAGTGGTTTCTTTTTTTGGTGGTATAATCAATTGCTACAAATGTTGACATGTAAGCACTATTATATACAATCTGGTAGCCGTATTTGTTATAGGCTCAGTCACTGCAAAATAACGGTCAGACCTGTTCAGAATATTAAAAAGGAGGAGCTTTGCTTAATATATGATAATCCTAACGTTGATAATTATTTCGTGAAACACGTCTCTGATTGGTTGTAATACAGAAATCATTGAAACGTGATTGGTCATTGACTCCCATTTGGGGCATGAGTTAAATAGTCAGTTTAACGTTTTTTGAAAGGAGTTGGGACATCAAGAGTCTCTGCAATGTATAATAGCACGCATTTCCAGAATTGAGCCTACGTCCGAAAGCCTTAGAAAGTGTTTGATCCTGCATTTGACTTAACTGAGGACGACTGAGATATTATGTTCGCATTTAATTGTTTTAAAGTTTTAAAAATAACTAGTTAAAATGTAGGTGTATATATTAAATAATGCTCAGAAAGACTAAAGACAGAAGCGTCGGAATTCAATGCTGGGCGTAAAAGAGGCTACAAATTTTTTTCAAAGAACTTTTATTTCAGCATAAGATTCTTTTATGTGTCCTAAATCTATGTACATATAACGCTAAATTCACATTTTTACTTCCCTTCCAAAGGAAGCAATAGGATTACTCACGATTTTTTACGTCTTGAAAATATCTATTGACTCTGAACTAGTTTGAGCCTGCGAGCCTCGAAATCAGAAGTGAATTGGGAACCACTAGTTCATCGAGACCAATTAATTTAATAGTTTGTTATACAGAGTGATTCATAATTCCTATTAAACAACTTCTGGGGGTTGTAGAGGGGAATTAGTAGATAAAGTTTTGATAAGGAACCCATGTCCGGAAACGCACCATTTCGATGTAAAATAAGTTTGAAGATCGAAACACATTTAGCCTCAAAATCAGAAGCGAATTGGGAACCACTAGTTCATCGAGACCAATTAATTTAATTATTATACAAGGTGATTCATAATTCCTAATAAACATTTCTGGGGGTTGTAGAGGGAACTTAGTAGATAAAGTTTTGATAAAGAACTCGTGTCCGAAAACGTACCATTTCGATATAAAATAACTTTGAAGATCGATACACATTGGGCTGATATCGTATGTTTTGTGTTTCAGAATAAGTATTACAGTCTTCTAAAGGTTGTATTACACTTGTCGAGTCGGAGAAAGATCTTCTTGCACGAATTCTGGCGACAGTAGAAATTATTGAGCACACACTAGGTCTTGTGGGGCATGTTTATGAAAACATGCGTCGCAGATACACTTTGTACAACGAACAACAGGGTCGCCACGTGGAACTACACTTGTAGTACAACCCCTAGAAGTCTGTAATACTTATTCTGAAACAGGAGACACACGATGTCAGCCCATTGTATTTCGATCTTCAAACTTATTTTACATCGAAATGGTATGTTTCCGGACATGGGTTCCTTATCAAAACTTTATCTAATAAGTCCCCTCTACAAACCCTAGAAGTATGTAATAGGAATTATGAATCACTCTGTATTCTTGTTCATTGCTGTGCCGTGCTCACTAGAGTCTTTGTATTCCACTTAGAAGATCCAGTTTCAATCCCAATAGGTAATTTCAAGAATGGTAATAAGTTCTTTCAAGCTAAATAAACAGAATGTAAAATATATATTTGGACAGGATATGTTGATGAGAAATGATCCCTAGAATCATTAGAGGATGAAGAAGGCTTACAACTCAATGGTATTAATAAGCTGTTAGTTTATGCTGATGATGTAGTACTATTGGGCGATAGCGAGGAGATACTAAAGGCCAACACGCACACACTATTGAATAACACTAAGAAATTAGGACTGGAATTAAATATCAATAAAACTAAATGTATGGTCACACGAAGAAATACATTATATAATGGAAATGGACAGCTAATGACAGATTAGGAAAATTTTGAGGAAGTAGCTGAATTCAAATACCTAGGAACAATAATCACAAATAGGAACGAGATGCGCAAAAATATTAAACATAGACTCAATTCTGGAAATGCGTACTATTATGCATTGCAGAGACTCTTGACGTCCCAACTCCTTTCAAAAAAAAAAAAAACGTTAAACTGAAAATATATAAAACTGTTATTCTACCAGTTATATTACACGGATGTGAAACATGGACTCTTACTTTAAGGGAGGAAAGGAGATTACGAGTTTTTGAGAATATAGTTCTTAGGACCAAAGAGAGATGAACGGACAGGTGAATGGAGAAGACTACAAAACAATGAACTACAAGGTCTTTATAAGAAGCCAGATATAATACGACTGCGACGTGTGTAACGAATGGGGAATCAAAGTCGTTCATGAAAGCTTATTGTAGGAAAGCCAGTTGGTAGACCAAGAATGAGGTGAGAGAATAACATTAACTATAATTTGATGGAAGCAGATTATACAGGGAATGAATAGAAAACATTGGCTCAGTATAGGGATGTATGGAGAGCTTATGTCCGCGCGGTCATGAACCTACGGGTTCGGTAGTGCCAGTGAGTTAGTTCATGATGCTAAAAACACTATAAATTCATTTATTCAGTTTTATTTGATTTGTAAAACGTTAGTAACTCAAAGAAAAGCGTCAAAATAAAAAAAGAATCTTACGTATAAATACATAAATAGAAAAATTAACAAACTAATTGTAAACTAAGTGTAGGCTTTGTGAAATATCTTATTTGTATTATACGAGACAGAGGAACATTCACGTCCAGTCATAGCAGCGTTGTGGATTATGTGACGTTTAAGGGGTATATTTACTTTTCCACCCTTACCTTTTCCTATTTTTTGAAGGTAATATAATATTAACTAGATATTGGGACTGGAAGTAAACATCAATAAAACTAAATGTATGTTCACCGATAACAGTACATTACATAAGGGAAATGAATAGTTAATGACAAATGAGGGAAATTTTGAAGAAGTGGCTGAATTCAAATACCTATAAACAGTAATCACAAATAGGAATAAGATGCGGAAAGAAATAAAACATAGACTCAATTCTGGTATTGCATGCTTTATGCATTACAGGGATTCTTGTTGTTCCAACTACTTAAAAAAAACTGAAAATATATAGGCTAAAACTGTTATTCTCTCCGTTATATCCGGTAGATGCGAAACATGGACTCTTACTTTAAGGAAGGAGACGAGATTACGAGTATTTGAGAACAAAAACTTTTAGGAAAAATTTTGGACCAAAGAGAGATGAACAGACAGGCGAATATAGAAGACGAAATAACAATGGGCTACATGATCTTTATAGGAAAACATATATATAATAACAATAGTTAAGTCTCGTAGAATACTATGAGCATGACATGCGACACGAATGGGGAATGAAAATTCTTGATGGAAAACCAGAGAGAAAAACCCCAGTTGGTAGACCAAGAATGAGGTGGTAAAATAACATTAATCATGATTTCAGGGAAATAGATTATACAGGGGATGATGGGAAAACATTAGCTCAGGATAGGGATTTATGGAAAACTTACGTCCGCCCGGCCATCAACCTACGTGTTTGACAGTGTCATCGAGTTGCTTAATTAGTTAGTAGACTAGAAATTTATGATTACATAATAACAAATGTCAATGGGATTATTAAAAGAGAGTACTTCAATATGATGACGTCATAATTTACGCTATCTACACGATTAATAGCATTAACAAGAATTGCTTGCTAGACCAAGAATGAGGTGGGAGAATAACATTAACTATGATTTGAGGGAAGTAGATTATACAGGGAATGATTGGAAATCATTAGCTCAGGATAGGGATGTATGGAGAGCTTATGTCCGTGCGGCCATGAACCTACGGGTTCGATAGTGCCAGTAAGTAAGTAAGTAATAGAGATAATTATAATCTGAAAACTAAACACTGAATCAATGACGTAAGTTATTTGCTATGACGTTATGGACATAGCAGCTTGTTTTGGCAGGTAGGCAGCTCGCGACAGGATATACATAAAGAAAATTTGACACAGTAATAACCATCAGTTTCAATTACATGACAAGAAAACACACTATTATCTTATTACCACGTTTGAATGAGCTACCTATAGCAGAGGCAACTATGTGCTTAAAATATAATTCATGGGTGTGTGGACATTTAAGCAGTTCTCGTCATCGGTGTCTTTTCAACCATGATGAAAATAATTATGTCGTCCATAATATGAATGGCGAATGAAGACCACAACGATGGTGACTTGTTTGGTAATTTCTAAAGCTTGTCTAGCCTCTTTGCAGCCTTATTTAGCTATCGTGTTATATGGGCGTCTGAACTCAACAAGACTTTCTGCTCGGAGATTAATGTATGGAGAATGAATTGACGAGAACATTTAGCATACACGACTTAATCTCTCCTTATACAGGCAAGAATGTAGCTTTAATGCACAATTTTTTAACTGACGTCTGATGAATGTATTTTATAGTGATCTTAACTTTCAGAAACTTGAAGGTATAATACTCAATGGAGTGTAAATTAATTAAATCGAAGAAATTTATCTACAGAGGAGTTGTACGGCGGTAGATAAGCAATTTGAGATAGGGAACCCAAGGCCCCACAAAAAAAAAAGATCACCTTCTTCTTCTACTACAAGGTTTAGGCTATGCAGCCTGTTCCGGTGAAGTTAAAAGTGGAGTCCATCTTCTACGTGGTCGGCCAACATCTCTTGTTCCTCTGGGATTATACAGGAAGGTTCTTTTTGGTATTCTTTCGTTGTTCATTCTCATTAAGTGTTCTGTCCATTTCTTATTATTTTTCGCTGATTTTATCTTCAATTTTATACATATTTAATTCTTCTCGTATAGTTTCATTCCTTATTCTATCCGCTTGTGCATCCTTTCACATTACGTAAAAACAGCATTTCCGCAGTCTGTATCCTGCTTTTATCCCTTGATTTCATTATCCAATTTTCACTTCCATACAACAACAAAGGAACAGCCATTGTTTTATATAATCTAAGTTCACATTTGATACACTAATTCAGAATTGAAATGAAAAAGGTGTCTGCACTTTTATAGGATTGCTTGTAGGCCGTAATTATATTGCAAGAAGCCAAAAAATACGAGTCTTTGAACTAATAGATTGTATCTTTAAAATTCAGCTTTCACAGAATTGTAAAATTGCTCGTTATTTGTAGACATTCCACGGATGTAAATTAAATAAATAATAGTTTAAAAAACTAAAACAATACGCTTTATTAGAAAATCGAACTAAAAAATGAAAAATCATTTTAATTTCCAACACGCTTGGGATAAAATTAAAGTGGTCAACAAAAAAATCATCTCCAACACATCTAGAATAAAACTATAGTTATCTACAAAAAAATAATTATACCATCAAAAGCGTGGGGTGCCCTATTACAATTCATATATTTGATCCATCCATAGTAATTCTGCCCGAGGGCAGGTCTTTCACTACAATCATAGCATTTTCATGCTACGCTTTGCAGCTTTACTAGGGAGATATAGGTGTGGCAGCTTCCCGTTGTTTTCCACACCTGTGAAGTACGATGATGATGATGATAATGATAAGGATGAAATTGATGGCCATATGATTTCGGGGACCGTTTGGGCCTTAACGTTATCCTGACATTTGTCTTACAGGTGAGGAAAAACCCTTGATAAAAACCTCACCCAGAAAAACTGCCACGACCGGGGATCGAACCCGGACCCGCTGCGTGACATGGCAGCACGCTATCTCGAGACCACAACGGTAGACTATATTTGATAATAAACAGATATTGGAAAAGTAAAGTCTCCAAGAAGAAAACGTAAAAACCATAAAAAGCATCCCACACTTTTATGGTAAAATTATTTTTTTTGTAGATAACTCTAGTTTTATTCTAGATGTGTTGGAGATGATTTTTTATGTTGACTACTTTAATTTTATCCCAAGTGTGTTAGAAATTAAAATTATGTTTCATTTTTTAGTTCGGTTTCCTAACAAAGCGTGTTGTTTTAGCTTTTTTAAACTATTATTTATTTTTTTATTTTTTAGTTTTAATATTTTACAGAATAAGCTAAAAATGTAAATATCTTTAAATTCGATATTATGTTAATATGAGCTAAAAGTAATACTCTTCTAAAAAAAATCATCCTTGCCGGATTTGAACCAGCGACCTATGGATTACTGAAATTATATACCACTACAGTCTACCGCTCTACCAACTGAGCTCTT
Organism: Diploptera punctata; assembly: GCA_030220185.1. Classification (NCBI taxonomy): domain Eukaryota; kingdom Metazoa; phylum Arthropoda; class Insecta; order Blattodea; family Blaberidae; genus Diploptera; species Diploptera punctata. The sequence continues at coordinate 273,760 of JASPKZ010007977.1, read as the reverse complement.
ATAACTATTGACGAAAAAGTTGATAAGTTCGCAACCTATTATACCGGTTTTTATTTTTTTCATATTCTCATGATTCTGGCCAGGATTTTAGAAAACATTTATGAAATTATTGTATTGTCATTGGTCCTTTACAAGTATACAAAGTTTCAAGTCGATCCAATGATTTTAAGCGGGTGAAAATCGCGTTGAAAGATTCCGTTACGTAGAGAGACACAGGTGAAGCTAATATAAATCGTGTAAAAACGGTTTATTTTACCTGATGGAGTTAAGACCATAAGGTCTTGTCTTCCACGTCACCAGGGTTAAATTATACATATAATAGCAATTATGAAATATCTATAACTTTATTAATAATACATAATTAGTATAGGCTACACAATATACAGACGTCAAGAAAAGGCCAGCAAATTCAAATTAATAACAATAATAGTACTGATTAGAGATGGGATTATATGCATTTGCATAATCAGACCTTTTTCACCTGTTATTACATATTTTAATTAAAAACTAGTGATAACGCATATATTCGCACTGTATTTACAAAACAAGGCAGGATAAAATGAGAAATGAATTCCTTGGGAGAGAAATTAATGTTACCACATCTGTTAAGAGGAATGCCAATCAAACGCTTAAATGTACAAAGAATGGAAAATGAAAGATGGCCAAAAAATATATACTAAAGGTCGCCCCATGGAAGAAATAAACGTGGCAGACCAAGATGGAAATGGAAAACCTACGTCAGAACCATAATGGATGATAGGAATTTGGAAGAGGGAGATTGGAATGATAGAGATAAATGGAAACTGAAGACGGCAAACCTATAAGTGGGGGAAAGCCGAAGAAAAGAACTTTCAATCATGGTCGCCATGGCTGTAAGTACCACAAAACGCACTATCGCGCAAAATGAATGTTATCAATATTGAAATACTAATAATCTTCTTGGAAAAAGATCAACACTGGAGTAAGACAGGGATGTGGACTTTCACCGGTGCTTTTCATTATGTATATATATATATATATATATATATATATATATATGAATAGAATAATAAACGAATGGAGGAAAACACAACGGGGATATATACCCATCAATAGGAACCTCAAACTCAGTGCTATTCTTTTTGCAGACGATTTAGTTCTTCTGGCACTTTCCGAAAATTATTTGCAACGATCAATTTATAATTTACAAAAAACAGCTGCAAAATTTAATATGGAAACATTAATTAACAAAACTAAAATTATGACATTTCATGGGAAGGACCCCATACAAAGTAAAATCTGTCTCCAGAATAAAATTTTAGAGAGATCTAATCTATTTAAATATCTTGGATATTATCTCTCTATCTGGGATGAAAAGGATATCCCTGAAAAAATTACTAGTTATAATAAAAGTTTGGGAATTATTAACCAAGTTGTGAAACCATCCCTTGTACAAAAAGCACCAGATTACGTTCATATAACATTTTGGCTAGACCAGTGTTGACCTATGGTAGTGAAGCATGGACACTAAAAAGACAACATGAAAGCAGAATAACGGCTTGTGAAATGAGATTCATGCGCAGAACAGCGGTTACACCAGATGGGATCGGAAAAGGAACACTGATATCTTAAAAGAACTGAAGACTACGCCAATTTTGGAATATATTAAACAGTACCAACTAAATTGGAAACACCATCTTGAAAAATGAGTTCAAATCGGATCCCCAAAGCTGTTTATAATTATATACCAAGAGGACGAAGATCACTGGGTCGTCCTATGAAACACTGGAGGGAAAATTTTCTATAGGATCGTAACAGGCTTTGGCCTAATACTTGGAAGGAAGAAGAAGAAGAAATACTAATAATCTGTGTACTATTTTCTCGCCACCCAGGTCGCCAGCAGGATACGGAATTAGATCAAAAATTGTACTGGATAACAAAATAATAGAACAAATATCACATTTCCAATATTTAGGATGTGAAAATAGAGATACAGAAAATAAAGTAAATACATTTCAGGCTATTTGTGGAACCATAAAAAGAACCTTAGGTCGGAAAACAAGGAAAGATACGAAACTTAAATTATATAAAACAATGGCTGTTCCTTTGTTGTTGTATGGAAGTGAAAATTGGATAATGAAATCAAGGGATAAAAGTAGGATACAGACTGCGGAAATGCTATTTTTACGTAATGTGAAAGGATGCACAAGAGCAGATAGAATAAGGAATGAAACTATACGGGAATAATTAAATATATATAAAATTGAAGATAAAATCAGTGAAAATAATAAGAAATGGACAGAACACTTAATGAGAATGAACAACGAAAGAATACCAAAAAGAACCTTCCTGTATAATCCCAGAGGAACAAGAGATGTTGGCCGACCACGTAGAAGATGGACTCCACTTTTAACTTCGCCGGAACAGGCTGCATAGCCTAAACCTTGTAGTAGAAGAAGAAGAAGACTATTTTCTCCTATCTCGTCTTACTGAGAACAACAAATACAAGTTAAAGAATGTAAATTATTATCAAAATAAAAACTAAAGTTGTTAAGAGAATTTTATGCAGAGTCTCAGTTTGAATTTGAATCTATAGCAGGTTGTAAGAGTGACGAAACAACATCAGAACAACGGTGATCGTGCTGACTGTAGAAACATCACCAATAAATTGACGGTGAGAACGTACTAACAACGGGGTCGCCACCCAGGTCGCCAGCAGGTTTATATGAAGACGTAAAACCGTTGCATCATCATCCCCTTTGCAATTTATAGCAAGTCAAGCGATAGTGCTAACACGCTCGAGAAGTGCCTTCTAGAAAACGATTCAGTGTTACCTCTTCACTTTTTTTTTCTTGTATGAAAACTGAAGAAACTTTTTTCTTTTAATCTTAGAATCAGTGGTGGATTAAGTTCGACGAAATACAACATGTGATGCGAACAAAAAATGTTTAAGTTGCAATCAAACACCATGCGCATGCGCCAACAAACACGAAGCTCTTTACACTATAGAATGAGGGATGCAGCCAACATATATACGATATTTAACAAACCTAAAAGCTAACCTAACGCTATTTAAGTACTCTAACCTGTGAAAGACCAACTTAAAAGATAGTCTAACAAAATTTAAGCCTTTTAACCTGTAAAAGAATGCAACGCTCAAAAATAAATAATAAGTTCTGAAATTCTAAAGTGTATGTGTACAGATTCTATGTTGTCTGCACTGGGACGTTTTTGTTGCTGCATAGAATATTCGTTAAAATCAATATGGCTGCCAAGTCTTCTTGCTATGTTTGTATTAAGTATGATAGAAAATGCATGGAAATATTCGTTAGAAAAATGTAAAAATCATTGTAACTGGTGGGAAAAATTTTTAAAAATGAAACGCTAAGAACAAAATTTGGCATACGTTTATGAAAGAATTTAAAAAAGTCGCGTCACAGATTGTAAAGTTCAGCCAAATTAAAAAAATCCCAAGAAAAGGGTAAACTTTTAAGCACTTTACAGTAGAATTAGCTAATATTATAATATTTTATCTAATCACGCTCTTTAACATATCAGGTATTAGTGCCCTAATTCCAATCCGGGCGCGAAAGAACCGAAACATTTTTCTCGGAGGGCTGTTATTCTACTTTCGAGATTATTGTACGTACACCTACATTAATGGGCAGGTTAGTTTGAGAAAATGGGCATGATAGTGTTAGTTTGGGCAGGTTATGGCGAGAAAATCGGTGAGTTAGTGTGCAGCAGATTAATTTAGCGTTCACTTGTTAGCGGGTTTTAAGTTGGCTACATTATCTGAGCAATAACCTACATATGAATAGTCCAGGGGAAAAACCTGATAAGTCCAAAATTACAGATTTTCTGATTTTTTAATAATTTAATAGCTCTGCCAGTGTAGTTCTAGATGGTTTCACAGAACTGGGCAACAATCTGACAAGTCCAGAGATATTTCAATATATTTAAATCGTGTACAGGGGAAAAAATCTTAGAAGTCCATGCAAAACAGGGGAATATTCTAACAAGTCCAGGGAATATAATTTTTCTTTAAAGGGAATTTTTCCTGTGGTTGCCCATGGTCTGGAATTTAGGTTAAGTTTAGGTTAAGAACTCTCTTGGCACTTCATTATCATTTAACACCCATCATGTATCATCGGGATAACATAATTCCGTCTTCCAGGTACCCCAACATCAGAAATGGGTTACAATTCTGCCAATGCCAGGAAAGAAAGTCAGACGTGTCCTAAAAAACAACCTGGTGACATTAGACAAAAAAAAAATGGGGAAACCAGATATAATAAGAACTGTTAAATCTTGTAGATTGCTATGGGCAGGATATATGACACGATTGGGGAATTAAAGTGGACTTTGGAAACCCTTGTAATAATAATAATAATAATAATAATAATAATAATAATAATAATAATAATAATAATAATAATAATAATAATAATAATAATAATAATAATAATAATAATAATCATAATAATAATAATAATAATAATAATAATAATAATAATAATAGCTTTATTTTACCTGGCACAGTTAAGGCCTTAAGGCCTTGTCTACCACTCAACCAGGTTTAAAAAAATACAAAAAAAAAGGTCTTACATCTAAATTACATTATATATATATATATATATATAAAAACGATTACAAGTTATGAATACAATACAATTAATATTTATAATGTATTTTGATTTATTCTAAATTTAACGAATTAAATATATAATATGTACAAGATATATTAAAAACGAGGAAAATATTAATGACATAGTATAAAATTAAATAAATAGAGAAAAATGAATTATTAGACAACAGGTAACTGTATAAGCGTGACTTAAAAGTGCCAAGTGTGCGGCAAGCCCTGATATCTTGAGGAAGGAGATTCCAGGAGCGGGCAGAGGCCACTGTGAAGGAAGTAGAACAGGAGGAAGTGCTATGAAGAGGAATTGTTAGCAGACTGCTATCTTGTGACCTAGTGTCAATATTGTGGTAAGAGGGTAATTTCTCAAATCTGGACGCCAGGTAAGTAGGAATGTAGGAATTCAGAAGCTTGAAAAGTAGTGAAAGAGAGTGCAATTTACGTCTGTCAGTAAGACGGAGCCAAGAGTGGTTATTAAAGTGTTCGGAAATATGGTCATAACGGCAGATATTGAAAATGAATCGAACGCAAGCATTATGAACACGCTGCAGTCTCTACGAAAACCAAAGAGAAAGTGCACAGTATGTAGGCAGATAATGAGGTGAGAGAATAACATTAACCATTATTTGAGGATGGTAAATTATACAGGGGATGATTGGGAAACATAAGCTCAGGACAGGCATTTTTGGAGAGCTTATGTCCGCGCGGCCATGAACTTAAGGGTTCAGTAGTGTTATAATGTCATATCACATCTACAGTGCGATCCATATAAACCTGAACCAACAGTAATGAGAATTTAAATAAGTGATAAGTATTTGAAACCTAGTAGCAACTTGAAATATGTTACGGACTTGTCATATTTTTCCTCTGTAAAAAATTGCATTCGTGACAAAAAATGCAGCATATTGTTACACGCCTTAATCAGATGTATATCATTTCAGTACTAATATATCTCTGGTGTATACATTCAAATCCTAAACAAAATGGTATTAAAAGATGCCGGGCTATGTGGCCGTGGTCTATAACTGGCGTTTCTTCCAGACGTTTCACCCTCAACTGCGGAGGGCATCTTCAGTGGCGAACGCTTCCAGCTGATGTTTCCCTGTCGTAGACTCGACTGCAAATTCGCAGTGGAGGCAATATCGAGAGACACATGGATACAAGAGGAGACCCGGCAAGGTCGTAAGAAGAAGACTACAGACGTATACAGGATAGATTTCTTGTCTTATCAGCTTTTCGCAGAAGAATATCTACTGCCAGACATCTACAAAATCATTTATGCACAGCAACTGGAACGGTAATTTCTGATCAGACTGTAAGAAATAGACTGAGAAATGCAAGGTTGAGGTCTAGAATCCCCTTTAAAGCCCCTCGTTTAACACATCAGCACAAAGAAGCCCGGCTGTGAATTGCTCAGAATCATGTCAACTGGCAGCTCCGCCAATGGAAGGGTGTTTTATTCACGGACGAATCAAGATTTCATCTAACAGGTTCTGATGGTCGTACACGTGTATGGAGACTTCCTGGTGAACATTTTGATCCAGCCACAATTATTGTACATGACAGATTTGGAGGTGGTTCGGTTATGGTTTGGGCTGGGATTACAATTGAGTCCCGGACAGAGCTTGTCGTTGTCCAACATCGTATGAATGCTGATATTTACATTAATGATATTATCCTCCAACATTTTGTACCCTTTCCTTATGGTAAGGACCCTAATTTTCTTCTAATGTAAGATAATGCTAGATATCATACAGCACAGGCTACCAGACATGTCCTGCAAGAATGTCAAATTCGGGTGATGGACTGGCCTTCATGCAGTCCGGATCTTAATCCGATCGAGCATATGTGGGATAAGTTGGAAAAACGTGTTCGTAAGCGTCCTGCTGTACCTCAGAACCTTGAAGAACTTTCACATGCACTCACCGAGGAATGCGAGAGAATCACACAAGTTTCTGTAAGAAGGTTTCTGTGAAGCATGCCTCGTAGGTCTAATGCGGCCATTCAGGCTCACAGAGGACACACTAAGTACTGAGTGTTGAAATAACTATAGAAACATTGATTCCAAAAACTGTAAATCTCAAATTTCCACTTTGTTTTCTGTTACAAATGATAACTTCTTCGTATTGCTAATACTGTACAAGAAAATATTGTTTGAATGTCTATTCTAATTTTACATAAATCTTCAATTTATAATTACAAAAGATCAAACATTAAATTGTTTCAATATTCATTCTCGTGTTTTGGTTTAGACATTTGTTCCTCTAATTGTTTGAGTAGTGTATATCTTCTTCTTCTTCATCTTCTTCTTCTTCTTCATCCTTCCAAGTATTAGGCCAAGGCCTGTTACGATGCTGTACAAAATTTTCCCTCCAGCGTTTCATAGGACGGCCTAGAGATCTTCGTCCTCTTGGTATATAATTATAAACAGCTTTGGGGATCCGATTTGAACTCATTCATTCAAGATGGTGTTTCCAATTTAGTTGGTACTGTTTAATATATTCCAAAATTGGCGTAGTCTTCAAATCTTTTAAGATATGGGTGTTTCTTTTCCGATCCCATCTGGTGTAACCCGCTGTTCTGCGCATGAATCTCATTTCACAAGCCGTTATTCTGCTTTCATGTTGTCTTTTTAGTGTCCATGCTTCACTACCATAGGTCAACACTGGTCTATCCAAAGTGTCATATAAATGTAACCTGGTGTTTTTTTGTACAAGGGATGGTTTCATAACTTGATTAATAATTCCTAAACTTTTATTATAACTAGTAATTTTTTCAGGGATATCTTTTTCATCCCAGACAGAGAGATAATATCCAATGTATTTAAATTAATTAGATCTCTCTAAAATTTTATTCTAGAGGCAGATTTTACTTTGTATGGGGTCCTTCCCATGAAATGCCATAATTTTAGTTTTGTTAATTGATAATTCCATATTAAATTTGGCAGCTATTTTTCGTAAATTATAAATTGATCGTTGCAAATCATTTTCGGAAACTGCCAAAGCGCTAAATCGTCTGCAAAAAGAATAGCAGTGTATAAAATAATAATAATAATAATACTAATAATAATAATTATTATTATTTTTATTATTATTACTATTATTATTATTATTACATTTAAAATTGCGTATTATATGTCTATACAATCCTAGCGCAAGCTCCGTGATCCACCACTGGTTTAAATGCAATATTGTAACCTTATTTACGCAATAGCATCGAAGAGTTAATGTTGAATTTCTACTACAACTGGAAACGAATGATTATGCAAGATAAATAAATTGGTATTATCGATCATGATGCCATCTTATCCGATTAAGAATGGGTCTTAAATGATGGCAGTAATATGTTACTGTTAGTTGATACCTAATATGCCCGCTTCACAAGATACCAATCTTGAAGTATGTGGAGCTCAGGACAAGTAATAGAAAAAAAGATAAAAATGAGAGTTAAGAAGCCAGTACAAGGCAAATAAATATATTGACATTGCTTTGGGGAGCTGATCTTCTTCTTCTTCTTCACTTCCTGGTTTAGGCAAGAGTTGCCTGTTCCGTCTTCACTAACAGATCTAAGGCCATCTCTTCTGAGGACGTCCGACATCTCTTCTTCCTCTTGGAAAATAATGGAAGATTTAATTTGGTAATCTACTTTCTTCCATTCTTTCTACATGTTCTTTCCACTGTATCTTGTTGTTAAATATATTTTCTTTTATGGAGTATATCTGCAGTTCTTCACGGATATCCTCGTTTCTTATCTGGTCCATTCTAGTGCAGCCTTTTACTCTTCTTAAAAATTTCATCTCGGCTGCTTGGATTTTACTTTCTTGTTTGGTAGTGATAATCCAAGATTCACTCCCATACAAAAGGACAGGGACAGCCATTGTTTTATAAATTTTTTGTTTGTTTGTTTATGGGCTTTATTATTCAATGTTCTATTTATTGGAGAGCTAATGAAGTTATTAAATAAATAAAAATGCAACTAGAAAATCAGATGAATGTCCACAAATTGTAATCGCATTTTTTATGTTTTGACATTCTCGGAGTCACATGTTTAATATTCCTGGATTTTCCATACGTACTGTTCTCTCCAAGACAAGGTCTTTCAGTGCAATCTCAGCATTCTCCACTCTTTCCTTAACTTAGCCTTCCTTTTTTTTATCCGCACACAAACTATTTATTTTAATATTGTCTATCATCTGATGCCTTTCTCTCCTCAAACCTTCTTTCCGTTGAGCTTTTCTTTTGGACATCCGTCAACAGGCAGTTTCTTCTTAGCAACTGGCCAATCCAATTTACTTTCCTCTTCTTTATGAGTTCCAGTAATGTTCTTCCTTCACCCACGCTGTCTAGCACATCTTTATTTTTTATTTTGTCTGCCCATTTTATGCGCTCCATCCATCCTCCAATATCAACATCTCAAAATCTTCCAGTTGCTTTTCCTCATTCCGTCGTAATGTCAAAGTTTCTGTACCATACAATGCTACACTCCATACATAGCACTTCACAAATACAAGTATAAAATCAGATGAGTATCCAAAAATTGGTAACACATTAGTTTGTGTTTTGACATTCCAGGAGTCACGTATTTAATATTCCTTGATTTTCCATATAAAAATATTGTTTTGGAGGTATTTACATAACGTTATAACAACAGGTGAGTAGCTAACTATCGGCCGCGGTGGACTAGCGGTTATATTCCTTGCCTCTGGTCCGGAGAGTCTCGATTTCAAACCCGGCCGGGATGGATAGAATTCTAGGATTGAAAATCCAAGGAGCTAGATCTTCGGAAAGAATTTTAAGCCGTGGATATCGAGTCTGAAAATTTCCAGGCTCCAAACCAACTATCAATAAAACCTTTATTGTACCAATCTAAAGGATTTACAAGCAGAACAATGAATCAATACTAATAAAATTCATTGTTAAAACCGTTGAGGTGGAGAGTCATAAGATAAAATAAGTTAAAAAATACCTTCTTAGGTAAGATCCGTCGTCCTCAACTTATAAAATATGTATTCTTTATGCCTGTAAGCTTTCCAGAACATCCGTTCCATTTTCAGCAGCTAAAGATGGAACGGATGTTCTGGAAAGCTTACAGGCAAAAGAATACATATTTTATAAGTTGAGGACGACGGATCTTACCTAACAAGGTATATTTTAACTTACTTTTATCTTAGAACAATGAATGCCTTTCAAAATCAGTTGATTTAGTTGAGACCGACTGCTGTACCATATACATATTTTAACATTATCATTACATAACCGCAACGGTGCTTTACAATGGATTTTAGAAGTATTGACTGTTGGGTTTAACTAGAACAGATGGAAAAAAAAAAAAATAAGGGCAAGATTATTATTCACAAACATTATACAGAGTGAAAATTATTTAAACCAACAAACTCTGGGAGATTGTAGGGGACACCAAAACAAATATCTTTCCTTAATGTCATTTTTTCCTATGAGGATTATTTAAACCGGTAGACGAAATTTCTCTGGCGGCAAATTAATTAAACCAACAAACACTTTTTGCATTTTTATTACCAAGAGACAACACGTTAACACAACGCAATTACTTAAATTACAGTCGAGGTTCAAAAATACCTCCATTAACATATACACTAAGGTTATACCGACAGATCATGTTCTGTCTAACACGGGCAAAAACTCCAGGAGTATCGTTAATTGCTCCTGCTGCTGCTAATACTATCCGGGCAACCACATCCTTTTCTGATGCAAAAGGAGTTGTGTAAACAAGGTTGCGCATCTCTCCCCACACAAAAAAATTCAAAGGGGTCATATCTGGGGATCGAGCGGGCCATGGCACAGGACCACCTCTGCCAATCAACTTTTCTGAAAACCGTTGGTTCAAGAATCGACGCACACGACGACTGAAATGTGCCGGCGCTCCGTCATGTTGTTGTAGGGAGCGGGACGTCTTCCAGCAATTCTGGCAATGCTCTGGCTAGAACATTATAATAGTGCCGGCCATTTAATGGCCTAGATAGGAGATATGTCCCAATTAAACAGTCCCCAACAACACCGGCCCACACATATCAGTGTACTCACTCCAGGTGTATCGCTCCATTAGTAAACAGATACAATTCACTACTACACTGGTGGACAAAACAATTCCTACCATCAACAGCAGTTGCAGTCATGACAACTGAAGAGCGTAATACGCCCTCTACCGGTTTAAATAATCCTCATAAAAAATGACATTAGGGAAAAATATTAGTTTTGGTGTCCCCTACAACCTCCCAGAGTTTGTCGGTTTAAATAATTTTCACCCTGTAGAAGGCATTCAGACTTATCAGAACAATAGCCAGGTTCAGGATCCAAACCACTATTATCAATAAAAGCTTTATTGTACCAATCTAAAGGATTTAGAAGAAGAGGAAGGCCAAAACTACGATGCGCCAATCAAGTCATCTTGAATCTTAGAAATAGGTTTAGAAGAACTTACACCTTCTATATTCAAGACGATGATGATGATAAATATTACGAGATTAACCCAATTCAATGATAACGAAAACACTTATTTAGTTCTTCTTCTTCTTCTACTTCATGAAATTAGGCCTTTGACCCGTTTTCGCATCAAGTGGGATTTAATGTATCTTCCCATCTAGCAAATGGGCGTCCAACACTTTTATGTCATATTGGTTTGTAGTCTTTTAATAGACTAGTCCATAGGATTGCTAGACTCTAGGGCATTCTTTTAACATGTTCATACCAGTTTTTTTTTGTTGTTCATTATATTTGTTAAATTAATACATATTTAAGGTATGTTCTTGTTCTTGTAAGCCCATTGGTTTCCTTCATTACAGAGATTTAGGCGGCTCTCATCCTACTAGGAAATAATTTGAACGCATTACTAATTTAGTTATCACTTGTTTTCGTATAGATGTCATTGAATGGGCGCGTGGTCTAGCGTTCGGCCGGTGCGTACTGACATCTAGGAAACCTAGGTAGTACTAGGAGGGGAAAATTCGGTAAATTTTGGCTTAGAGCCTTGTTTCTATTCTGGGCTTAAGGATCTTTTACGAGTCGCTGAACATCTTCATATACCGGGATCGGCCCCCACGGCTTAAATTCCCTCCATGAGGACATTGCTCCTTGGATTTTTCGCATCCTTAAAAAACTGCGCATCGATACGTCCCGGCTGGAGTTTGAGCACTCGGCTAATCTGCGTCCTCGGATCCAGATGCAAGGAGCATAACGGCACTAGTCCAAATCCGCGCGGGGCCTTGAAATGAAAAATCCTGTATACATGTAAAGTATTTTCTAATATCTTCATCTCATTTTTCTGTCGCAAAATTATCTGGCTACTGAACGTGAAGGACTACATTTCTGCAATTTGCTATTTTTCTTATGTGCTGAACGGTTAAGAGTCCATATTCCTCATTTTCATATGTTAAGGCATCGCACTATGCTATAATTTTGTAAATTTGTAATTGAGTTTTTATTGTTTTGCAATTGTCCATTCTTTCAGTGTCTATACATATCTTACAACTTATTTAATTTAAATATTAATACGCTTGATTTAGTTATGAAATTATTATTTGACGCAGTTATATTATGTGAATGCTAAACATTGATCTTCTTAATTATCACACATTAAGTGGTGGTAATAGGAGATATACGAGTATTTGAGACTAAAGTTCCTTAGGAAAATTTTTTTGGGACGCAAAGAGTTAGATATACAGACAGGTGAATGGAAGAGACTGCATGAACAATGAAGTAGGAAGCCAGATATAACTGAGTAAGCATGTTAAAGTCTTCGTAGACTGCGATGGGTCTTTCGGAACATGTGGGCAGGCTAATGGGATAATAAAAGGCGTGCATGGAAGCTTCTGGTAGGAAAACGGCAGAGGATTAAAGCCCAGTTGGTAGAAGCGCAATAAAATGAGATGGGAGATTATAGCATTAACTATGATTTGAGGAGATATAGATTATATTACAGGGGTCAGATGATTGGAAAACATTGGGCTTTGGCAGGATTCGGGATGTATGGTAGAGCTTATGTGCTCGCGGCGCGATGAACCTACTGCTACGGGTTCAATAGTGGCCGTGAGTTAGAGTTAGTTAGTTTGTTGTTTATTTAGTTATAAAAGTGTTTATTTCTCTGCCCAGGACGTTCTTGAAGTCAGAGAGTTGTGAAGGTTCGTTTATTATGTCATAGTGGGTAGGAAAGATCCTGGTCGAAAGTGCTCGCAAGTTCCCGGCTACGAACTATTGTATTATTCAGTGCATAAGTCTTGTAAAAACCTAGTAGTTATGTAAGTAAGAGAAATAAGAAATATTTATATCACTTGCGTTGCACTGTCTATTTAGAAAAGAACTATGCGAGATCTTAAAATTTTGTTGAATGGGCAGGCTTGTCACCGCTAAGTGCCAAGATAACGTGTCTTTTATGGATCGCAGTTTATACATAAAGAGAATAACTTTCGCGTCTCAGCAAAACACTTGTTTAAGAGCATGCGTGCTAATCAACAGTGTACTCGGCCTAAATTTAAGAAAATGTGCCAGCACAACACTCATCAAGTCCCTTTCTATTAACATGAATCGTCAAAAATTATAATTATATTTTTTCTTTACATTCAATATTTCAAACATTCTGCAGAATACTCAGTTTTAAGAGAAACACTAGCGACGTGAAAGTGGTTTTTATATATACCGTGTGACCCAAAAGTCGGTTGACAATTTGTAGAAGTTTGGCAGATGTTAAAATGTTAAAAGTAACCACACTAATTGAATTGTCACGTTCATGGTTTTCATATCAGAGCTCACGCAGATGTTTAAAGTGTTGTCAAGAGTCCGGGTGTTAGGCACTTAAAAAATAAAAATAGGCAGGCAAAAAGGCACTAAAATCATTAATATCCATCCATAGTAATTCTGCCCAAGGGCAGGTCCTTCACTGCAATCACAGCATTTTCATGCTATGCTTGCAGCTTTACTAGGGAATTGTAGGTGTGGTAGCTTCCCGTTGCTTTCCACACCGGTGAAGGATGATGATGATGACGATGATAATGATATGGATGATGATGGTGATGATGGCCATATGATTTCGGGGACCGTTTGGGCCTTAAAGTTTTCCTGACATTTGTCTTACAGGTGAGGAAAAACCCCGATAAAAACCTCACCCAGAAAAACTGCCCCGACCGGGGATCGAACCCAGGCCAACTGCGTGATAAGGCAGCACGCTACCTCGAGAACACAGCGGTGGACTATCATTAATATAGGCACTAAAAATACAAAATAAGCTCTTACATAAAATGGACTACAACATAAATTTTTCAGCATCACGTAAAGAATATAAAATATGCTATCAATAGCATACAGAGATATCAGAGATGATTTTGGAACCTGTTTTACCTTTTTTACAAAGAGCATACTTATGTTTTGCAGTGTCAGTGTTGCGAAACAAGGCATTTCTTCGCGCAATTCACTGAAATTTTATGCACTTTGCAAAACAAAATCGACCCCTCACTTGAGAATATTTCCGCGCCAAATTATTTCACGAAATTGGTCAGTTTGTCCTTTACTGTTGTCCGTTCTTTAGGCATCGTGAAACAACTGTTCTAAAGGTTAAAAAAAAGCCACATACACTTGTCGCATTACTTTGTCTTTGAAGCACCTGTCTGTGAACGAGGGCTATTATGAATTCAGTTTATTAACATCAAAAATAATATTGTCAGTCGCTTAAATATTTGAGCACTAGGTGTGAGAGAGAGAAAGAAAGCAATCTACCCTTTTGTCACTCAGCAATATTTCTATTGAAAAGAAGCAAAATCTGTACTATAGAACTTACCCCAAGCTTTGAGCCGGAGCATAATACAATGGGACATAGCTTAGGGCTATTTCGCCTAACGGGAATGCATGAGGTGAAAAAAATACAATAGCCGGTATTTGTTATTTGACTTAACGGGAGTGCATTGAGGGGGACGTTTGTCCATTTCAATTAATTTCATTGAAATACTTAGTTAATTTCGGGAAATATGACAAATAGGCATTTATAGGCATTGTAAGTTGAAATAGGCATTTATAGGCGAAATGAACTTCATGGAAAACAACTCTAGGGTCGTCGGTATGAAATTATATGAAGTCACTTTTACAATATCTATAATAAATATCTATAGGCATTTTCCCTAACATCCGGTCTCTAGTCCATCCACCTGGAGACAATGTCTCACTCGAATATGAAATTCAGCACTCACATTTGAAAGTGTATGTGGTGAAATATGCCGAATGACATTACTGATTCGGTCTTTCAAGTCTTCCAGTGATGCGGGCTGAGTCTGGAACACATATTGTTGTACATATCCCCAAAGAAAGAAGTATAGGGGCGTCAAATCAGGTGAACGTGCAGGCCAAGGCCTTGGCCAAACCGTCCAATCCACTGATATTGAAATTTTCTATTGAAATTGTTTCGAACAATTACAGAGTAGTGAGTAGTAGCTCCATCTTGTTGAAACCACAATTGTTGCCGTCTGTTCAATGGCAGGTCTTCTAGAAAGTCTAGTAGAATAGAGTCCAGCGCTTCATTGTAAGACAGTTGGTTCACATTGCCTTCAAAGAAATGTGGGCCCACAACTGTATCACCACAAGGCCATACCACACCGTTACCTAGGTCATTAATCTCACGTATCCACACTGGATTGTGCCTAGAGACCAATATCGAACATTTTGAGTGGGCATGACCATCCAATAAAATAAACACTCATCACTGAAAATAACTCGTTTAATGAAATCATTGTCATTGTCCATTTGATTGGTGATCCAATTGCAGAAATGACGACTGTGTAGAGGATCATTGTCATGCATTGTGTGAACATGTATCATCTTGTGATGCTTTTAAAATTCACCATACAGATTCCTTGCTCACTCCACTCTGCGTTGACACATAACGAATTGATCTTTTAGGGCTTACAATAACCTTTGCAAGTACGTTAATTGTGTTTCCTTCATCAGTAGCCGTCTTTGGTCTGCCACTTCACTTTGCATCCGACCCAGAAAAGGTCCTCTTAAATTTATTTAAAAGTTTATTCACAGTTTGAAATAGTGGTTTTGGTATTTCAGGATGCCTCCTGTGAAACTCATCTGCAGCCTCTCTCAAAGTTCGATGGTTATCACCATAGAGAAACGAAACTTCGAATAGAGGGAAAACTGAGTACAGTGACATCTAAAAAATTTCGGTCGTTTGCGATGAACTACAATGAGCAAACTACAATGGTAGCGCTGTTTCGTAGTAACAGAATATGTAACTAAATAAAACAAATGCAAGGCGCACGGCGTGTTCACTCGGGATTATGGGAAATTAGCCATTTTGTAAATTTAAATTTTTAACTGCTATCCTTTCGTTCTATGTAGACGGTACTGTAAAAATTATATACTATCGAAAGTTAATATCATTACTTACATTTTATTTTACTCTAATTTGTAAGTAAATTCAAGCTTGTTTACGTTTTTAATGTGAATCTATTTTCAAAGATAAACCTACTAGAAGTGATAAAATTCTAAGATTTGTTAGGATAGGAAGAGTGATGTTAGTGTACCGCGATTTCTAATAAACATTTTAAAAATATGACTTTATAATGGATTTCAGATATACGACATGGCTAAGGTTCTTTAATGAATATTGTATAAAATATGTATGCGAGAATAAGGGGGTAGGCTAATTGTAAATATTTATTAAAAGAGCTCATAATGCACGTTTTTAAATTTTAATAAACGAAAATAAATTAACATGTTTTATTTATTTGCACTCTTCCCTTCTGTTAAAATTAAAGAAAATATTTAGGTCTGTGAGGCTGGGTACAATAATTCCATAATTTAAGATAAATTAATGTTATTTATTCCTATAAAAGTTCAATTCCATGATTATTCACCAGATGGAGTTATATAATTATAATGCATAAATTTTACCACCAGACGGTGCTGAATTTCATATTAGTACCAGAAAAAAGTCGAAAAAATTGATATGTCGTTAGTTGTTCTACGCTAGCGCCGCTTGTGGCATGTACGCGAAATTTGTCCACTTTCTTCTCTGGTACTCTTTGGGTTATCACCACAAAGCAATACTAATTCAACTCTTTGTTCTGGAGTATGCATGATTGACTTCAATGTTTTACGTAAATGTAAACTTTCTTTGAGAATTGCTTTCTGATAGAGTACATCTGTCAGAAACACGAACACAACTCCATTATTATTATTCATTATAATAATAATTATTCCCTTTTTATTTTATTGTTACCATTGTTTTCAGAATAAAAAAAAATATACCTAAAATAGCACATTCTTGTTACTGAGAAAACTTCCATTGGTCAACCTACTTTTGGGCTACGCGGTATATACTATTTACTTAAATACGTAAGAAGACGTTGGTGATTTTAGATCTAAAAATTTTGGGCATATGCTAGTAGGTTATATATTTCTATTTTTCTCTGTTGTCATACGTTCTGAATCCTAAATTATGTAGTTTGTTTTAAAGAATTGTGAAATAGATCATGGTTGTTGTATATAATCGTACTGTACATGTACAGTCCTTGAAATATTTGATAGCGCACAGATAATTTTAAAGTCCCAGAAAGAAGCCACTGCGCATGATCAGAGGTCATGCTATTTGGTTCACAAGTACACAACTATTTGAGAAACTAAAATCCGTTCTATTTCGTTGTGTGTCGTGCAATGGAAAATAATTTCGCACAAATAAGTAGTGCGGTAAATGCTGTAAATAAAACAAAGCAAAACAAATAAAAAACAATGAAAATTAATTAAAATAAGAACGAGAGAGAGAGAGAGAGAGAGAGAGAAGAGAGAGAGAGAGAGAAAACATGATAGCGAGATCGAACACGCGACCTCATGCGTGGGAAACAGAAGCTTCCTCCACTAGACTACAACCGTACCCACAGGAAATCGTATATATGAAGCGATGGAATTCTCCAGGACTTACTTGTATAATGAAATTTTATATTAATTTTATTAATTTAAATTAATCACGCGTTTTGCATTAGTAGTTCAAATAAACAATCTTGTTATGCTTTGTGTTTTGTAAACAAAGTAATGAGACGTTACAATTGTTATTCATTGTCTATATACACTGCTCAAAACAATTACAGGAACACTATGAAATATGCAAATATTTTTTCATTGGATAAAGGTACAAACATGAAATTAATAAAGTACATTATTTGTGGTTATTTATTTATTTATTTATTTATTTATTGCTCATGTCAGTAAAAACAAATGAATAACGCTGACAATTAACTTTTCAAATAATTCCGCTATGTAAGCAATTGAATCTTGTGCTTATTTTTCAAAGTTAAACACTCGTTATATAGAGTTAGTATCGTGTATGGCCTCCACGACATTCGATGACAGTTTGGCACCTTCGTGGCATGCTCCCAATAAGATTCTGGATTTCCTCTTGCGGGATATTCTCCCATTCCTCCTTCAGAGCATCTCCAAGTTGCTGCAGAGTTTGTGGAGCTTGATGTCGGTTCCTGACCTTCCTGTCTAGAAGATCCCACAAGTGTTCAATAGGGTTGAGGTCTGGGCTGACCGCTGGCCACTCCATTACCTCAATTTCATTCCTCCTCAGGAAATCCCTGGTGACAGCCGCAGAATGTGCCCTGGCATTATCCTGCATAAACAGAAATCCAGGGCCTACTCCAATGGCAGCAGGTACTACATGCTCTTCCAGAACGTGCTCGATATACCGGACAGCATTCAGTCGCTGGGGAACAAGTACAAGGTCCGTACGATTGTTGTACATAACTCCGGCCCACACCATTATGGAACCTCCTCCGAATCTATCAATTTCCTGTACAGCCTCTGCAGAAAATCTTTCTCCTGGCCGTCCCCACACCCTCAATCGACCATCAGAACGTGTAAGACGATACCTGGATTCGTCCGAGAAGAGCACAGACTCCCACTGGTTCAGGTTCCAATCACCATGGTTTTCAGCATACGTACGTCTTGCTGCCTTATGCCCATTTGTTAAGCGTGGTTTTTTAACGGGCCTTTTTGGACGAATATTCTCTTTCCTTAATCTGTTCCTTATGGTTTGGTCTGAAACCCGGATTCCGGAAGCCATATGAAGGTCATTCTGCAGGTCTTTTGCAGTTTTTGTACGCTGTCGAAGAGCAGAAAGAACAACGTATCTGTCATCCTGGGGGCTTGTTTTAAATTTACGGCCCTGGCCACGTCTTCTACAATACTGACCTGTCTCTCTGTGCCTGTTGCGTAACCTGGACACCACGGAAGGAGAAACCCTAAGCTCTCTAGCCACTTGTCGCAGAGATTGACCTTGTCGTAAAAGATGTAGAGCATGATACACTTCAAACTCATTTAAATGCCTCATTTTGTCAGAGACTTCAATAAACAAGGCAATAATCAACATTCGTCGCTATAACAACATCAGGAAGCTTACCAATTAGAAGTGGCCAGTGCCTTCCAAAATAAAAAAAACTCTATATTTGTTATTTGAGGTAATTTCTCTGTATTTAGGCCATGGATCTTTAAAATTTGTATCCAATGATAAAATTAATAATTCAATTTACATATTGTCCAACTTTCAGCATCACAGCTTTAAAAAACAATTACTTATTCAATTTATTACAAGTGTTCCTCTAATTGTTTTGAGCAGTGTATATATATATATATATATATATATAGTCCACCGCTGTGGTCTCGAGGTAGCGTGCTGCCTTGTCACGCAGCGGGCCCGGGTTCGATCTCCGGTCGGTGCAGTTTTTCTGGGTGAGGTTTTTATCGGGGTTTTTCCTCACCTGTAAGACAAATGTCAAGAAAACTTTAATGCCCGAAATCATATGGTCATCATCATCCTTATCATTATCATCTTTCACCGGCTCATATATATGAGCTGTTTCCTTTAATTAATTTATTTCCCTGTATAGACAAATTTATTTATATAACGAAGCCTAGCAACGCGTAGGCATTATGAAAATTAACGGCGTTATTAAAAACAAAATTCCTGACCAGGATCGAACCTGGCCTTGCGTCGTTGCAAGAGAGCATCTTATCTACTGTTCTATTGAAGCGAACGATACGAATAATGCATGAAGAAAGACTTACGCCGCGGGATTTAACCTCAAAGGAGACAGCACATGTAACAACTTACTAGTGTGAATCTCTCTTCAAAACTTATAACTTTCCACCAACGAGAGTTGCATCATTTTTTTCAAAGGCTGTACATACAAAACATCATTTAGCTCTACTACAAATGGAAACCTTAACTGAAAAATAATTAATTTTGATATTTGATTTCGAATTGGACGGTCCGGTCCGATTTCGAGATTCGTTAACGAAACACATCTTTGTGTCCACAGTGGTTCTGGAGTCCACTGGTTTTTTTTGTGACTATTGATAATTTTTCCAGTTATAATATTCAAGTATAATCTATCATTTATCCTTTCTTGTGATATTAGCAGAGAATTTGTGGGTCCAAGCAACTTCTGTGAAGTTACATTAATAATAATAATAATAATAATAATAATAATAATAATAATAATAATAATAATAATAATAACAACTAAAAACTAACTCACTCGCACTATCAAGCCAGTAGGTTCATGGCCGCGCGGACATAAGCTCTCCACACTTCCCTAACCTGACGTAATATTTTCCAATCATCTCTATAATGTATTTTTTAAATCATGGTTAATCTCATTTTCCCACCTCATTCTTGGTCTACCAACTGGGCGTTTTCCCTCAGATTTTTCCACAAGAATTTTCCATTTCCCTCTTGCATTCCTCATTGATGCAACATGTCCTGCGCATAGCAATCTACGAGACTTAACTATTATTATTATTATTATTATTATTATTATTATTATTATTATTGTTATCATTATTATTATATTATATTATTATATCTGGTTCCTATAAAGATCATGTAGTTCACCGTTATGCAGTCTTCTCAATTTGCCTTCTGTTCATCTCTCTTTAGTCCAAAAATTTCCTAATATCTTTATTCTCAAGTACTCGTAATCTTTTCTTCTCTCTTAAAACAAGATCCCACAATTCGCAATACAATAATAATAATAATAATAATAATAATAATAATAATAATAATAATAATAATAATAATAATAATAATAATAATAATAATAAGTAATAAAGTAATCCCACTACAGGCCTCAGAAGGCCCTAGGGGTAGTAGAAGGTTAAGGCGCCCGCTTTTTCTGGACAATCGGCACTTGATGTCAGCCGGATGGTCAGCCCTGCGCAACGGCCGCCTTTATCCCAGAACAAGCGTCTGATACTCATTTCCATTAGAGGCTGAGTCGACCCCAGGACCATAGTGCGGCCAGAAGGTTTGGGTCAGTTTAAAAAACCTGACTCCCACCGGGACTTGAACCCTCGACCTTCCGGCTTGTAGCGCAGTGCCTTAACCACTACACTACGGCGTGACCCTTTAATAATAATAATAATAATAATAATAATAATAATAATAATAATAATAATAATAATAGATGTCATTTTGAATATTAATAATAATAATAACAGTAATAATAATTATTATTTTTAATTTTATTATTATTATTATTATTATTATATTATTATTTATTATTATTATTATTATTATTATTTGCTCCGATTGAGAGTCCTTAATATCCAGACTCCCATGACTGTTTTAGTTGGACGCAATACAATATATTTGACGTTCACCTAAATATCTGTGCACTCTGGCAATAATTCTATTTTAAAATTATGTGTAGAAGAAGAGTTAAATTGGTCTAGAGGAATGTGATTTTAATAGGTACTATTCAATGCGCATTTAAAAAAGATTTGATTACATAAATATTGGTTGTTATTAGATAGGAGTATCAACCCCGAACTTTAACGTCTTTAAACAATCCTATATAATGATATAATTAATGTAGGTTATATTATGGAACTATAACAATTTTATTGCTATATACGCTGCATTACAGCTTTCACTTTTCCAGTTTTATTACTTTATGAGTCCTTGGAACGTTGTTATTAGATACGGTTTAATTTATTAATGAATTCTCTATTTTATTCTAATCAGATTATTATATTATAAATTATGTATTAACACGAATATATAGTTTATAAATTATTATCTATGACACTACCTTTAACGATTCAGCGGAAATATATATATATATATATCTCAAGACAGGGAAATTTAATTTTCAAGTAAGTGTCATGACCTTTCTAGAGTAGAAATTAAATTCTATTCCATGAAAGTACTTAGAAGAGATATAAAGGTGAAGTTACTCATTTATATCTAAAATATAGTTTTTAATTACATTGTCAATTTTACTGGAATCCAGATTAGACCCTATATATAACACAGCTCTAAAAAAAATGTTTTCTTGTTGCCCTGAATATATCAGCGAATTTCTATGTTTTCAAGTGCACAGTTTACGAATATATTCATGAGAGTGCTGAATGTGCTCTAGTTTTTATGATTTTTTGCGTATCCTATATCTTAAACAGTAAACGGCTTGTTACTAATAAAATTTATGTTTCCAGTCATAATTTGATTTCTGCGCATTTTTTTCGCGTATGCAAACATAACGTGATCCCCACTCTCACACCCCTCACTCCGCACATCGGCCGTGATCTCAGTTATTTGACAAAATTAAAGTACTCACGACATGCAACTGGATATTCCGATTGAGGGTCTTTCCACTTTTCAGCGGTTGCCCTTTTACCAGCCGGCTGCTGGCCCTTCACATCCACATGTGTCAATCACAGAGGTAGATGATCAACAGCCAGTGTAGGGGTGACATGTGGTTAGCATGTCGAGTCCCCCAGCCGTTATAGCTGGTTCCTCAACCTGGAGCCGCTACTTATTGTAGCTACCCAATTGCCTCACGATGCTGGGTGGCCACCAGTCCCATACTGGGCGAAATACCATGAGGAAATTTCTTCCCCCATGGAGACTCGAACCAGCGCAAGTTCCGTAGCTCTGCGCCAAGGTCTCCTACCTTAACCGCTCGGCAACGGCGCGGGACGCACCTGGATATGATAAAACAATTCGGCAAATCATTGGACAAGGAAGGAAAATGTTTCAAATACATTTGTAGAAAATTTCTTAAGCTCAGTATGTAAAAGTTAAAAGGCAGAATATTTGATGGTCCTCAAATTCGGCAATTGATGAAAGATGCAAATTTTATCAAAGATATGACTGTTCCGAAAAGTGAAGCTTGGAAGAGTTTTGTATTGGTAGTAAAAAATTTCCTAGGTAACTATAAAGCACCAAATTATAAAGAAATTGTGCAAAACATGTTGACAAGCTTCAGGATTCTGGGAGCAAATATGAGTATAAAGTTACACTTTCTCCATAGTCACTTGGATAGATTTCCGGATAATTTAGGAAATTATAGCGACGAATAGGGAGTGCGCTTTCACTAGGATCTAAAAGTATTGGAGAAAAGGTATCAGGGTAGATGGGACCGTCACATGATGGCAGATTACTGCTGGTCTTTAAAAAGAGATTGTCCCCTAAAAATTATAGAAGAAAATCTTATAAAAGGCGTTTCACCGAAGTATAACACGAGTTTTCGATATTTGTATTTATATTTATGTCAGTATATACTATTTTTTCAAAACACAATTGACATTATAAATACATCTGTTATATTTTTTTCACATTTTCCGATTTTTGTAGTGTAAGATGAAAATAAAGATTAAAAAACCAGAGCAAATCTTCCAAAATAATTGATAGTTTCATGAATTGTGAGCATAAATATATCCGAAATTAATCTTATATCAAGGGCAACAAAACAACTGTTGACCAGTGTAATTTATCATCATCATAGGACATTAATGAATATAGTCCATCTGTAGACCTGTTTCGGCCTCAAGAGAAACACCATCCAGAATTCTTTTGAGTGGAAGTCCTGATCTTCTTCTTTTTTTTCACATTTTCCGATTTTTGTAGTGTAAGATGAAAATAAAGATTAAAAAACCAGAGCAAATCTTCCAAAATAATTGATAGTTTCATGAATTGTGAGCATAAATATATCCGAAATTAATCTTATATCAAGGGCAACAAAACAACTGTTGACCAGTGTAATTTATCATCATCATAGGACATTAATGAATATAGTCCATCTGTAGACCTGTTTCGGCCTCAAGAGAAACACCATCCAGAATTCTTTTGAGTGGAAGTCCTGATCTTCTTCTTCCTGCAGGTTGATATCTTAATATTTGTTTGGGTATCCTGTTATCTTCCATTCGATGAACATGTTACATCCATCTCGACTTATAATTAGAAATTTTGTTTTCTAAAGGTTCCATGTGTAGAATTCTTCTAAGATATCTTCATTTGTTTGTGATCTAGTAGTGTATATCCTGCAGTCCTCCGAATGTATCTCATTTCAGCAGATATAAGTCTCTGTATATCATTCTGTTTCAACGTCCATACTTCGCTACCATACAAAAGAGTTGGAAGAGCCAGTGTTTTATACACTTTTAATCTTTAATGTTTTTGGACTAACTGTGGCTTGAAGATAGATTTATTAACGTGGTTGGTGTGTTTTGGAATATCACACCACGCAAAGTCCGGTGTTGGACCAGCGTGCTTTTAGGCGATGGTTTCAACATCAGGCTCCTACACACAAGTCAATTTTGTAGTGGTACCGTGATTTTCTGGATCGTGGCTGCATATGTATTCAAAGGAAAGCTATTCAGGGAGACCACCTGTCGATGCAGGAATTGTGCATCAAGTGCGGGAGGCATTTGTGCGTAGTCCCAAGAAGTCTGTCCGTAGCGTTAGTCAACAGTTAAACATCCCTAAATCCACCGTATCCAAGATCCTACATACACGACTGAAGTTCCACCCCTACAAACTCCAATTAGTGCATAAGTTGAAATCTGATGACCATGCAAAGTGATTAGATTTCTATGAGCATTTCATGGCACTAATGGAGGATAATGAAGAACTGTCAGAAAAAGTAATTTTCAGTGATGAGGCAACTTTCCACGTTAGTGGAAAAGAGAACAGGCATAATGTTAAGATTTGGGAGAGTGAGAATCCAAACACCATTGTGGAAGTTGAAAGAGACTCCCCTAAAGTGAATGTCTTTTGTGCCATATCGAAACGTAAAGTCTATGGTCCATTTTTATTTCTAGAAAGCCACTGTAAACGGTGCAAATTATCTTGATATGCTCACTGAATGGTTATTTCCATAATTGGAACAAGAAGACAATGAATATCTTTTGCAGCGAGATGGAGCACTTTCTCATTGGCATTTGCATGTTCAGGAGCATCTGAATGACCGGCTTCCAGGAAGATGGATTGGACGTGCCGGAGATGATGATAATGTTTTCTACAAGTGGCCGCCGAGGTCACCTGACTTGACGGTCTGTGATTTATTTTTATGGGGTTACATAAAGGATCGTGTCTATGTACCCCCATTGCCTCAAAACCTGCAAGAAGTCCAGCTTCGTATCATTGCTGCCATCCAGTCCATTTCTTCACATATGTTGGAGGGTGTATGGAGTGAATGGGAATATCGCCTCGATGTCTGCAGCGTCACTCGAGGGGGCCACATTCAATGCCTATGAGGAATAGCAAAAACGTTTTATGTTTCTTTTTTGATTGTCACCAATTTCATTTAGATACGATTATCCAAAGCGACGTAGTAGTAGTTTAAAATATGATAGTATATTTGTGGACACAGTGTACTAAGAGAAAGAAATCGCAATTTTTACAATACACGGAGGAGTAATTTAACAATGAATTCTGACAAATATTGTTAAATTTAAAATTTAACTAACTCTCTGGCACTAACGAACCCATAGATTCATGGTCGAACGGATATAAGCTCTCCACGAGTTAATGTTTTCTAATCATCCCCAGTATAATATTCTTCACTCAATTCACGATTAATATTATTCTCCAACTCATTCTTGGTCTACCTACTGGGTACTTTCCCTCTGGTGTTCCTATAAGAAGCTTCCATGTTCTTCTTTCATTCCCCATTCGTGACATATGCCCTGCCCATCGCAGTCTACGCGACTAAAGTGTTCTTATTTCATCTCCTTTCCTACGAAGACAATGTAGCTCACAGTTATGTAGTCTACTCCATTCGTCTGTCTGTTCATCTCTCTTTCGACGAAAGTCCTACGTACTTTATTCTGAAATACTCGAAATATGCTCTCCTCCCTTTAAATAAGAGTTCCATGTTTCGCATCCATATAATAGAACTGGGAGAATAAAAGTTTTAGCACCTACTAGATTGTCCACTGCTGTAGTGTCGAGTTGCTGCCTTGTCATGCAGCGGGCCCGAGTTCGATCCCCGGTCCGGACAGTTTTTCTGGGTGAGGTTTTTATCGGGGTTTTCCCTCACCTATAAGACAAATGTCAGGAAAACTTTAAGGCCCAAACGGTGCCAAAATCATATAGCCATCGCCTGATGATCTTGTAGAAGATTTTCGGGCTGTTGGCCATGGTCTTGAGGCTTGTAGTTCTCCGACGTTTCGCCAGAGACTGCGTCCGGCATCCTCAAGGGTTGTCTTGAGACTGGCAATTTTGTCGACTACCTGCTCGTTACTTCGTAAATTGTATCTGCCTTCTGGTTGGTTAGCATTAGGGTCTTCCATTGCACCAATGAAGTTGCTGTCTGATGTTCTAGTAGATTGTTTTTGTAGGGGTTTACTTCTGGCTTTTTTTAAGACTGTATGCATGCTTTATTGACTTTTAACGATTCTTCCTTTCTATTGTAACTATTTTGATGTTCGAATATTTCAATGGCTTCTCGTTGCAGACGGGTAAAATAGTGTGTGCAGTTAGATAATATATATGTGTTGTATTGTACTGTATGGCCTTCAAGTAGAGAGTGTTCTGCTACTGCCGACTTTTCCACTTGTTTAAGACGGCTGTATCTTTCGTGTTCTCTAAGTCTGGTTGTGATGCTGCGTTTAGTGGTGTCTATATACACTTGGCCGCAACTGCACGGGATCCTGTATATGCCTGCTGATTGATGAGGATGGAGTTAATCCTTAATCAGTCTGAGGAGGTTTTTTTGATTTTCCTGGTAGGCCTATATACTCTTTTTATGTCTTCTTTCATTAGCAGTTTTCCAATACGGTCAGTTATATTCTTGATGAAAGGTAAGAATTCCCTGGTTGACGTTTTTTCTTCTGATTACTTGTTGTATCGTATGAGATGGTTTGCTCTGTTGATTTCTTTGTTGGTGTTTCCATTGGCTGTGAATACTGTATGGAGATGTTTGAGTTCAGTCTTTAATACTAGATTACTGTACGAATTCACTAAACCACGGCAATCATTTAGAATCACCATGTAGTTCATTTGGAAACTTGTATAAAATGGAAAATATTTCATGTTGGTTTTCAAACGAAATAAAACAGTCGATATTAGCTACATAGTTATTTCATTTTAAGGAGATTGGATTTTATGTAGTTCTGTTATCTTACTTTGTAGAATTATAAACTGTGTGGTATATGGTTATTGAAACTTATGAATATATTTACAGTAGAACATGCGAGAGATAAAAAGAAAGAGATCTGGTTATTGCAATATTAGTCTCACATCACTGGAAGTGACACAGACACAAAGTTGTAGCTCATAAATTTAAATTCAACATTTCAATAGCAATTACATGCGATAAAAATTGTCCTGTCAGACAGTGAGATCGCCAAATAAGACTATCTCTCTCTTGTTATTCTTATAGATGACATTGGTTTACATAGGAATAATCCAGAGAGATACAATGCACGTATACTGTCCAATGATACACGCTACTCATTAAACTTGTATTCTGGACCTGTCGCCTTGTAAATACGGTTCATATATACACTATGTATCTCAAAATGTCTCGGACAAAGTATAATAATAATAATAATAATAATAATATAATAATAATAATAATAATAATAATAAAATAATACAACGTTATATGAATTATAAAATTCGTTCCTTTTATTGGAATTTTTATATATGTCCATTAATAACATATTTTAAATAAAACATTACTTACTTACTCACTGGCACAATCGAACCCGTAGGTTCATGGCCGCGCGGACATAAGCTCTCCATACATCCCTATTCTGAGCTAATGCTTTCCAATCATTCCCTGTATAATCCACTTCCCTCAAATCATAGTTAATGTTATTCTCCCACCTCATTCCTGGTCTACCAACTGGGCGTCTTCCCTCCGGCTTTCCTACAAGAAGCTTCCATGCACGTCTTTCATTCCCCATACGCGCAACATGTCCTGCCCATCGCAGTCTACGAGACTTAACTGTTCTTATTATATCTGGTTTCCTATAAAGACCAAGTAGCTCATTGTTATGTAGTCTTCTCCATTCACCTGACTGTTCATCTCTCTTTGGTCCAAACATTTTCCTAAGAACTTTATTCTCAAAAACTCGTAATCTCATTTTCTCCCTTAAAGTAAGAGTCCATGTTTCGCACCCATATAATGTAACTGGTAGAATAATAGTTTATATATTTTCAGTTTTACGTTTTTTGAAAGGAGTTGGGACATCAAATGTCTCTGCAATGCATAATAGCATGCATTTCCAGAATTGAGCCTATGTTTAATTTCTTTGTGCATCTCATTCCTATTTGTGATTATTGCTCCTAGGTATTTGAATTCTGCAACTTCCTCAAAATTTCCCTCATTTGTCATTAGCTGTCCATTTCCATTGTTATAAATAATATTAAATTATAATTAATAATAATAATTTTATTTATATACAGAATTTTAATGTTTACACATCTTTCTGTGCCTAAAGTTTTATTTTTCTTCTCCACTCGTCTCTGCCCATCCAATCCATGTCCTCCAGTCCTCTTGCTCTCATTCAAGTTCTTATTTCCTGCATCCACGAGTTTCGAGATCTTCCTCTCCTCCTTCTTCCAGGTGGACACACCATTCCAATGTTTTCCTGGGTAATCTTTATTCTTGCATTCGTCGTACGTGCCCATACAAATTTAATTGCTTATACCGTATATAATCTACTATTGAATAACCAATATTCATTTTTTCTCTTATGACAGTATTTCTTATTTTGTCTAATTTTGAACATCTTGCTGCTCTCCTGAAGAAATCCATTTCCATCGACATAAGTTTTTGTTCTAAGTTTTTGTTGAATAATAATAATAATAATAATAATAATAATAATAATAATAATAATAATAATAATAATAATAATAATAATAATAATAATAATAATAATAATAATAGTAATAATAATAATATAATCATAATTCCATCCATAAAACTAAATATATAGTCACAAATGGAAATGCATTATATAATGGAATATGATATTACAGAGACTCTTGACGTCCCAACTCCTTCCAAAAAACGTTAAACTAAAATTATATAAAACTATTATTCTACCAGTTATATTATATGGGTGCGATACATGGACTCTTACTCTAAGGGAGAAAAGGAGATCACGAGTAGTTGAGAATAAAGTTCTTAGGAATATTTTTGGACAGAAGAGAGATGGAGAGACAGGTGAATGGAGAATACCACATAACAGTGAACTACATGGTCTTTATAGGAAGCCAGATATAATGAGAACAGTTAAGTCTTGTAGACTGGGATAGACAGGGTATGTAGCACGAATGGGGAATGAAAGACGTGCGTGGAAGCGTATTGTAGGAAAACCAGAGGGAAAACGCGCTGTTGGTAGATCAAGAATGAGGTGGGAGCGCGCAGTTGATAAAAACAATACGCTACATGCAGGAATGTCGAGGGTTTGACTCCCTCTGGGGTCAATATTTTTAATCTTACCTACTAGGGGCACAATGACCCTGGGGTTGACTCAGCCTCTAACTGAAATGAGTACCAGGCGCATTGTCTGGGGGTAAAGGCGGCGTAACGCTGACATCAAGTGACGATTGTCTAATTAAGTTGGAGCCTTAATCTCCTAATACCCCAAGGGTCTCTTGAGGCTTGTAGTGGGATCACTTTACTTTTTAAAGACAATATTAACAAGATAAAAATTGGGTCCTGAAGGAAAAAGAAAAAAAGTAAAATTCAGGCAACGGAAATGAGATTCCTACGGGCTGTGAAAGCAGTATGAGCGATAGATAGATGGAAAGCTCTGCAGCCATCCTTAATAGGTAGAACCCCGGGTTCCTGTAAAATATATTAGCCCCGGTTTAAATTTTAAATTCAAATTTGGAGGTAATTAGCAGAATGAAGTCGGAAGCGGACCTTTTGGGGTTCTATTCCAACATTTGCTCTTTGGTTTGAGGGAAACCGCTAAAACATCAATCGGAATAGTCGACCACGCGGGATCTTGCCAAGAGGGTCAAAACCGGACATCAGACTTCTCTTTATTTAAAAATAATATGTGTACATTTTAGATTATTACAATGTTGTATAAGAGAAGAACATATTAGAAATGAGAATATTAGAGAGGAACTAAAAGTACAATCACTTCTTGAACAAATAAAAGAACACAGGAACAATTGGAGAGAACACCTGCTAAGAATGACAGAGGATAGGATACCAAAGACGGCACTGATGTTAAATCCTGGTGGACAAAATTCGGTGGGAAGACCAAGAAAGCGCTGGGCTGATCAGATGTGAGATCGCAACAGGAAAATACCTAATCCACGAAGGATGATGATGATGATGATGGTGAGAAATATTTACAATTCATAAAACGATAAAAAATGTATATAATCTCAACACAGAGTATTCTAAAACATGAAGTTAAATTTTATGGAGATTTCGACAATGTTTTATTTTTTATAGGAATATGATTTATAAGGAAAAAAATAAAAAAAAAACATTGTAACTTGGGTACAGTACGTGTCATAAATATACATTTTATGAGTAAAATGAATCATTATCAAAAAACTATTTTAACTTTTCCAATTCAAATTTAGTAGGATAAAAAAATTAAATCTTGTAATACACTTCAAGTGTTAGTTGCATTACATACTGAATATGGTAGATATTAAATTTTATTGCTCGAGTCACCACTCCCTGATTTAAGAGTTACAATTCTCCGTATGTCCTGACAATCTCTTTACAAGACTGCAACTATAGCAATCATCTTGCAGTCCTAGCACTTCTTTTTATTAAACAAAGCAAAGAAAACAAGTGTATTGCATGTTACACCCTGCTCTATCCTCCAGTCATGCAAGTGATTGGATATACCTCGCAGCTTGCAATCGTACTACTATATTTATATGTTATAATTATTTAATGCAAGTCTATAAATTATCGGATAAATATGACTACAGTATAAAGCGAACTAAGCCACTGAAATCAACTTAAGTCTTGTTAACTTGTTTTTAAATCAAATATACTTAACTCTTGAATTATTTTTTGATTGAATGATCTACATTTATAATTCGCGAAGGCATAAAGTAGGCCTACTGTAACCGTAGGAATCAAGACGTTTACATAATAAATAATAGCTTAAAAAACTAAAACAACACTCTTTATTAGAAAACCGAACTAAAAAATGAAAAATAATTTTGATTTCCAACACACTTGGGATAAAATTAGAGTGGTCAACAAAAAAATCATCTCCAACACATCCAGAATAGAAGTAGAGTTATCTACAAAAAAAGTAATTTACCATCAAAAGCGTGAGGTGCTCTATATCAAACAATATGATTGATAATAAACAGGTATTGGTAAAAGTAAAGTCTCTAAGAAGAGAAGGCAAAAACCATAAAAAGCACCCCACGCTTTTGATAGTAAAATTATTTTTTTTTGTAGATAACTAAAGTTTTATTCTAGATGTGTTGGCGATGATTTTTTTGTTGACCACTTTCATTTTATCCCAAGCGCGTTGGAAATTAAAATTATTTTTCATGTTTAGTTCGGTTTTCTAATAAAGCGTGTTGTTTTAGCTTTTTTAAACTATTATTTGTTTTTTTGTTTTTTAGTTTAATTGTCATAAACCGGAATCCTATGAAAAGATAATCGCTTACGATATTTTTAGTGTCTAGGCACGAATATATTCTTAAAATTATTATTATCTAACATTATTATAATATTTTTGAATATTTAATATAGATAAATAATTGTAGTTAATCGTATCGTTCTCATATTTTTTCGATAAATTACAATGTGGTAAGTTTACAAAATTGTCATTAATATTTTGCAGAAAAAGATAAAAATGTAAATATTTTTAAATTCGATACTATTGTCATATGAGCTAAAAGTAATACTCTTCTAAAAAAATCATCCGGGCCGGATTTGAGCCAGCGACCTATGGATTACTGAAATTATATACCACTACAATCCACCGCTCTACCAACTGAGCTACCAGAGGATATAATATGAATTTCTTACAACGATGGACTAAAAAGTCGATACGTCCGCAACCTATTATACCGGTCTTTATTTATTTTTTGATGTCCTGATGATCCTGGCTAGGATCTTAGAACAATTTATGAAATTATTGCATTATCATTGGTCCTTTACAAGTATACAAAGTTTCAAGTAGATCTAATGTTTTTAAGTGGATGAAAATCGGTGTTTAAAGATTCAGTTACATAGATAGATACAAGTCAAGCTAACACAAAGCGTGTAAATATGACACGCAGATAAAGTTACACAAACACAATAAAATAAATTGAGCGATAAAAATAAATTTTGGTAAACAAATGTCAACCGCAACGAAATTGATATTACATAATGTAACTGCAAAATTGGGACTGAAATATAGCAGCGAAAATTGGATACCAAATTCTAAAATAAAATAAAAATTGCAAGCGGCACAGATGAGATTTTACACCCACTTCTAAGTTGGACAAAAATGGACAAGCAAAAAAACACATATCATCATCATCATCCGGCTGCCGCCGTCTTCCGGAAACCAAACGCCATTCCTCTCTGTCCATTCATTGATCTTCCTCCAACCCTCTGATATTCATAGCCGCTTGTACAGCTTCTATCCAAGCTTTCTTTGGTCTTCCTCTATTTCTTCCTTACATTGGGATCCGTAACTTAACGATTTTAGGAAATATTTGCTCTGGCATTCTTTTACATTTAATCTTTTTTTTCCTATAATGTCTATGATGTCCAGATCCTCTTGTACACCCATAATTTCCCTTATTTATTTATTTCGTATTCTATTCCATTATAGATTTTACAACTGATCTTCTTAAAACATCCATTTCTGTACTTACAATTATTTTCACAGATATACGCGATAAATTAAAAGTTCAAAGTAGGCCTATAGTTGAAGAAATTCAGAAGTATCAAAGCAATTGTTTTTACAACCTGTCCAAAGAATAGGCCCATCTCGCTTTCCTAACTTAGTATTGCAGTATCAACCTAACTGAACACAATTCATAATTTGTTAACATGTCTGAAGAAGGTACAGTGTACCGAAACAGCTGAACACAATTCATAATTTGTTAACATGTCTGAAGAAGGTACAGTGTACCGAAACAGCTATCACTGAATTATATAATAAATATGAAAATCAAATAAAACTACGTTTTATTTTTATTTAATTAATAATTATGGATTTTCATCAAGTAAACACCAACTCAATTGATTATTTAAACCTAAATAAGTTCACGATGATTATGACATGAAAAATAATAATTTTGCTTTGAAAACAGTAAGTTTTTTAGTATTTTTATTCAAGGACGCTCTGTAACAGTTCATATAATGAATGGACTAGCACATGTTCATAACATGTGTATCAGATATATTTTTAATATTCGTAAATATGATCATATTTTTTCATACTTCCGCGAACTATGCTGGCGTTTTTTATGTAAAGTTTGAACTATTCTTAATTAATATATTAGTATGCAGGATAGTATTCATGATGATAATTGTTACATATATTATCACTCAAAAGAACACCAAACAAAAGATTAAAGTCGTTGACGCATTTCGATATTTGGAGTATCATTATTAAGCTGAACACCGAATGAACAGAAGCTAAAATTGTATAAATCAAAACAATTACAATTTCAAGTTACGTCACATCACATGACTGACAATTAATAATTACTTATTGCTATCATCAACATAACGTTCTACCAGTTACTTTAAGGGAGGAAAGGATATTACGGGTATTTGAGAATAAAGTTCTTAGGAAAATTTCTGGACCAAAGACAGGTGAACATTAAATGGAGAAGATTACATAATAGCGAACTATATGATATTTATAGGAAGCCAGACTGCGATGGGCAGGACATGTGGCACGAATGGGGAATGAAAGACGTGCATGGAAGCTTCTTGTAGGAAAACCAGAGGGAAACGCCCAGTTGGTAGACCAAGAATGAGGTGGCAGAATAACATTAACCATTATTTGAAGGAAGTAGATTATACAGGGAATGATTGGAAAACATTAATTCAGGGTAGGTATATATGGAGAGCTTATGTCCGCCTAGCCATGAACCTACGGGTTGGAGAGTGCCAGTGAGCTAATTAGTTAGTGACCTGGTACAGAATAGCCAAATATTTTTATACTTTTTCACATTACATGTGTATTTATTTATTAAGTTTACTTATTTAATGTTAAAAGCACAAATTTTACCCCAAAATTATATGATGTTCCATCTTTAGTTATGTTCGAAGTCCTGTATAAATTATGAAACAGTTTTTTCTCTTCTAAAAGAGCTGAACGTTACAGGAAGCAGTTATAAAATTCACATCAGGGAGTCTGTAATATGAACAGTTTAGACAGAATATAAACAATTATACTTACTCCCTGCAAGTAGAGATTATAAAAATATTGTTTACGCATAATAAAATACGTTATTTTTAATTGTAAACTATGGGACAATTCAATTTAATTCCAAGTGCATTAACTTAGAAACTCTCCTCTTAACAATTATACAGTGGCAACAGGACACATTTTATTATCAGAGATTATATTCCAAGAGACGATAAAACTGCAGAAGGAAAATATTAAAAACTGATGTTTTGAAAAAAAAAAAAACTTTAAAGCGACTTCATAAAAATCTCTACCACTTAAGAGTATTTAAAACACGGTAACAATATTAGATTAAATGTTTACATAACAAGACAACTCGGCCGCGATTGTCTAGAGGTTATGATCCTTGCCTCTAGTCCCGAAGGACGCGGGTTTAAACACGGACGGAGTCGATGAATTTTTAGAATAATAAAATAATAATAATGATAATAATAATAATAACTTTATTTTACCTGGCAGAGTTAAGGCATTAAGGCCTTGTCTGCCACTCAACCAGGTTTTAAAAATACAAAAAAAAAGTCTTACATCTAAATTACAATATACATAAACGATTACATGTTATAAATACAATACAATTAATATTTATAATGTATTTTGATTTACTCTAAATTTAACGAATTAAATATATAATATGTACAATATATATAAAAAACGAGAAAAAGGTAATTAATGCATAGTATACATTTAAGTAAATAAAGAAAAAATAATTATTATACAACAGGTAACTGTATAAACGTGACTTAAAGGTGCCATGTGTGGAAAGATCCAAAGGACAAATCCTCCGGGAGGGACTTTAAGCCGTGAGTCCCGAACTCTGAAGATTTTCCGGCTCGTAAAAGAACCTCAAGTCTGAATAAAAGTCGAACAATAACATAATAAATTATTTATTTTTACTATAATATATATGAGCGTTGATGAGGTGATATATTCTCATGATAAAGATGGAAATGCAATTCCAAGTTGTGAATTTTATTATGTTAGCTGAAAGCTTTAGTGAATAAGTATTTTTACTGTCTACGTGGGTTGTAACAAAAATAGTGGCAACACTGCTCTAGAAGCGAAACCAGACGGAGTTAATTGTAGTAACTTCTGTCACATGTTAATATATGTCTGACCTATCTTACAGTAAATGGACTCGTCCGTACGTCTCAAAGCACATGTGATTTGGAGAGAGAAAGTTAGTCTCCTCTCAGTTGCCGCTCTAAGTTGTTGTGTTTCGCCATGTTTACAAAGCAGGAACAGTAATATTGGTTAAAAATTCAATGTACTATGGCCATACAGCACGACAATGTCATTAAGGTCTTGTGGAAGCATATGGGGAGACGGCATTGCCATACAGGACTGCTCGGACGCACACGGCACACCCTGTAGCTGATGTGTACCATCGCTGCGAGTGAGAAGTGCGTTTCCATCTACCACATTTACTGGACTTAAGCCCCTGTGATTATGATTTGGTCCTTAAGATGAAGGAATCACTTCGTGACATTCGACTCCAGACTGTTCCCGAGATTCTGCTGGCATTAAGACGGTCAACCAGAAACATCAACAGGAGCGATACTGGGATGCTACGACTTCCACATCGCTGGCAACGAGTTGTAGACAATGCTGGGCACTACACTGAAGGATTGTAGAAGTTTCACAGGTCTGTCACCTAGTAATAAATAAATAGTTGCCACTATTAAAGTTACAACCTAAGTAGGCCTATTAGACATTTTCAGTTAATAAAACAAAATTGTAAATTTTAAATAAATGTAATATAGAAACCATGCCTTAATAAATTGTTGTTTAATAATTCTATACGTATTATAATCCTTCAGGTTTCATATGCCATAAAATTAATTCAGTCAATATAGTTTCAGTTATTAAATTAATATTTAATTTTAGGAAGTGATATTTTGAGGTTATTTTAATTATATTATTTTTAGTCTGATCATCTTACCTCAATATTAATGTCGATTTGTTCTTGGACATGTTTCTAAACAATTCTGTTTTATCGTCAGCTTGACCAGTCTGGACAAGCTGACGATAAAACAGAATTGTTTTGGAACATGTCCAAGAACAAATCGACATTAATATTGAGGTAAGATGATCAGACTAAAAATAATATAATTAAATTAATGTTATAGGCAAACCCTCATTCACGGCTTAATGTTGGTTCGAGTGATAAGATGAGATGAATCCCTTACTATTGAAAGCTTGTGATATGCACGGATGCTGGCTGATCAGGACCATAGCACCAACAAAGGAGCAGATGGGACGAAACGAAATGTCTGACATGGGTATGGAAAATGAAGCTCTTTTCAGGGAAAAAAGATGAGAAAACCTGCGAAAAATCTGCGCTGGATCCCATTCGTCCTTTGGAACTCCACATGGAGTGACGGAAACGCTTAACAATGACAAACCACTTGCTCAACGGAGTCGCCAAAATGAATAAAAAGTTATTTTTAGTTTGTATTTCAAAGAAAACATGTT
Organism: Diploptera punctata; assembly: GCA_030220185.1. Taxonomy (NCBI): domain Eukaryota; kingdom Metazoa; phylum Arthropoda; class Insecta; order Blattodea; family Blaberidae; genus Diploptera; species Diploptera punctata. The sequence continues at coordinate 236,989 of JASPKZ010007977.1, read as the reverse complement.
TATATGTCAGTTTTATGTCTTTTTTTGAAAGTAGATAAACATTTTGTAAAGATGCATGGAAGAATTACGATAAAACATTGTACAGTAGCTCAGTTCTTATATTGCAATCAATGTAACATAGAGTTTGCTTACAATAATAGTAATAATAATAATAATAATATTAAAACAATAATAAAACAATAATAAAACAACAATAAAACAACAATAAAACAACAATAAAACAACAATAACAATATTAATAACAATAATAATAACACTAATAATAATAATAGCAATAATAATAACAATAATAATAATAACAATAATAATAAAAACCTAATATTTATAATAATAGCATCCAAATTAAAAATAGGCTTAATTCTGGAATAGAGAGAGACTCTTGTCATCCCAACTTGTCTCAAAAAGTAATAAACTGAAAATATATGAAACTATTAGGCCTACTCTCCCAATTATATTATATGGATGCAAAACATAGACCTTTACTATAAGGAAGGAAACAAATATATATTACGAACATTTGAGAATAAAGTTCTTAGGGAAATTTTTGGACCAAATAGTGTTGAACGAACAGGCGAATGGAGAAGAAATGTCAGTGAGCTACATTACCTTTATAGAAAACCAGATATAATAAGAAGAGTTATGTCTCGTAGACTGCAATGAAAAGGACAAGTGGCACGAATGGAGAATGAAAGAAGGACATGGAAACTTCTGGGAGGGAAAACGCCTAGTTGGTAGGCCAAAATTTAGGTGGGAGAATAACTTTAACCACTATTTGAGGGAAGTTGATTATACAGGAGATGATTGGAAAACATTAGCACAGGATAGATATGTATAGAAAGCTCATATTCACGCGGCCATGCACCTAGGGATTTCGATAGTATGAGTGAATTAGAGGGATGAAATAACAATAGCATTATTTCATCAGGCCTTTATGATTTGTCTACCATTCAACCAGGTTAGGAAAAAAAACATAAAATTAGACTTATATCTAAATTACACAGAAGTAATAAATAAATCTACATCTCGAAGCTATTAATTCCAACCGAGAATCTGTCCAGATATATTTCAGCCTCGTAAATTAACCAAGTCAAGGAAAAGGTATATGACTAGTGAATATATGTTTTCCATTAGGTTTATTTAAAAAATAGAGTACCTACTTGCCCCCCAGCATTTTTGCTATTTAATTAGCAATAAATAAGAATTTTCATACCTTCACTGGTCACCATTTTATGCAAGTTTCGGCAGTCATAATGACAAGTAATTGGAGTCTGTGTCAAGAATCAGAGTTCTAAACCCAGGAGCAATATCTGTACGTAATTTATAAGACTCCCTGCATTTAATTATTAGTTCAGAGACATAATGACATCACATTTGGGTGAACGCCTTTCCTCGTGCTTTTAATCCACACGTAGGCGACTCAATATCAAAACTATGATTTTAATTAGATTTAAATCTTGGATTGGACGCCGCATTCCTGAAAGTGCGAACGCCTTTTAAGAGCTTTGATATGCGTTATTTTGGCATGACTAGTATTTTATTAAAATTAATTTATATCGAAATTATACTAGGCCGTGCGATAAAATATGGCGGGAGGAGCAGGTGCTGTGTAAGAAATAAAAAAAAATATTCGTCTTAGCCAATAATATTTTTGATTAGTCAATTTATTCCATGAAATCTAAAAATACTGTAATTACTAAACTTGGGAATAAATTAATGATTTTCGATGCCAGATATCGACAATTAATAACAAATGAGGAAAAATTTGAATAAATTACTGAATTCAAATACCTAAGAACAGTTATTACAAACTAGAATTATGTGCAGAAAGAAATTAAACACAGGCTCAATTCTGGAAATGCATGATATTATGAATTACAGGGTCTCTTTTCGTCCCAACTTCTCTTAAAAACATTAGACTGATAATATATCATCATCATCAACAATCACGGATTAAGCCCATGTGGCTTGTTCCGGTTTCATAGATTCTCATTCAAAAGTTAGATCCATCTCTTCTTCGGTCAACCAACATCCCTGCATTCTTTTGGTTTGTATTTAAGTATAATTTTGGGAATGCGATCATCTTCCATTCTTTGAACATGTTCTTTCCATTTTTTTTCTAGATTCTTTTATTCTATCTAAGAGTTTAAAGATATTTAGCTCATTTCTAATATCTTCACTTCTTCTCTTATCTAGAAGTTTGCTAAATTTATTGTATCTTTAACTGTTTATAATTAGTATAGTGTATATCTATATTTGTCAAATATTTATTTGTATTTGTGCTGGTTGAGTGGAAGAGAGGGCCTTATAGCCTTAACTCTGCCAGAATAAATAAAGTATTATTATTATTATTATTATTATTATTATTATTATTATTATTATTATTATTATTAAGTTTGCAACCAGCCACACTTCTCAGAAATCTCATTTAAGCAGCTTATATGATCTTCTCTTCGTTTTTAGTTAAAACCCAAAATTCACTACCATACAATAGTAAGGGGACTGCCACTACTTTATAAAATTTTAGTTTTGTTTCTTTTCTTAATATATAAAACTGTTATTCTCCCAGTTATATAGTATGTCAAACATGGACTCTTATTTTAAGGGAGGAGAAAAGATTACGATATTTGAGAATAAAGTTCTTAGGTTTTTTTAGCCCAAAGAGAGAGACGAACAGACAGCAAATGGAGAAGACTAGATAACAGTGAGTTACATGATCTTTATAGGAAACCAGATATGATAAGAACAGTTAAGTCTCGGAGACTGCGACGGGCACAACATGTCATACGAATGAAGAATCAAAGAGGGGCATGGAAGCTCCTTGTAGTAAATGAGAGAAAGCGCCCAGTTGGTGGGTGAAGAATGAGGTGGGGGAATAACATTAACCATGATTTGAGGGGAGTAGATTATACAGGAGATCATTGGAAACATCTCAGGATAAGGATGTAAGGAGAACTTATATTTGCGCGACTATGAAAAAACTAAGGGTTTGATAGTCCCAGTGAGTTAGAGAGTTAGAAATATAAACTAGTTATAAAATAAGTTACATTTTTAAAGTTGGGCAAGCTTTTTTTTTTTTTTTAAATTTTGCACGAATGTTATTAAACGATCAAACAGAATTTGTGTATATTTCTTTAATCCAGTTTATCATAGGCCACTAGAGTGGTTGATCATATTATGGCCGTTAAATACAACAACATAATCTAACAAAACATTACAACTATTTTAACACATTATTTTTAAAATGTATTTTTTATTAAAGTTTAAAGAATTTTAACATACATGACCATCCATACTTACTTACTAACTGGCACTATCGAACCCGTAGGTTCATGGCCGCGCGGACATAATAATAATAATAATAATAATAATAATAATAATAATAATAATAATAATAATAATAATAATAATAATAGCTTTATTTTACCTGGCAGAGTTAAGGCCTTAACGCCTTGTCTACCACTCAACCAGGTTTAAAAAAATAAAAAGAAAAGTCTTAAATCTAAATTACAATATATATATATATATATATATATATATATATATAAACGATTACAAGTTATGAATACAATACAATTAATATTTATAATGTATTTTGATTTACTCTAAATTTAACGAATTAAATATATAATATGTACAAGATATATACAAAACTAGGAAAATATTAATGACATAAGCTCTCGATACATCCCTATCATGAGCTTATGCTTTCCAATCATTCCCTGTATAATCTACTTCCCTCAAATCATAGTTAATGTTATTCTCCCACCTCATTCTTGGTCTACCAACTGGGCGTTTTACCTCTGGCTTTCCTATAAGAAACTTCCATGCACGTCTTTCATTCCCCATACGCGCAACATGTCTTGCCCATCGCAATTACATGACCATCCATACGATAGAAAAACAGATAATATTAAGTACAGAAATGGATGATATGAAAAGATAGCTGGAAAATCCCGAATAAAAAAGTAATAAAGAGATAAAATAAATGATGGGAATGCAAGATGAACCAGATATAATAGATGTATTAGAAAGTAAAAAAAAAATACAATGATATGGCCCCATTAAGAGAATAACAGAAGAAATATTACCAAAAATTATTATGGTTTTAATGCCAACAGGGAGAAGAAGAAGGGGAAGACCGTGGACGACTTGAATGGAGGAAGTAAAAGGAGCTATGAATACTCGACGTCGCGGGTTCAAACTCTGTCGGTAACGATGGATTTTTAGGAGACAAAAATTATACAAGTTATGAAATTTAAGTGAACTGAACACAATGTGTTGCACGTTTTTGCACCTTTTTGTGAGATAACTATATTTCGCCCCTTTCCCCCTATTTTTTATGCTTCATCACGTTTTCCTCCACTCTTATCTGCGCTTTTAAAATATATGATATTTCTTCTTCTAAAACAGGTTTTTAAAATCTCAATCAGAAGTCAACAATAATAAAATATAATTTATGTAATTTATACCCTAGAAACAATGGCCAATCTGCAGTGTGAAGTCAACAATATAAAAAATAAATATTAAAATATAATTTATGTAAAGCAACAGTAATTTATATCCCAGCAATAATGGCCAATCTGCAGCTGTGAAGTCTAATTTAATTTCATAATTGCTGTAACAGTTTGAAATAAGTTCAGTTAGTACTGGCAATAATTTAACAGTTTTCTATCTACCGTTTTACTAGTCTGAACCACAACGTATTTTATTAGTATTACAACTGGGTTTTCACAACAATAACATGGTGAATGTTAAGAAGGATAAGTTGTGTGCACTTTCAGAATTCAAAACGAAATTTATCGAAACTGATGGCATCATTCTTCGATGTCCCATCTGCGAAGTAAATATTGCAATAAACTAAATAAATATTAATTACTTCTTATGAACTCTATAAAGAAGAAACATTTGGTGAAAATGTATTCATGAAGACTTTCACGACCGGAGTTGCTATGATGATCTTGAAGAAGATTTTCAGGCTGTAGGCCTCACGACCACGGCCTACAGCCCGAAAATCTTCAAGATCATCATTTGGTGAAAAATTATATGCATATTATACGAAGAGAATTAAATATATTGAAACTATTATATAGAATTACAGAATACAGAGATGAATGGATGGACCACATGAATAGAATTAGATAACAATAGAATTCCGAAACATGTTCTTCGTTAGAAACAACTACGACAAAGAAATGTAGGAAGACCTTGTAAAAGATGGACAAACTATTTCTAACATGAGATCGGAACAGACCTTAAGGTCTAATCCTTGATGCTGCTGTGATGATGATGACGTTGGCAGCTGCTGTCGTCCTCAACTAGGTTTTTTTTAACTGCAGATCTTTCAGAAGCCGACTTTCCAACTTCAGCCGTTTCTCAAAGTCCTAGAGTTTAAAAAAAAACCTAGTTGAAGACGACAGCATCTACGTAAGTATTTACTGATTTTAATATCTAAATTTATTATGGAAACTAATAAACGATTATAATTTAAAGATATCTACAGAGAAAACAAAGTCAATGGCATTTATTGTAACTCAGCATAAAAGGACAAAAATTGTAATTGGAGCAAACATAATTCAACAAGTAACTTGTTTCAATTATCTGGGATGCATGATATCGTACCAGCAAAATTTGGAAATGGAGAAGAAATTAGGGAACTTTCAACAGATATGTGGTTCAATAAGAAGATATTTGAGAAATAAGACCACAAGGGAAAATTTTACAAAACAGTACCCGATCCAACGTTAACATATGGGTCTGAGAATTGGCTTTTAACGATCTCTGATAAAAATAAAATTGAGACAATAGAAATGAGATTTCTCAGATCAGTTGCAGGTGTATCTCTAAGAGATCAAAAGAGAAGTCAAGATATCAGAGATGACTTACAAATATATAATATAAACGAGAGAATACACACAAATAAACGTAATTGGTTTGAACATATACAAATAATGCCAAATAATCGTTTATCAAAACAGCTGCTTCATTATAGGCCTCTAGGCCGAAGAAATGTAGGAAGACCAAAACTTCGTTGGAAAGACGACCTGCACCTGCAGCATATAGTGCACCGGGGAGCGGAACGGGCCAACAGGTCCATACCGTGAAGATGATGATGATGATGATGATGATGAACTTTATAAATTCAGGCACACTTCACGTGATGTGTAAGCTGTAGACGAAACAATTATAGCCTGCACTATCACGAGGATGGGTTAAGTTAACAAAGAGAACCAGATGAGAGAAAGGGGAGGGATCTCACTCATAAAGAACAGAGTGACCGTTGACCCTGACCCCTGTGGCCGTATGTTGGTTCATTTGATTACATTGTAAAAATTAACGAGGAGAGATTTTATAAGAGGTGTGTCTTTGAAGTGAACATATGAGTAACAAAACATATATTTCAGCATTAATATAAAACAGGATTGTATTTCCAGTCACCCTAATGGCCTGTACATAGATACAAATTAAATAATGCTAATGTTCTTGTAAATCCAAGGCCTTCACACCTTTCTTCCAGATTCTTAAGTGTAAGAGAATCAATTAAATGTGAGTGAAGCAAGGATGAGCACTTTGGTTAATTAAATCAGAAACTACATTAAATTAGTCTTTAGTGTCAGGTTTACACATATATAAAAAGCTGAAACAAAGTATGTATTGATTAAACAGTATGTTTTGAAATAGTGAATACAAAAATCACAATAATTACAAATAGGAATGAGATGCACAAAGAAATTAAACATAGGCTGGAAATGCATGCTATTACACATTACAGGGACTCTTGTCGTCCCAGCTCCTTTCAAAAAACGTTAAACTAAAAATATATATTCTACTAGTTATATTATTTTTTGTATTGTAAGCCTATATTTTCCTTTTACAGAGATTTAGGCGCTCTCCCCCTACAGGGAAGAATTTGAACCACACTAATTTAGTTACACTTGTTTTCGTATAGATGTCATTTTGAGTGGTACGTGGTCAGCGTTCCGCCTCATAATGACATCTAGGAAGCCAAGGTAGTACTAGGACGGGAAAATTCGGTAAATTTTGCTTAGAGGCCTTTTCATTCAGGCTTAAGGATTTTTTACGAGCCTGAAAATCTTCAGACTCGGGACCCACGGCTTAAAGTCCCTCCCGGAGGACTTGCTCCTTGGATTTTTCCGTCCTAAAAAATCCATCGACCCCGGCCGGGTTTGAACCCACGACCAGAGGCAAGGAGCATAACCACTAGTCCACCGCGGCCGACCAGCCACCAGTTATATTATATAGATGCAAAACATGGACTCTTACTTTAAAGGAGGAAAGGAGATAACGAGTATTTGACAATAAAGTTCTTAGGCAAATTTTTGGGCCAAAGAGAGATGAACCGACAGATGAATGGAGATGACTAAATAATAGTGAACAACATGATCTTTATAGGAAGCCAGATATAATAAAAACAGTTAAGTCTCGTAGACTGCGATGGGCAGGGCATGTGGCACGTATGGGAAATGAAAGACGTGCATGGAAGCTTGTTGTAGGAAAACCAGAGGGAAGATGCACATTTCAGTCTACACACAACTTTCTACGCCTCATCTGAGTGATAATGTAATTATTTTAAACTATCATAATATTATTTGATGTACACACTGTATATCACATTAATGCAATCTATCCTCCCATCCCGGAACCTGAAGCATGGAAACTGTAATAGTAGGCAGTAGAAGAGTTTCGTATCTCTATGTGATGACGTGAACTTATAATAATAATAATAATAATAATAATAATAATAATAATAATAATAATAATAATAATAATAATTAATTAATAATAATAATGCTTTATTTTAGCTGGCAGAGTTAAGGCCATAAGGACTTCTCTTCCACTCAACCAGCGAATAGTAAAATTATACAAAAATTACATACATCTTACAATTTTAAGGTATTATTAAAATACAGACTAAACAAAATACAATGATGATGTGATCTAATACTAGCTAATACTAACAAAAATATAGAATATAATAAAATTAAAATGATATAAAATAAAGTAAGTAGCTTTCTAGATGGTTATTAAAATGATATAAAATAAAGTAAGTAGCTTTCTAGATGGTTATTAATGGAATGCTCTATATAGTTGTCAGGCAGTTAATGTTTTCATTGTGTCGAACTTAGGATATCAGTTAATTTGGATTTAAATAATGATAGCGATTGACAGTCCTGACATGACTGGGAAGTGAGTTCCATGCACTAGTCATATATATTGTGTAAGATTCAGAGTACAGACAGGTCCTGTGTTGTGATATCAAAAGTAAAGAAGAGTATTGTGATCTTGTTCCTAAATTGTGAGAATATCATAAGATTATCTTATTATCTATACAGCATATAGTAGATACATTTCAAGAAATGTTATTCTGAACTTGAAAAGCTTTTTCGTTCATTCAAGAAAAAAACAAATTGCGATCATTGAATGGAGATGTGTTGAGACACGACTTGAAATAAATCAGTAGGCCTTGGAAGAGCGTGAAACACGCTATGTGCCAATCTGATTAACCAGTTAAATTGTTTACGTTTCAATACGTAACACACACATGTACCAATTGTCCGTCTGTACCTCAGTATCAAGATCAATGCATCCATATACCACTCTCTTCTATAATGGGAAACCAATCCACGTCTGACTCTCACATCATCGTTTTCTTCCTGATTTATGCTTGTACTCTCCTCAGATAAGCGGAAGAAAAATCAGAACCTTGTTACATTTCCACTGTGATTGGCGACCGTGTGTTTAACAGTCCTTTTTTACGTTCACCTTGCTGGCTCAGATGTAGAATGCTTGCTTTCTGGCTAGCGGACCCGCTCATTTCGTTCCGATCTGTTGTTGTATAGCCAGCTACACCCCTCTGAAACATAATTTCTGAAGTTTCTATTCTTCGTTAAGACCCAGTGTCATCATCATCAATCACGGATTAAGCCCATGTGGCTTGTTCCGGTCTCATAGATTCTCATTCAAAAGTTGGATCCATCTCTTCTTCGGTCTACCAACATCCCTGCGTTCTTTTGGTTTGTATTTAAGTATAATTTTGGGAATGCGATCATCTTCCATTCTTTGAACATGTTCTCCATTTTTTCTAGATTGTTTATTCTATCTAAGAGTTTAAAGATATTTAGCTCATTTCTAATATCTTCACTTCTTCTCTTATCTAGAAGTTTGCAACCAGCCACACTTATCAGAAATCTCATTTCAGCTGCTTCTATGATCTTCTCTTCTCTTTTAGTTAAAACCCAAAATTCACTACCATACGATAGTAAGGGGACTGCCACTAGTTTATAAAATTTTAGTTTTGTTTCTTTTCTTATGCTTTTAAATATCCTTTTGATTATTCCACATATATAATTAAATTTATTAAGTTTGTTAAATAGATCTTCATTTTTATAATAGGAGATTTCATAACGCAGTGTTTCGTTCCATATTAGTAGTGTTGGAACTGCTATTGTTTTATAAAATTTTAAAAGTGTCTCCTTTCTGGTTTCCTTGAGACTTCGTTTTATGGTGCCACACATATAATTAAATTTATTTGTGATTTTTGCAATATCTTTACTTTTTCTATATGGTACATTGTATCCCAGACAATAAAAATTGCTCATATTTTCTATCATTTCATTCTCTAATGAATTTTTTTACTCTTAGTGGTTCATACCCTCGAAAATATAGTTTCTAATTTATTGATTTTTTAAATTTTAATTTCTGACGCCGAAATACGACTACAATAATTTTTGCGCGATAGTGCGTTTTGTCGTACTTACAGCAATGGCGACCATGATTGAAAGTTCAACTTCCTACATATCGGGGTTGCCAACCTAAGTAACTATACTGTAATATTACATGCTACAAACCACTTGTGGGAAGTAAAACCACTGTCCTTTATGTATACTACGTACAATGTATATAGGTCTACAAAGATATATCCAAAAGGTAGTGTTAATATACATTATACGAAACAAATAACTGTATTTTAAATGAACCGAACTTCATTTGAAACAATATAAAACAATAAATACGTACTTGCCACCATTTTATGACTGATTGGTGTCACAGATTGCTGTAGTCCCAACTAATAAACATTGCCCATACTGTTGTTTATAATGAACACAAATATTTCCCACAAATATGTTATTATTTTACTATTATTTATTATTTTGAAAACACCATTGATTTTTTTAAATATCTTGGGTGAATAATTACAAGTTTAGGTACCTGTGAGAGAGATGTACAGACTAAAATTGCAATGGCAAACAATACAACTAAGACATTACATGGAATAATTTGAAATAAAAATATTACAAAGGAAACTAAAATGAAAATGTATAAGACCATAATACAGAATATTTTGTCATATGGAAGTGAAACTTGGTCTTTGACGGAAGTACAAAACAGTTGAATTTGATTATTTTAGAAGAAGCCTCCAAAAACCAAGACAGGATAAAATAAGAAATGAATTCCTGTGGAGAGAAATGAATGTCACCACATCTGTTGTTAAGAGGATCGAAAATCAAACGCTTAAATGGTATGGCCATATACAAAGAATGGAAAATGAAAGATGGCCAAAAAAATATACCAATGGTCACCCCCTGGAAGAAATAAACGTGGCAGACCAAGATGGAAATGGAAAACCTACGTCAGAACTATAATGGATGATAGGAATTTGGAAGAGGGAGATTGCAATGATAGAGATAAATGGAAACTGAAGACGGCAAACCTATAAAAGCGGGAAAATCGAAGAAGAAGAAAACACCATCGCGCAAAAAGTAATATACAACGCACGTTTGTATAGTGTTTTGCAGAATCTCGGAAATACTTCCTCGCTTCTATAAAAACCACTTCCCAATCTTGCATCGTAATTTACTATTCGTTATTGTCCAAGACATGCTGCTATATGTTAAAGCCGGCAACATTTATTAATTTTATTTATTTGCTTTCCATGAGAGCTGCACTCACGATTGGTATTTTTAAAAACTTAACTTAGCCGATTGATCTCAAATCACGTTCATTTATTTAATTACTGCTTATGGTAGTATATTTAAGTTGCCGCTATTATTGGGTCAGGCTCTATAATTTCAGTTGATGATAGATTACAATACGCCCATAAATTTCGCAAGCATTGAACCTGAGAGCGCATCTTGATCCTACGGGGTGGGCAGTTCCTCGCTATCATTCGACATAGTCAAACATGTCCACTTGACTACTGGAAATTATGACCACCAAAATAAGTTAATAATTACGTGGTTTAGATGAGCATTTCTGTAACTAGGTCTTTCATTACACGACATTTAACAATAGTCTTTGGATTCCCATTATCTCCCCATGCATGTATAATGGATGCATTTAACAGCGTCATCACTGTTCTTGTTTTCTTAATGTTTCGTAAGAACTTATCATATGATTGTAACATTTAATCGCAATGTATTCGCCAGTCCCCATCTCTAGCAATTAAATAACTCTCTAAGCACTATCGAAACCGTAGCTTCGTGCCGTGGAGACATAACCTCTCCATAGATCCCTATGCCGAACAGTGGCATCTTTTAAAATAAATCTAAATTTATATTTACTCTAACCTCGACTTCATCATTACCCAGTGTAAGGTACATATATTATTGGTGTTTCGTATAATTCATCATATTTATACTATAATAATAATAATAATAATAATAATAATAATAATAATAATAATAATAATAATAATAATAATAATAATAATAATAATAATAATAATAATACTTACGATAATAATAATAATATATTATTATTATTATTATTATTATTATTATATTATCATTATTATTATATTATTATCGTAAGTATTATTATTGTTATTATCGTATAAAATGTTGTTTGTACATGAAATTTACATAGCTACATTTAATGTATCTTTAACTGTTTATAATTATTATAGTGTAGGCCTATATCTATATTTGTCAAATATTTGTTTGTACTGGCTGAGTGGAAGAGAAGACCTTATGGCCTTAACTCTGCCAGAATAAATAAAAATTATTATTATTATTATTATTATTATTATTATTATTATATTATTATTATTATTATTATGAGATAACGTTTTCCAATGATCCTCTGTATGATCTATATTCCTCAAATCATGATTAATTTTATCTCCCACCTCATCCTTGCTCTAAACTAGACGTTTTCCCACTGTTTTTTCCACAGGAAGTTTAGATGTCCCCCTTTCTTTCCCCATTCGTGCTACGTGTGTCACCCACCGCAATCTGTGAGACGTAAATGTTCTAATTATATCTATTTAACAATTTATTTAAGACGTTCTTTAACAGTTCAGGAGTCACAGTTCATATTAGGCAATTTCTTCAAAGATGGTTCTCTTCCATGTATGTTTCGGTCTGCCTTTCCCCTGTTTTCTTGGGGGTTCCAATCAAGTGCAATTCTTTCAATCGAATCACAATATTTTCTTTATGCATGTGTCCTATCCAGTTCCGTTTTCGCTTTTTATTTGCAATTTCATTTCTTTCTGGTCAGTTTTTTTCCCCAGAATTGTTTATTTGATATTTTTTCTGGCCACTTTATTATTAATATTTTCTTTAAGCATCTATTTATAAATACTTGAAATTTATATTCATGATTTCATCTGTTTAATAGGTTTCATAACCATACAAAGCACAATACACCGTGTCCACAAATATAGTATCATACTTCAAACTACTACTACTACGTTGCTTTGGATAATCGTATCTAAATGAAATTAGATAGATAGGTAGATACATAGACTTAGTCTGGTGGAGTTAAGGCCATGTGCCTTCTCTTCAACTCACAGGACAAACATATGTTACATTTAAATACAAAAAATTACAATAATAGTCATACTAAACAATTGATTATCTGTCAAACTTAATAATAATGAAACTAATGTCTAATAATACAATACAATTAAATACAATTAAAATTAAATTAATGATAGAATGAATACAGAAAGGAATAAAAGCTCGAATCTACTATATATAAAAAGAAAAGAAAGAAAAAAATACAAAGAAAGTAATAAACTATAATGAATTAATCTACATCTGTATCGTTTATTATACAAGGCATTAGGTAAATATATTAACGAATCTTAAAACTATTTTATTAAATAATGAAAAAACAAATTATTAATTTTTAAAAAAGTAATATTAGTGAGTTGTTTCTGTTAATAATTTTATTTTCAATTTGTTTCTGAAAGATTGTAAAGTTTGGCAGTCTTTGACAGGGTGGAAGGGAATTCCTTGCTCTAGCAAGAGAAATTGTAAAAGATTTCGAATAATAGGTAGTATGATGAGGAGGAATATAAAGGACACTGCGCTCAATGGATCGGGTATCTCATTTATGTGTATCAGAGAGTCCAGCGAAGCGGTGTGTTAAATAATAAGATAATGATGTAATATTTTATAGAGAAGGCATAGGGAATGGATGATTCTACGATCTTGTAGACGAAGCCATGACAGTTGTTCCAGGGATGGTGTAACGTGATCAAATCTGCGTATACCACAAATAAAACGTATTGCAAGTATTATGAACACGTTGAAGTCTTGGGTAAGAACAGCATTTAGGTCAGTAAAATGAGTATCACAATAATCAAAATGAGGCATTGCAAGTATTGGTGACAATCAAAAGAGAAACTCAAAAAGTTTTTGCTGTACCTCACAGACATTGAATGTGGCCCCCACAAGGACGCTGCCGACATTCACATTTAAGCCGTGTGTTAAATATCCAACAATGAACCCATATCGACCACAAAAAACATGATTAAATTTAGTTTAGTTTCTGTTTTGTTGTTCATTATTCTCAATTGTTAACACGCACAAAACTTTTTTAGTTTCTCTTCTGATTGTCACCAAAAAATCATTTAGATATAATTATCCAAAGCGATGTAGTAGTAGTTTAAAGTATGATACTATATTTGTGGACACGGTGTGTATCCAAAAAATAATTATTAATTAAATAAAAATAAAATTTAGCTTTATTTGATTTTCATATTTAAATATGAAAATATGAATAAATATGAAAATCAAATAAAGCTAAGTTTTATTTTTATTTAATTAATTTAATTAATTTTAATTTTAATTTAATTAATGAATATGGATTTTCATCAAGTAAACACCAACTCAATTGATTATTAAAAAAATTATTATTATTATTATTATTATTTATTCTTGCAGATATAAGACCATAAGGCCTTCTCTTCCCCTCAACCAGCACTAATTACAAGTACATATTTGACCTTAAAGATTATATATATATAATATGATATACAATTTATCTATCTATCTTCGGGTTTTAACAGCTGCTGCCGTCTTCCCGTGCCAAACCTCCAAATCCTACAATCTTGGGCATCTTCAATGCTTAGCCCTCATGTTTTCCTTCCATGTTAACTTTGGTCTCCCTCTTTTCTTCTTTCTGGTCGGATGCCATTGATATAGTTGCTTTGGCCATCGCTCATCTTCCATTCTTAAAACATGTCCTAACCACTTTAATTCCTTCTCCTCAATTCTTTCAATTATGCTTTCTTCTGCTTCCATTATGTTTCTAATTTCCTTACTTGTGACATGTTATAATTTTGACTTTCTGACACTTCTGCGTAAATAATCTATTCTTGTAGTATTTATTGATTGTCCATACCTCACTTCCATACATTGCAACAGATTCCGCTAATGTTTTACCAATTTTTTTTTGTGTCTTTCCAAATATGCTTATCCCACCATATGGAATTTAACGATGATATTATTTAGCAACTCAATTTTGCAATATACAATTTATTTTTTAAAGTGTAAAATGGATACATATAGACAAAAATGGAAGCAACACATAGACAGAATGAATGAAGATAGATATCCAAAACAAATAGCAAAATACAAACCTAAAGGCACCCGAGATGTGGGCAGACCTAGAAAGAGATGGGCTGAAGTCGGAACGGGTCAACAGACCTAATCCATGAATGAAGATGATGATGATGATTTTTTAAAGTGATCCCACAACAGGCCCGGAGGCCCTTGGGGTAGTAGGAGGTTAAGGCTCCCACTTTTTTCTAGACAATCGGCACTTTACGTCAGCCGGGTTGTCAGTCCTGCATGACGGCCGCCTTTATCGCCAGAACAAGCGTCTGGTACTCATTTCCGTTAGAGGCTGAGTCGACCCCATGGTCATAGTGCCGCCAGACGGTTTGGGTCAGTTTAAAAATCCTGACCCCAACGGGACTTGAACCCTCGACCCTCCGGCTTGTAGCTCAGTGCCTTAACCACTACGCTACGGCGTGCCCCCAATATACAATTTATAAAGAATTAAATATATATTAGATGTTGCAATGGAAATTTCATGTACAAACAACATTTTATACGATGG
Source organism: Diploptera punctata (assembly GCA_030220185.1). Classification (NCBI taxonomy): domain Eukaryota; kingdom Metazoa; phylum Arthropoda; class Insecta; order Blattodea; family Blaberidae; genus Diploptera; species Diploptera punctata. Next base: position 221,620 of record JASPKZ010007977.1, on the reverse strand, counting down.
TAATAATATCAATATTAATACTTATAATAATAATAATACTTATACTTACTTACTCACTGGCACTATCGAACCCGTAGGTTCATGGGCTCTCCATACATCCCTATCCTCAGCTAATGCTTTCCAATCATTCCCTGTATAATCTACTTCCCTCAAATCATAGTTAATGTTGTTCTCCCACCTCATTCTTGGTCTACCAACTGGGCGTTTTCCTTCTGGCTTTCCTACAAGAAGTTTCCATGCACGTCTTTCATTCCCCATACGCGCAACATGTCCTGCCCATCGCAGTCTACGAGACTTAACTGTTCTTATTATATCTGGCTTCCTATAAAGACCATGTAGTTCACTGTTATGTAGTCTTCTCCATTCACCTGTCTGTTCATCTCTCTTTGGTCCAAAAATTTTCCTAAGAACTTTATTCTCAAATACTCGTAATCTCCTTTCCTCCCTTAAAGTAAGAGTCCATGTTTCGCACCCATATAATATAACTGGTAGAATAATAGTTTTATATATTTTCAGCTTAACGTTTTTTGAAAGGAGTTGGGACATCAAAAGTCTCTGCAATGCATAATAGCATGCATTTCCAGAATTGAGCCTATGTTTAATTTCTTTGTGCATCTCATTCCTATTTGTGATTATTGTTCCTAGGTATTTGAATTCAGCCACTTCCTCAAAATTTCCCTCATTTGTCATTAGCTGTCCATTTCCATTATATACTGAATTTCTACGTGTGACCATATATTTAGTTTTATTGATATTTACTTCCAGTCCCAATTTCTTAGTGTTACTCAATAGTGTGTGCGTGTTGGCCTTTAGTATCTCCTCGCTATCGGCCAGTAGTACTACATCATCAGCATAAACTAACAGCTTATTAATACCATTGAGTTGTAAGCCTTCCTCATTCTCTAAAGATTTAATGGCATTCTCTAGTACAAAATTAAATAGTAGAGGAGATAGTGCATCTCCTTGCTTCAACCCATTCTGGATTTCAAAAGTGTCTGAAAACTGTTTGCCTACACGCACCCTACTCTTTGAGCCATTTAGACACATTCGTATAAGTCTAACTAACTTTTTAGGAATTCCGAACTCCAGCAGGATACTATATAACTTCTCCCTCTTAATTGAATCATATGCTTTTTTGAAGTCTACATATAGTTGATGTACAGTACCATTATATTCCCATTTCTTTTCTAAAATCTGTCTTATACTAAAAATCTGATCTCTTGTAGACCTGTTTCTTCTAAATGCACATTGATGATCTCCTAGAATGTCATCAATATAGGAGTAAGTCTGCTTACTAATATATTTGAATACTTACAATAATAATAATAATAATACTTATAATAATAATACTTATTATTGTTATAATAATAATAATAATAATAATAATAATATAAATATGTCGGAGGGAAAATAATGAAGAGGGTAGGAAGAACAATTTTGCAACATTGCAGACAATAAACTGTTTGTTGAGATATGAAACAGATAATCGCTATAGACTTGCAGTATAATGAGAGCTGAACTCAAAGTCAATAACTTTTATTTATTTGGTTTAAAAGCTGACCTCCGAGACGATAGGATGGGAAGAATGTAGTGATTTATAGATAGACCCTTCATCAAATTGCTATTCTTCACACGACGTGATTTCTAAATTAAAAGTAGAAAGGATGAGCATTACCTAACGTTTCATATTGAATGCAAGAGAGGTCACCTCTTGATTGGTAAGGAGTTCTTGTATCGTACTGAGTGCACAATTGTCATGCCCCCGAGTGCTGTGTTCTACAAAGGGATATGTTACACGAGGAGAACCCATTATACATTATACATAACGAAGAGGTTTTACAGTTAAAGTTATCTTGGCTCAACTGCACTTCTACTAGCGCTTGATTTTTCAGTTATATTGTTGAAAACTATAGCTCTTCTTGTGTATTTACTAACATTATTTGGTGTTTTAAACTTTTTCAAACAATTTTTATAACATTATTAGACAATTTTGAAGTATTTATTTAAATATGCAAATCACAATATTATGACACTGTTAGACAATATTGTGATGCTAACTGCTATTTACTCCACAGAGTATATTATTTAAAGTAAAGTAAAGTGATCCCACAACAGGCCCGGAGGCCCTTGGGGTAGTAGGAGGTTAAGGCTCCCACTTTTTCTAGACAATCGGCACTTTATGTCAGCCGGGTTGTCAGCCCTGCGTGACGGCCGCCTTTACCCCCAGAACAATCGTCTGGTACTCATTTCCGTTAGAGGCTGAGTCGACCCCAGGGCCATAGTGCCGCCAGAGGGTTTGGGTCAGTTTAAAAATCCTGACCCCAACGGGACTTGAACCCTCGACCCTCCGGCTTGTAGCTCAGTGCCTAAACCACTATGCTACGGCGTGCCCCCGTATATTATTTAGACTGTGATTTTTCTATTGCTGTTTTGGGTTATCGCTGGTTGGATCAGCGTAAGGGAGTGATAAGCAACTGTACACCCATTTTTAATAAACGTTTGGTAATTTTAATATTATTAATATATTTTTTAAACATAGATTAGGGGATTTATTGTAAATATTGGTCATTTAAATTGCATAGCGACGGATAGTAATCGAGGATATAATCGATATGTGGTTCGATTCTGGGTTATCGCTGGCTCTATAAACTCTGGCGCATGCGCACTGTTGTTCTATAGGACTTCGAAAATATTTGACGCTAGTTTAAGTGCAGTTTTTCCCTTATTTTTCTTGCTATTTTAGTATTCTTCTTCTAACTAACTAATTCACTGGCACAACCGAACCCGTAGGTTCATGGCTGCATGGAAATAAGCTCTCCATACATCCCTGTGCTGAGCTAATATTTTCCAATCATCCCCTATTATTATTATTATTATTATTATTATCGTAAATATTATTATTGTTATTATCGTATAAAATGTTGTTTGTACATGATATTTACATTGCTACATTTAATGTATCTTTAACTGTTTATAATTAGTACAGTGTACATCTATATTTATCAAATATTTATTTGTATTTGTGCTGGTTGAGTGGAAGAGAAGGCCTTATGGCCTTAACTCTGCCAGAATAAACATTATTATTATTATTATTATTATTATTATTATTATTATTATTATTATTATTATTATTATTAATTATTATTATTATTATTATTATATAATCTACTTCCCTCGAATCCTGGTTAATGTTATTCTCCCACCTCACTCTTGGTCTACCAACTGGGCGTTTTCCCTCTGATTTTCGTACAAGAAGCTCCCATGCATGTCTTTCATTCCCCATTCGAACCATATGTTCTGTCCATCGCCGTCTGCGAGACTTAACTGTTCTTATTATATCTGGCTTCCTATAAAGACCATGTAATTCATTGTTATGAAGTCTTCTCCGTTCTCCTGTCTGTTCATCTCTCTTCGGTCCAAAAATTGTCCTAAGATCTTTATTCTCAAATACTCGTAATCTCCTTTCCTTCCTTAAAGTAAGATTTCATGTTTCGCATCCCTAAGACATGGAATTATGCCATAGACCTGTTTCCACATCAAGCGACCGCATCCCTTCATCTAGCAATGAGGCGCCCAATATTTCTTCTTCCTTTGGGCTGGTAGTGAAGCCAATTATAGTGCAGCCGCCCAGTCTACGGATCTGAAGTTTTGACGACAGTGTTTCCGATATGGATATTCAGTGGGAGGGGCCGCTTTATGTACCACGCGGAATATTAAATCATAGCACTTTCTGTTTATCTAGAACGTAAATATTATAAATAAATGCTCATTTTATTACGCAAAATTAAAAACGAAACAAAAATATGAGATATCTCATTTATCGCTACGAACACACTATTCTCGAAAATATTCACAATTCTAATAAATTCACGAAAAAACAATTTCATACATCACTTCAAAACTACGTTAAATGCATAAGAAACATAATTTTTATTTTAAAAAAACCCTTCTCATCTATCGTTAAAATAAATATCATACCTTTATCGTTGTTAATCAGGAGGAAAGACGCCACAATCATCGTTATATACTCGTATCATTTTCTACCACATCACAGCCAATAAATAAATTCTCGGCTTTGACTCTTATAAGAGCCGATTTTCTTTTTGATTCAGATGAGCCACGCGCCATATTAAAACAATAATGGACTAAAGCTATATTGTTAACAATTAATCACAAGAATGAAACAGCAAACAAACACACTCTGTACTGCAACAAAGAGCAACTGAAGCCACGTGGTTAGCAGAAATAAAGCCGACAACATCGCAACAATCTCAACTAATACTAGCGGCGTCAAGAGCAGTGATAGGTTGTAGCAGACGCTCACGCACACTCAGCTATTTCTTATTGGTAGTGAGAGCGAGTTTCTCCCCCTTGCCCCTCATGCAACCGAAACTTCTGAGCCACAGATAGAGTGGCCAGAGTGTAGATCTTGAGTTCTGAATTTTATCTGTGTAACTGTAGATGTTAATTAGGTAGTTATTTCTTTATTATATTTCTTATTTAACAATGCATAGCCTGTTAATGAACGTAATAATTTCATTTCAGCTACTTTTATATTCCTTTTATCCAATCTATTAAGTTTCCAATTTACACAAGCATAATTTTAACACAGGTATTTCCATACTTTTATAGAATTTTAACTGTGTATTTTTTTTAATGTGTGTAACGGATGAAAACACAGATGACAGATAACTATGGAGAACTTTAATTAAGGGAAATTTGTCAATGTTTGTTACAAACTGATAGTCTCATCCATAGTAATTCTGCCCGAAGGCAGGTCCTTCACTGCAATCATAGCATTTTCATATATGCTTGCAGCTTTACTAGGGAATTGTGTAGGTGTAGTAGCTTCCCGTTGCTTTCCACACCTGTGAAGGATGATGATGATAATGATAACGGTGTTGATGATGATGATGGCCATATGATTTCGGGGACCGTTTGGGCCTTAAAGTTTTCCTGACATTTGTCTTACAGGTGAGGAAAACCCCCGATAAAAACCTCACCCAGAAAAACTGCCCCGACCGGGGATCGAACCCGGGCCCGCTGCGTGACAAGGCAGCACGCTACCTCGAGACCACAGCGGTGGACTACTGATAGTCTATAAGTCCGTAGTCATTTATGTGTTTTTTAAAACTCATGTTAATTAGTAAGATTGGTTGGAGAAAACCCTCAATGATGAGGCAAATTCTCAAAATGAATGAATACATTTTTAATATTTTATTTTTTAGAGTTCTTCTAATTGATCCACACATATTATAAAGTTTGTTTAATTTAAGTTTATGTCATTCTTTTGGCAGTAAAATAAGTTAAACCTTAAGTAGTTGATATTGTTTACTTCTTCTATCAATAAGTAGTTGATATTATTTACTTCTTCTATCAATAAGTAGTTGATATTGTTTCTTCTTCTATCAATAAGTAGTTGATATTGTTTACTTCTTCTATCAATAAGTAGTTGATATTGTTTACTTCTTCTATCAATAAGTAGTTGATATTATTTACTTCTTCTATCAATAAGTAGTTGATATTGTTTACTTCTTCTATCAATAAGTAGTTGATATTGTTTACTTCTTCTATCAATAAGTAGTTGATATTATTTACTTCTTCTATCAATAAGTAGTTGATATTGTTTACTTCTTCTATCAATAAGTAGTTGATATTATTTACTTCTTCTATCAATAAGTAGTTGATATTGTTTACTTCTTCTATCAATAAGTAGTTGATATTATTTACTTCTTCTATCAATAAGTAGTTGATATTATTTACTTCTTCTATCAATAAGTAGTTGATATTGTTTACTTCTTCTATCAATAAGTAGTTGATATTGTTTACTTCTTCTATCAATAAGTAGTTATTATTTACTTCTTCTATCAATAAGTAGTTGATATTATTTACTTCTTCTATCAATAAGTAGTTGATATTGTTTACTTCTTCTATCAATAAGTAGTTGATATTATTTACTTCTTCTATCAATAAGTAGTTGATATTATTTACTTCTTCTATCAATAAGTAGTTGATATTGTTTACTTCTTCTATCAATAAGTAGTTGATATTATTTACTTCTTCTATCAATAAGTAGTTGATATTATTTACTTCTTCTATCAATAAGTAGTTGATATTGTTTACTTCTTCTATCAATAAGTAGTTGATATTGTTTACTTCTTCTATCAATAAGTAGTTGATATTGTTTACTTCTTCTATCAATAAGTAGTTGATATTGTTTACTTCTTCTATCAATAAGTAGTTGATATTGTTTACTTCTTCTATCAATAAGTAGTTGATATTGTTTACTTCTTCTATCAATAAGTAGTTGATATTGTTTACTTCTTCTATCAATAAGTAGTTGATATTATTTACTTCTTCTATCAATAAGTAGTTGATATTGTTTACTTCTTCTATCAATAAGTAGTTGATATTGTTTACTTCTTCTATCAATAAGTAGTTGATATTGTTTACTTCTTCTATCAATAAGTAGTTGAATATTATTTACTTCTTCTATCAATAAGTAGTTGATATTGTTTACTTCTTCTATCAATAAGTAGTTGATATTATTTACTTCTTCTATCAATAAGTAGTTGATATTGTTTACTTCTTCTATCAATAAGTAGTTGATATTATTTACTTCTTCTATCAATAAGTAGTTGATATTATTTACTTCTTCTATCAATAAGTAGTTGATATTGTTTACTTCTTCTATCAATAAGTAGTTGATATTATTTACTTCTTCTATCAATAAGTAGTTGATATTATTTACTTCTTCTATCAATAAGTAGTTGATATTATTTACTTCTTCTATCAATAAGTAGTTGATATTGTTTACTTCTTCTATCAATAAGTAGTTGATATTGTTTACTTCTTCTATCAATAAGTAGTTGATATTGTTTACTTCTTCTATCAATAAGTAGTTGATATTGTTTACTTCTTCTATCAATAAGTAGTTGATATTATTTACTTCTTCTATCAATAAGTAGTTGATATTATTTACTTCTTCTATCAATAAGTAGTTGATATTATTTACTTCTTCTATCAATAAGTAGTTGATATTGTTTACTTCTTCTATCAATAAGTAGTTGATATTATTTACTTCTTCTATCAATAAGTAGTTGATATTATTTACTTCTTCTATCAATAAGTAGTTGATATTATTTACTTCTTCTATCAATAAGTAGTTGATATTGTTTACTTCTTCTATCAATAAGTAGTTGATATTATTTACTTCTTCTATCAATAAGTAGTTGATATTGTTTACTTCTTCTATCAATAAGTAGTTGATATTATTTACTTCTTCTATCAATAAGTAGTTGATATTGTTTACTTCTTCTATCAATAAGTAGTTGATATTGTTTACTTCTTCTATCAATAAGTAGTTGATATTGTTTACTTCTTCTATCAATAAGTAGTTGATATTGTTTACTTCTTCTATCAATAAGTAGTTGATATTGTTTACTTCTTCTATCAATAAGTAGTTGATATTGTTTACTTCTTCTATCAATAAGTAGTTGATATTGTTTACTTCTTCTATCAATAAGTAGTTGATATTGTTTACTTATTCTATCAATAAGTAGTTGATATTGTTTACTTCTTCTATCAATAAGTAGTTGATATTGTTTACTTCTTCTATCAATAAGTAGTTGATATTGTTTACTTCTTCTATCAATAAGTAGTTGATATTGTTTACTTCTTCTATCAATAAGTAGTTGATATTATTTACTTCTTCTATCAATAAGTAGTTGATATTGTTTACTTCTTCTATCAATAAGTAGTTGATATTGTTTACTTCTTCTATCAATAAGTAGTTGATATTGTTTACTTCTTCTATCAATAAGTAGTTGATATTGTTTACTTCTTCTATCAATTTATTATTGATCATTATTTTTGCATCTTCTGTGGTTTAATTCTCCGAAAGCCATAATTTTAGTTATTTTTTCCGATATGCATACATTGTATTTACTTATTACTTCATTTAATTTACAGCGATTTGAAACTTTCTCGTATAAGACTTGAAGCATAATATTAGTCCCTTCGATTGGTTGCTGGCCAAAGGAAGGTTCGTTTGGGAACTATTAATCTAGTTATGAAACCATCCCTTGTACAAAAAAACACAGATTACGTTTATATAAACACTTTGGCTAGACCAGTGTTGACCTATGGTAGTGAAGCATGGACACTGAAAAAATAACATAAAAGCAGAATAACGGCTTGTGAAATGAGATTCACGCGCAGAACAGTGGGTTACACCAGATGGGATCGGTAAAGGAACACCGATATTTTAAAAGAATTGAAGACTACGCCAATTTTGGAATATATTAAACAGTACCAACTAAATTGGAAACACCATCTTGAAAGAATGAGTTCAAATCGGATCCCCAAAGCTGTTTATAATTATATACCAAGAGGACGAAGATCTCTGGGCCGTCCTATGAAACGCTGGAGGGAAAATTTTCTATAGGATCGTAATTGACCTTGGCCTAATACTTGGAAGGAAGGAAGGAAGGAAGGAAGGAAGGAAGGAAGGAAGGAAGGAGGAAGGAAGGAAGGAAGGAAGGAAGGAAGGAAGGAAGGAAGGAAGGAAGGAAGGAAGGAAGGAAGGAAGAAGAAGAAGAAGAAGAAGAAGATTTGAAACTCGTCATCTGTATTGTTAAAAATCAGCTGAACATCTGCGAACAATATAGTGTTCAAGGCTTTGTCATTACTTATCTAATATATAGAAATGAATGTTTGTTTGTTCGTATTTTATGCGCTGCCATACCGTTCATACGATTGTGGTGGGGATTTTTGAAAAAAAAAATGTTAAGGAGATTCCCGGGATGAACATAGGCTATAAGAGAGTTGTGATACCCAACTCCTATACCTTTAAAAATCACCCTTTGTTGTAAAAAAGTGAAAAAAGTAGCTTTTTGGAGCTTAAATGGCTTACGCTGCATAAACCACAACAAATACAAAAAATTAATGTACACAGAATTGAATATCTCAAAAGCTCTACAAAAAAATCCGCGACAGCATATGTTTATCTCTTACGGATAACTCACAATAACCATTTTCGTCTTTCATTGATGCCAAGATCGAGACAAGCACGTAGATTCCTGTGCAAGTATTCTTTTACGGATAACTCACAATAACGAATTTTGCCTTTTAGCTCATTTATGGCAAGAATATCGAGATAAGTAGATTCCCGGGCAACAGATTAGTGACGAAAGTACGTGACTGGACACCTCAGCAGAAAAGGCCATTAGGAAGACCACAATACGATGGAAGGACGTCACCATACCCCGACCTGAAGTGAATGAACACGCATCAAGCTGTCAGCTTTCTTGCGTAGAGGAAGAAGAAAAATAACTAAAATTTGAACTCTACCGGGTATCTAAACCGGATCCGCTAGTCAGGAATCAGGCATGCTACTACCTGAGTCAGCAGGACGTTATCCAGAGTTAAAAATCTTCTCCTCTCTATGTGTCCCTGTAAGGTCCTAGATTCGTATGGTATGTAAATACACACACAAAGGGAGAGGTTACACGAAGGAGAAGAAAGAAAGTATCGTAAAATATTTGTAAAGACGAGCTGTATTTTTAACATATAAATGGATACTAAGCTTCCTCTATTAAGAGCATATCTAGCGAAACATATCTCAATAGATCGTACAATTCCCTTCTGCTAATTATTTCTATATAAGGAGAGCTATTTATCCTTTGTATGATACGAATCAAGCAGTCAAATTATGCAAAACATTAATTCCTGACACTTCCAATTAAATAATCAACACTCTTAATTAGCAAGTTGCGTCACAAAATAACACAAAATAGTCAACTCAACTATCACACTTGTTGTTTAAAAAATGAGAATGGGTTATTACTTGGAAGGAATAGAATGAACTGTGGAAGTGTTGTATGTAAATGGGCTGGACATGTATTATAAATAAGACTTCAAATCTAGGAGCTGAATGATCTGGGTTATCAAGATCACAAACTGATCTCGGCTTTGATAGACTGGCTACTACATAGCAGTTTTATAGTTACTTCGGTACTTAATTATGCAGATTAATTCTCTTGGAATACTGCTACTGCATCAAATTGTATCGGTTTATAAGCATCTAATAAAATTAACCGAATCACATTCATGTTAATAAATACCGATTTAAACTTAAGATTAGCACAACTCTGTAACATATTTTAAATTCAAAAGAATTTTATTTCAAAGTTTCCCATGAATAGTGTCACTTTATAATAATAATAATAACGATAACGATGACGATGACGGTGACGGTGACGGTGACGGTGACGGTGACGGTGACGGTGACGGTGACGATGACGATGACGATGACGATGACGATGACGATGACGATGACGATGACGATGACGATAACGATAACGATAATGATAATGATAATGATAATGATGATAATGGTAATGATAATGATAATAATATTGATAATGGTAATGATAATGATAATGGTAATGATAATGATAATGGTAATGATAATGATGATAATGGTAATGATAATGATGATAATATTGATAATGGTAATGATAATGATGATAATATTGATAATGATAATGATGATAATATTGATAATGATAATGATGATAATATTGATAATGATAATGATGATAATATTGATAATGATAATGATGATAATATTGATAATGATAATGATGATAATATTGATAATGATAATGATGATAATATTGATAATGATAATGATGATAATATTGATAATGATAATGATGATAATATTGATAATGATAATGATAACATTAATATTGATAATATTCATAATAATATTAATATTAATTATAACAATAATATTAATATTCCATCCATAGTAATTCTGCCCGAAGGCAGGTCCTTCACTGCAATCATAGCATTTGCATGCTATGCTTGCAGCTTTACTAGGGAATTGTGTAGGCGTGGTAGCTTCCCGTTGCTTTCCACACCGGTGAAGGATGATGATGATGATGATAACGGTAAGGATGATAATGATAAGGATGATGGCCATATGATTTCGGGGACCATTTGGGCCTTAAAGTTTTCCTTACATTTGTCTTACAGGTGAGGAAAAACCCCGATAAAAACCTCACCCAGAAAAACTGCCCCCGACCGGGGATCGAACCCGGGCCCGCTGCGTGACAAGGCAGCACGCTACCTCGATACCACAGCGTTGGGACATATTAATAATAATAATAATAATAATAATAATAATAATAATAATAATAATGTTAATGATAATAATAATATTAATAATAATAATAATGTTAATAATAATAATAATAATAATAATAATAATAATAATAATGTTAATGATAATAATAATAATAAGGTTAATGATAATAATAATAATAATAATAATGTTAATGATAATAATAATAATAATAATAATAATAATGATAATAATAATAATAATAATAATAATAATGTTAACGATAATGATAATATTAATAATAGTAATAATAATAATGTTAATGATAATAATAATAATAATAATAATGTTAATGATAATAATAATAATAATAACAATAATGCTTCATTTTAGCTGGCAGAGTTAACGCCATGAGGCCTCCTCTTCCACTCAACCAGCAAATAGTAGAATTATACAAAAATTATATACTTATTACAATTTTATATTATTAAAATACAGACTAAACAAAATACAATAATGATATGATCTAATACTAGCTAATACTAACAAAAACGTAGAATAAAATAACATTAAAATTATATAAAATAAAGTAAGTAGCTTCTTAGATGATTATTTATAGAATGCTGTATATAGTTGTTATGCAGTTAATGTTTTCATTGTGTTGAACTTAAGATATTAGTTAATTTTTATTTAGATAATGAAAGCGATTGATGGTCCCTGACATGACTGGGAAGTGAGTTCCATGCTCTAGTCATAGATATTCGAATTTAAAATATATATTGGGTTATTTAACTATTTGGCAAAAGTGAACTGATATATTATTAGGTGGCAGTGAGTAAATAAAAAAAGTGAAGATACCTATAGCATTAAACAGCAGAACTAACTCGCTGACACTATCTACACCCTGTCCGTTCTTAAAGTGATTCTCGTCAAAACAAAACCATGCCACCTGCTCGCTTTTCACTGGTTATGGACACCGACGTACGTTGTAGAAAGGCCTTAAATTACGGCGAAAAGTAGTTCCCCTCCCTTCATAAATTAAAAGATGTCCTCTGAATATAGTTGTTATTTTTCGTGAATGAAAATAATAATGTTCAAAATATTATTCAAAGTATTACATACGGGTGATGCATTTGAGTCATGTTTCAGTCAATTCTCATGAAACAAAATGGTTGAAAGTATCGAGTCCTTCTGTTTGCAAGAGTCGTCAATCTTCCTCATCTGCCTTTCAAAAGTTGGTACAAGCACTTGTGGCGCTAATGGCGGAAGGATATTGCTTTCTACAACGTACGCGTCGGTGTCCATAACCAATGACAAGCGAGCAGGTCACATGGTTTTGTTTTTAGAGAATCACTTTAAGAGCGGACAGGGCATAAGCCCGTAGGTTCACGGCGCGTAATTATGAACTCTCCATACATACCAATCCTGAGCTAATATTTTACAAAACAATGACATTTAAAAATGGGACGGTTTATGGTAGAACAGAGGAATGGAAATACAGAGATCAAGTTCTTCAAAACGTGAAACATTTCGAATATCTTGGTACGACGTTGAAAATGAACGGAAAGTGGAAAAAACACATTGATATAGCATTATTTAAAGGGAGGGACAACTTAACAGTGTACTCGGTATTCTGGGTCGAGTGCCTGATATTCCAGTCAGCACATTAGAAAAAATGTATGGAGCTATGGTCAGGCCAGTCATGCACTATAGTAGTGAGATTTGGGGTTTCCAAAGAACGGAAATACTAAATAAGGTATATACGCATTTTCTAAAGTATATTACAGGACTTAGTAAGGCCGTTTCTAACTGTGGAATTTTATATGAATTCGGGTCATTCCAGGACGACATTAACTGTAAAATTCGTGTACTCAAATACTGGTTGCGAGTAATCCAAGGTGAACAAACAATGCTTAGAGCAATTTGCTACGACCACCAAATTAAAACATAGATGCTAAATTTTGGGCAGACGAGGTTAGGAGAGAACTCCAAAAGATTCGGATGGGCTGGATATGGGAAAAAGGGACTGAAAATCGCAAGAACGTGTGGAGAAAAATAAGAAGGAGGTACTTAGATGTATATCAACAAGATACCTACGCCGAATGTACAGGAAAACGCTCACTGTGTTTACAAAGAGACCTAAAACACGTCTGGGGAAAAGAATCGTATATACTCAACCTAGGATTTAAGGAGAGATCAGGGCTTGCTTGGTTTAGGCTAGGGGCATGGAAATTTCTAAAAATTAGCGACGATCACGATATGCGAATATGTCCAATGTGAGGGAAATTTGAAGATGAGATACATATATTAGGAAAATGTAATGATTTAGAATATTGGAGACGTCAGTTATTACCGGAAAGATTTCTAAATTCAAAATCGGGAAAGATTGGCATGCTACGAGTTATTGGTAAATCCAGAAAATTGGATAAACCTCGGTAAATTTCTGGACAAAACGCGAAAAATAAGGACAACACTCATTCATGAATAAATATATGATATCAAAATGCAATACCATTAATTATTAACAATTATATATAAATTAATTAGTGTATAATGCTGTTGTGTTATTATTTAATTGTAATATTAATGTGTTTTCTTTATGTAATTGTAATGTTAATGTTTTTTTAGTGTATAATGCTATTGTGTTATTATCTAATTGTAATATTATTGTGTTTTCTTTATGTAATTGTAAGGTTAATGTTTTTAGTGTATAATGCTATTGTGTTATTATTTAATTGTAATACTATTATTGTGTTTTCTTTATGTAATTGTAATGTTATTGCTATTGTGTTATTACTTAATTGTAATATTATTGTGTTTTCTTTATGTAATTGTAATGTTATTGCTGTTTTTGTTTATTTTTCTTTACACTAGTACCAATTATTACTTTATTGTAACGGACTGTCAACAGCACGTACGGCTTACTGCCCGCGCGACCCATATTTGTAAATAATATTGTAAATATCTTATTTTTGTCTAATAAAGTCCTACTACTACTACTACTACTACTACAATCACCCCCTGTATAATCTACTTCTCTCAAATCATTGTTAATGTTATTCTCCCACTTCATTCTTAGACTACATATCAGGCGCTTTCTTTTTGGTATTACTATACGAGTTTCCATGCCCGTCTTCCATTACACATTTATACCACATGTCCTGTCCATATCAGTCTACGGGACTTTATTGTTTTTATTATAGCTATCTTAAGACTTGCATGGAAGGTTCTTGTAGGAAAGCCAGAGGGAAAACGCCCAGTTGGTAGACCAAGAATGAGGTGGGAGAATAACATTAACTATGATTTGAGGGAAGTCGATTATACAGGGAATGATTGGAAAGTATTAGCTCAGGATAGGGATGTATGGAGAGCGTATGTCCGCGCGGCCATGAACCTACGGGTTCGATAGTGCCAATGAGTAAGTAAGTAAGTATAGCTATCTTATCTGGTTGCCCATAAATATTATATAGCTCACTCTTATGTTGTCTTCTCCATTCGGCTGTGTTTTCATCTCTCCTTTGTCCAGAATTTTTCTTAACTTTATTCTCAAATGCTCGTAATCTTTTCCCCTCCCTTAAAGAAAGAGTCCATGTTTCGCATCCATATAACAGGGAGAATAAGTTTTATATATTTTCAGTTTAACGTTTTTTTAGAGAAGTTGAGACAAGAGTCCATGAAATGTATAACAGCAAGCATTTCAAGAACTGAGCCTATGTATGGCCACACGTAGAGACATACTATTAAATAGGAATGTAAAGTTTACAGAAAATGAAATAGTAATCCAATTCAAATACTTTGGAAAGATAACGAACAGTAAAGAGGCGCAGAAAGTAATTAAAGAATGTTCAACCGTGGAACCCATGTCATTGAGTATTACAGTGATTTATTCGAAATTCTATAAAATTCATGTTTAAATAAAATATGTAAAAATGAAGATTGTTCCAGTTATATGGATGCGAAACATAGTCACTTATTTTAACAGAAAATATTACGAGTAATGAGAATAAAGTGCTTAATAAAATATTTGGACCAAATATAGACGGACAAGTGGATGGAGAAAACGAAGTAATGGTGGCCATGATATTTACGGAAAATCAATTGCAATAATAACATAAGAATAATTAAGTCCCTCAGGGGTCCTCATCTAGGGGATATGTGGATGGCGACCACAAGGTGCCCAAGCCGAGAAAAACATTTCTTCCACTTACTTGTGTTTTGCACTCTTTTAACTTTACTATCTAACCTCACTTGGTTAACTCTTGTTTTTCGACCCCGTCGCTATTAGGGCATCCGAGGGTTAGGGAGTCTTTCCTTTCTTCCATTTCTTCTTTCCTTTATTTTCTTTTCTTCTCCAGAAAAGCCTGACCAGAGGCTATAAGATGGCAGGCCCATCACTGGTCTTGCCTTCCTTTGGCCAGCAACCAATCGAAGGGACTATTATTATGCTTTCAAGTCTTATACGAGAATTTTCCGGAAGCTGGAGGGAAAATTTTCTATAGGATCGTAACAGGCCTTGGCCTAATACTTGGAAGGAAGAAGAAGAAGAAGTATTGTAGGACTTGTGGCACGGATTCAGAAAAAAAGAAGAAACAAAAACATATTGTAAGGGACCAAAAGGAAATCGCCCAGTTGGTAGGCTAAGAGGGAAGTTGGAGAATTGATTAATTAAGATTTGAGAGAAGTGAATTTTACGGGGAACGGTCAGAAAATATTAGTTTAAGTAAGTTATGAACCTTTGGGTTCGATGTAACACTGAGTTCATTATCAAAATAGTTTGGTTTATTTTAGACAAAGAATTGTTTACCATGATTGAATATAACTATGTTCTCTTATTATTTTCAAAGTTCTAGATTTTTTCCATCTGGCGAAAAAAAACCTCTTCTTCTTCTTCTTCTTAAACATGATTTGTAGGATTTTCATCCTGTTTATTTCCAAAATCACTCCTCGGAGGAAGACGTATTGGATGTGCATTCACTGTCTATCCATCTCTTGGCTGGTCTTCCCCTTGTTCTTCTCCCGTACATTGTTCTATCTTCTTTAGCTCTTTTTTGCAAGTCGGTTGTCTTCCATTCTTTCTATATGACCCTTCCAATATTTTCGTCTATCTATAATAAATTTGTTTATGTCTTGAATATGACATTTGTCCCTAATTTCTGTGTTGCATATCTTATCAAATAATGTTTTCCCCTGAATAGTTCTTAAGATTTTCATTTCACACGTGCTTATTATTTGTTTGGTTTCTGTTGTATCAGCCCTAGTTTCTGCTCCATATACGATAACTGGTCGAACTATAATTTTGTATAAGCGGGTTTTGTTTTCTATTGACACATGTTTGTTGCGCCAAATTAAATCTTTAATATATCCTGATATTTGTGCTGCTTTATCAGCTTGTTTCTTTACTTCCTTTATTAAATTTTTAGTGTTTGTTATTCATACACCTAAATAATTAAATTCTGATACTTGTTCTAGTCCCGAGCCGTAGCCGAGCGGTTAAGGTAGGAAGCCTTGGCGCAGAGCTACGGGACTGGCGCTGGTTCAAGTCTCCATGGGGGAAGAAATTTTCTCATGGTATTTCGGCAGTATGGGACCGGTGCCCACCCAGCATCGTGAGGCAATTGGGTAGCTACAATAAGTAGCGGCTCCAGGTTGAGGAACCAGCTATAACGGCTGGGGAACTCGACATGCTAACCACATGTCATCCCTACACTGGCTGTTGATCATCTACCTCTGTGATTGACACATGTGGATGTGAAGGGCCAGCAGCCGGCTGGTAAAAGGGCAACCGCTGAAAAGTGGAAAGACCCTCAATCGGAATACTTGTTCTATAATTTTTCTTTCCACTTTTCCACTTCTAATTTGCATCTTAGAAGTGGAGCGGGCTAGCAATCCACTACAAGGTGTATCTTATACATTACCCGCAGCCCAAAAAAAAAAAAAAACTAATCTATAAATATGCTTGGTATACAAATATTTGAAAATATACTTCATCCATTTCATTTGTAGCACAACTTTATTTCTGGAGTTGAGAGGCAGAATAGAATAAGACCCATCTCATTCGCCGGTCTTCTGAGGATACATAATGATATGACAGGCCATATGGAGAAATGGTCGATATACAAGCATTTGCATCCATCTACCCATGCTATGGTTGTACAGCCTGAGTCAAGCCCTTGCCTCCACAATCCTCTACCATTGTTCCTGTTCCTTGCCACCTTATTTAAATTCCTTACTCCCAGAAGTGCAGTGAGGTGTGCACGAACTGAGACTTATGATTTTTTTTCCCCTTCAGTAATGATGGTATTGACTGGATTAACATTTTTTATCAATGCCTCCAGATTATATTTATGCCATTGGCGGAATTGTAATGCACTTCTTAAGTTGGGGAGCCTGGAAGCCGGAGTTACGTTACCCCGATGATATGATAGGTGATGAATGATAACACTGGTCAACGCGATTTTTGTCTCATGAGAACCAATAGTTATACCTAATGTAGCTTTTTACCGTGTTTTGAAATATGTATTCGGAATTTCTCCTCACCCACAGATTGTTTTATTTCAATTTCAATTAATGGATTTAAATAATTATTTTTTAAATAAACGTTTTATCGTCCATTTGTGCATTGTAAAATAAAACCAAATAAGCTAACTCGGGAGATTGCAACTATGGAAAAGAGATATCAAGGCAAATGGAATCCTAATATGCTGGCCGATTATTGTTGGACCATCAAGAGGGATGCTCCACAGGCGAAATATAGCAGGAAATCGTCATTTCTTACTTTCAAGGCGAGTGTGAATGTTCGAATATTGTGTAGTTACGAATGTAGAAAGTATTAAAGTGTTTGAAATTATAAATGTCTGTCTCTCGGAAACCTTGCATGATGGAGAAACACCGTTATCATATTTGAATTCAGTAGAAAAAATACTATTAGAATCACATATTTTTCTTTCTGTGACAAAAAAAAAAGTTTATTTTTTGTTGCTCAATGTCATGATAGTATTGACTTCATTAACATTTTTTATCAATGCCTCCAAGTTGTCCTTATGACATTTCTCGTATTCTCTCTTGACATTGGCGGAATTGTAATCCACTTCTTAAGTTGGGGAGCCTGGAAGTCGGAATTACGTTACCCCGATGATATGATAGGTGATGAATGAAAATGGAAGCGCAGGGAGAGTTCTTAACACTACATTTAACCCGAATTCAGATCATGGACGCCACAGTAATAATTCCCTTTACGGAAAAATGTCTGTGATCTGACCGGGAATCGTATCTGGGCCCTCATTAACTGTAGTCTGAAGCTCTGATCACTAGTCCATTAGGCTGGTCAAATGATTCGTCATAATTTTAGTTTAATTTTGTATAAATATTATATATATATTAGGAATATCTCTACAATAGAGTAGTTTTCCTGCAACCCATTGTAAATTTTACTCATTCATAAATCCCTGTCCTGTGCATCACTCACTGTTAATCCTCTCGACACCAAACTCCTATGCATTTCTTTAATCCACTACTCTTTTAGTCTCCTCTTTCTTCTGTTGCCCTCCACTTAAAAATTTAATATCAACTTAGGTATCCTGTTATCTGACATCTTCTTTACGTGGCCAAACTATTTCAGTCTTCTTTCTTCAATGACATTATGGAACATTTTTTACAACATCCATTATTTCTCTGGTTTTAGTTTTTATAGTTTTGATGATCTTGTAGAAGATTTCCGGGCTGTTGGCCGTGGTCTTGAGGCTTGTATTTCCCCGACGTTTCGCCAGAGACTGCGTCCGGCATCCTCAAGGGTTGTCTTGAGACTGACAATTTTGTCGACTACCTGCCCTATTTATACATTTATCCGCGAAACGTCGGGGAACTACAAGCCTCAAGACCACGGCCAACAGCCCGGAAATCTTCTACAAGATCATCATAGTAACTCCGGCCGTGAAAGCCTAAGTCAATATATTTTATAGTTTTGTTCTTCTTGAATCTCTAGAAGCCCTCTTAAAGTCCACATCTGTCATCAATAGTTTATGTGCTTAATTTCCATCTTCGGCAGGTTGAGCTTCTGCTACTCGTTGTTGTTTACGATGATGTATACTCCAACTGTTTATAGCAGCAACAGTTGGAGTATACGTCATCGTAAAGAACAACAACGAGAAGCAGAAGCTCAACCTGCCGAGGATGGAAGTTAACTTCTGCGCTTAATGTCCATATTTTCTATATTAAAATGTTTTCGCTGATGGAGAGATAGAGAAGGCCTTATGGCCTTAAATCTGCCAGTTTAAATGAATTATTATTATTGCTGCTGCTGTTTTGTTCATTATTTTTCTATTGTTTTTCTCCTCTATCTTCATTTTTTATTTAGCTTGTTATCCTTGTATTGCAATTTATAGATCTACATCTTTCCAGACCTATAATACCTACCTAGGTAGTACTTATTTATTACATTATTCAATGTTATTCTGTTTACTTCCATATTTTCCTGATAATATAACTTCTTTATAATTATACGTATTAAGTGTTTATATATTTAACTTGTTTTTATACCTATGCTTTCCTTTGCCTTTTTTGTATGGTAATTTATTATATTGTTTATCTTATCCTTTTCTCCATATTCATGCATTTTTAATCTAGTGAACATTCCTTTGATTTGTCTAATTACCTGTAGATATTATCATATTCTTTATTCGTAATTTAACTATTATCTTAACTTATTCACTTATCGACTCTCTCCTCCTGCTATCAAACCTCTTTATCGATACTTATCTATATCAGATATCAAAGTAGAATTTTCTACGTTTAGTTAAGGTAGTTGTGGTGTAAGCATACCATTACTTGTTTAATAATGCTTGTGTTGTATTCTTCATAATGATCACGGTACATGGTTAAGCCGGTGTTTCCCAATTACAAGATTAAAATAAATTCTAGCTGTCCCAGTTTAATGTACGACCGTTATCTGAAACCTGAAACCGCCGAAACTATAATGTGTGAATAAGAAGTGGGTCCTTTTCTCAATGGCGATGGAATGGTAATAGTGGAATTTGAGACATTTCCAAGTGATGTAAAAGTTATTGTTAGTTGCTCCTTATGTAAATTAACTTTAGGTTATTTTACAATTTACACAGGCAATAAAATTACGTTTTTTTCCCCTCTGTAATTGCAAGACGAGATATATATTTTAACAAACTTAATCGTGAATAATGAGGTTCTAAGACTTTTATGTTCATAGTTTTTATTCTTATTCTCCGTCTTCTTCTTATTATTATTATTTTTTAAAATAGAAATGGATTTTTGGAGGCGATCGACAAGAATTTCAAGACGGGATAAAGTCAGAAACATCACAATAAGGGAAATTATTCAAGTTAAGAAAATAGAAAAATACACAAACATTTGAAATAATATGAACACCTCATAAGAATGAAAGAAGATAGAATATGAAAAATATACTTTATTGGTTAGCTAATGGAAGGATTGGAAGAGGCAGAACTAGAGAACGTTTGATTGATGGACAGGGAGGAAGTATGGAAGCTAGAGATTTGAGGGAATAAGATGCTTTAGACAGAAACCTCTAGCGACATATCACTTTGGGTTTAAGAAGAACCACTGTATTGTGGAATATTCCTATTTAAAAATAGTATTATTGCTATTATTATTATTATTATTATTATTATTATTATTATTATTATTACTTACTCACTGGTACTATCGAACCCGTAGGTTCATGGCCGTGCGGACATAAGCTCTCCATACATCCCTATCTTGCGATAATGTTTTCCAATCATTCCCTGTATAATCTACTTCCCTCAAATCATAGTTAATGTTATTCTCCCACCTCATTCTTGGTCTACCAACTGGGCGTTTTCCCTCTGGCTTTCCTACAAGAAGCTTCCATGCAAGTCTTTCATTCCCCATACGTGTAACATGTCCTGCCCATCGCAGTCTACGAGACTTAACTGTTCTTATTATATCTGGCTTCCTATAAAGACCATGTAATTCATTGTTATGTAGTCTTCTCCATTCACCTGTCTGTTCATCTCTCTTTGGTCCAAACATTTTCCTGAGTACTTTATTCTCAAATACTTGTAATCTGCTTTCCTCCCTTAAAGTAAGAGTCCATGTTTCGCACCCATATAATATAACTTGCAGAATAATAGTTTTATATATTTGCAGTTTAACGTTTTTTTAAAGGAGTTGGGACGTCAAGAGTCTCTGCAATGCATAATAGCAAGAATTTCCAGAATTGAGCCTACGTTTAATTTCTTTGTGCGTCTCATTCCTATTTGTGATTATTGTTCCTAGAAACACATTTGTTATTCATAGACCTAGATAAGGCATTTGATCGAGTAAACAGGGAAATATTGTGGAATATCCTAAAAGAAAAAGGCCTCCCTATTCAGATTATAGAAACTGTTAAGAGCTTGTACTATGGAACAAATATTTGTATTAACCCTCAGTTGACTAAAAATAAGACATTTTTTTCAAATAAACCAAGGAGTACGACAAGGGTGTTCACTCTCACCTATATTATTTAATATTTATATGGACGATATCCTAAAAGAATGGAAGAAGGTTTTAACTAATAAAGGAATATTAATTGATAATAAAGATAAAATAAATGCTTTATTATTCGCTGACGATGTTGTACTTTTAGCAGAATCTGAAAATGAGCTCCAAATGTTAGCATATAAATTTAAATTAATAGCCAATAGATATAATTGTAAAATATCAATAAATAAGTCAAAAGTAATGGCATTTATTGGTAAATATGGAATTAGATCAAAAATTGTACTGGATAACAAAATAATAGAACAAGTATCACATTTCCAATATTTAGGATGTGATATAACTTATAGAGAAAATAAAGACATAGAAAATAAGGTAAATAAATTTCAGGCTATTTGTGGAACCATTAAAAGAACCTTAGGTCGGAAAACAAGGAAAGATACGAAACTTAAATTATATAAAACAATGGCTGTTCCTTTGTTGTTGTATGGAAGTGAAAATTGGATAATGAAATCAAGGGATAAAAGCAGGATACAGACTGCGGAAATGCTATTTTTACGTAATGAGAAAGGATGCACAAGAGCGGATAGAATACGGAATGAAACTATACGAGAAGAATTAAATATATATAAAATTGCGGATAAAATCAGCGAAAATAATAAGAAATGGACAGAACACTTAATGAGAATAAACAACGAAAGAATACCAAAAAGAACCTTCCAGTATAATCCCAGAGGAACAAGAGATGTTGGCCGACCACGCAGAAGATGGACTCCACTTTTAAGTTCGCCGGAACAGGCTTGTAGTAGAAGAAGAAGAAGGTATTTGAATTCAGCCACTTCCTCAAAATTTCCCTCATTCGTCATTAGCTCTCCATTTCCATTATATAATGTATTTCTATGTGTGACCATATATTTAGTTTTATTGATATTTACTTCCAGTCCTAATTTCTTAGTGTTACTCAATAGTGTGTGCGTGTTGTCCTTTAGTATCTCCTCGCTATCGGCCAATAGTAGTACATCATCAGCATAAACTAACAGCTTATTAATACCATTGAGTTGTAAGCCGTCCTCATTCTCTAAAGATTTAATGGCATGCTCTAGTACAAAATTAAATAGTAGAGGAGATAGTGCATCCCCTTGCTTCAACCCATTCTGGATTTCAAAAGTGTCTGAATACTATTTGCCTACACGCACCCTACTCTTTGTGCCATTTAGACACATTCATATAAGTCTAACTAACTTCTTAGGAATTCCGAACTCCAGCAGGATACTATATAACTTCTCCCTCTTAATTGAATCATAATTATGCTTTTTTGAAGTCTACGTATAGTTGACGTACAGTACCATTATATTCCCATTTCTTTTCCAAAATCTGTCTTATACTAAAAATCTTATCTGTTGTAGACCTGTTTCTTCTAAATCCACACTGATGATCTCCTAGAATGTCATCAATATAGGGAGTAAGTCTGCTTAATAATAATAATAATAATAATAATAATAATAATAATAATAATAATAATAATAATAATAATAATGCTTTATTTTAGCTGGCAGAGTTAAGGCCATAAGGCCTTCTCTTCCACTCAACCAGCGAATAGTAAAATTATACAAAAAATTACATACATATTACAATTTTAAGATATTAAAATACAGACTAAACAAAATACAAAGATGATGTGATCTAATACTAGCTAATACTAACAAAAACATAGAATATAATAAAATTTAAATTATGTAAAATAAAGTAAGTAGCTTCCTAAATGACTATTAATGGAATGCTCTATATAGTTGTTATGCAGTTAATGTTTTCATTGTGTCGAACTTAAGATATCAGTTAATTTGGATTTAAATAATGATAGCGATTGGCAGTCCCTGACATGACTGGGAAGTGAGTTCCAGGCTCTAGTCATAGATATTGTGTAAGATTCAGAGTATAGACAGGTCCTGTGATGTGGTATCAAAAGTAAAGAAGAGTCTTGTGATCTTGTTCCTAAATTGTGATGAGCCGATAAATTTTGAAAACGTGTTGTTAAATAACTTGGTAAATATGTGTGCAGAATTTGGAATAGTAAGGTATGTGAATGTAAAGTTCTTCTGTCATTTAGGCGTAGCCATGATAAGACCTGAAATGAAGGAGACACGTGGTCATAACGACGGAGATTGAAGATAAATCGAATACACGCATTATGAGCACGCTGTAGTCTGTCAGATAGATCAGTTGTCAGATTAGCCAGTAATATGTCGCAGTAGTCGAAGTGTGGCATTATAAGAGTCTGTACAAGTATTTGTTTTAATTTTGTAGGAAGGAAGTTTTTAAAACTATTTAGGGAGTGAAGAATTGAGAACACTTTCTTGCAGGTATTATTCACCTGGATTTTCCAGTCTAGGTGTTGGTCCATGTAAATACCCAGATTTTTTACTACTGAGCTGTAGGGGATGTTTTTGTCATTTAGGAGAATGGTAGGGATATTTTCTTAATTTATAATGCTTTGGATTCACCGATGTCTTATAATTATGCACTGTGTCTTGTCAGCATTTAGATTAAGTCCATGTTTCTTCGACCATTGGGAAATTGAGTCTAGGTCACTATTTAATTTGTCTAGTGTGTCATGTACATCGTCAGGATGGGAGTGAATGTAAATTTGCAAATCGTCAGCATATAGGTGATGTCGACAATAGGTAAGTCTAGTGGATATATCGTTAATATAGATAGAGAATAGAAGTAGTCCTAACACTGAACCTTGTTGGACGCCACCCTTTAGTGATAGCCAGGATAAGGAAAGTTCTGCATTGGATACACATTGCTGGCGATCATGAAGATAGGATCCAAGCCAGTTAACAGCAGTTACTAATATATTTGTTAGAATTTTGTACGAAGTTGAAGGTAATGAGATGCCCCTGTAGTTGTTGCAATCAGTTTTATCTCCTTTCTTATAAATTGGTACGATAATTGATTCTTTCTATTCATCTGGAAGAGCTTCTTTTTCCCAAATCATACTAAGCAACCAGCGTATTATTATTATTATTATTATTATTATTATTATTATTATTATTATTATTATTATTAAAGTAAACAAAATGCCTTCGTCAAGGTTGTAGCATACATCCACATTATTTAAAATATTTATACATAAAGTACTGTCAAACTGGAGAAAAAGTTTTCAGGAATGGGAGTACCAATTGGAAATGGATCAACAGATACAATATATACACTAGTATTTGCTGATAACTAGATAATAATTGCTCAAGAATATGGAGACATGGAGTATATAACCAGAAAATTATTGGACGATTACGATAGCTGGGATTTGAAAACAAATTTTAAAAAAATTATATGGGATGTGGAGCAGAAACCGAAGATTTAATATTAGATGATCAGACGTTGTATTTAGAGGATGTGAAGAATTTGAGTATCTGGGTGTAAAAGTAGATAAAAAATGGATAATAAAGAGAGTGATATTAAAAACAGACTAAGTAAAAGTAGAGCAATAACAGCCATGATAAATGGAGTCCTATGGAACAGACATATAACTAGGATAAAATACGTTACAAGTGCATAATTGAATAGTGAGGAGTACTGTTACATATGGAGTTGAAGTTTGGAAATTCAACGAAAACTTAGAACAAAACTTATGTCGATAGAAATGGATTTCTTGAGGAGAGCAGCAAGATGTTCAAAATTAAAAATTAGAAAAAAAAAAGAATACTATCATACGAGAAAAAATGAATATTAAATATTCAATAGTGGACTATATAAGATACAAACAATTAAATTGATATGGGCACGTACGACGAATGCAAGAATAAAGGTTACCCAGAAAAACATTGGAATGATGTCCAGCTGTTAGAAGAAGAAGGAAAGGAAGACCTCGAAACCGTGGATGCGAGAAGTAGAAACTGGAATGAGATCAAGAGGACTGGAGGACATGGAGTGGATGGATAAAGACGAGTGGAGAAGGAAAATGAAATTTTAGGCACAGAAAGATGAGTAAACATTGAAAATCTGTAAATAAATAAATAAATATTATTATCATCATCATCATTATTATTACTGTGGATGGATTATGTGAAGGTCATTACTTTCAACATCTGTTATGATGTAGATAAGCCTAATGTAAGCTGGTACAGTACTAATCTGTAATTTACCACTGTAGGTAGTGCTCCATACCAATGACTTACCGGTCCTGTACGTGTAACTCTGACGGAAGGGTACCAATACTCACCTAGTCCAAGGTCGCCGCAGAACGGGAACGGTCCGGCCTAGCTACGAACGCATTGTATCAGCCTCATGGGCTAGTGTCAGCGTTTCTGGCTACTGTTCATGAGGTCCCGAGTTCCATTCAGTCAAACCATAGGAATTTTCCTTAAAGGGAATTATGCCCATGGTTTGGAATTTAGGTTAAGTTTAGGTTAAGAACTCTCCTGGCGCTTCATTATCATTTATCACCCATCATATCATCGAGGTAACGGAACTCCATCTTCTAGGTGCCCAACTTCAGAAGTGGGTACAATTAAACCAATGCCAGGAGAGAATCCAGAAATGTCGAAAAGACAACCTGGGGGGAATTGAATAAAAAAAACTTTCAATCTGTATATTTAATTTAAATTAAATACGATTTTAATATAATAAACAGTCATTCTAATGGAAGTCCTGGAGTTTTACTATGTACATCGTTTTTTTTTTTTTTTCAATAGTAACAGAGTAATATTGTATGAATTTCGAGTCATGTAACATTACAATTCTGTAAAGTAATTGAGAAAGCATGCAGCCCGTCCCAGCCACGAACGTCCCCCCCAGGTCTGAATCTTATTTCATTCGCCAATTTTGTGGTTTGATTCATTTGCATTAATTTATCTTGATACGACAGGCCACTTTGTTTTCATTTCCAAGAACTCACAATGAGATGAACAAGGGACAGTCAAAATCCCACGATAATTTGTATGATATTAACACTATTATTATATAATTATTTTATTTACTGTACTTGCACTATTAGGAGATAGCGAGGAGATTCACGCACACTCTATTGAGTAACAATAAGAAATTGGGATTAAACATCATCTTCTTTAGTAGGCGACTACAATCTCATTGAAGTTTTGGTCTCCTCAACAATTTTTCTCCACCTAGATCTATCCTGATACAGACTGGCCAATTTCCAATTTTCATTTCTAATATATCTTTTATAACATCATCCTGCCATCTGTTTTTTGGGCGTCCAGCTGTTCTGGTGCATATTGGTTTCCATTTGTATGGATCTAACCATAGTAGATATCTAGGACCCAAATTATATAATGGATTAATTAGATCCAATCCAGAACTAAGTAAACTAAACACAGCTAGTTTTAAAAAGCAATTGAACTAATAATTTTTAATTAATTAGGTGAATAAAATTAATCATTTGAATATTTTTAAATAATAAATATAAAGCATCTATTTTTGCTTATATTATTATAAATCAATATATAACTAATTACTTTCTTCTGTATTATTGGTTATAATCCATTACATTATATGGTTTTATATTATTTTATGTATATCATTCTCCATTCCATTAATTCTCTTGTTAGAATAAGTCTTATTCCCAATACATTATTATTTTTTATTTGTATGTGCCATAATTTATGTAAAAATGAAACTGGCCCCAACTTTAAATGTATATATTCTATTTGTATTATTCATGTAACTGAACTGCACCCGAACACGAGCACTTGCTCATTCGGGTGTCAATACTGTGTATAACATTTATTTGTAAATAAAATTTATTCTTATTCTTACAAGCTGGTCTTCCTCCATTGTATTTATATGTCCAAACCAGCGAAGTCTTTGAGCTTTAATGTGGTTTATTACATTTTTATTTCGTATTAGATTATTTAATTCAGAGTACATTCGTATACGCCATGTGCCATCGCTTTCTCTAATTGGTCCAAAAATTCTCCGTATGATCTTCCTTTTAAAGATTAATAGTTTTTGTTTATCAGACTCCTTTAGTACCCATGTTTCACAGCCATAAGTTACAATCGGTCTTATTACTGTATTGTACAGTTTAACTTTAGTTAATCTGGAGACAAGTTTACTTTTGAATGGTATTCTATTTGCGTAGTAAGCTTTACTGCCCATAAAAATTCTTTCACCAATTTCTTTCTCTATATAGTTTTTTTCCATTTCCATATGATCCAAGATATTTGCATGATTTTATTTCTTCTATATTTGTATCATTGATGTTCAGATTGCTTATTTTTACATTTCTTGTTGTACATTTTAAGTATTTTGTTCTGGAATTGTTTATTATTAATCCATATTCAACTGATTTTTCTTTCGGGATTGAACGTCAATAAAACTAAATATATATTCACACATAGAAATACATTTTATTTTTACCGATGGCACAGGGTTTTCCTTTAACGTATTTGGACTTAAATAAATACACTGATGTTATGTAAAGTTTTTCTTTTCACTTTATTTTCTTCTCACGATTATCACTAAATTTTCAATCGCAATTTTATCTTACAACTATTCTTCTTTTAAATTTTATCAGATAATCACTTATCACACAATTACAGACAAAGTAGTTCCTCACAGTTTCACTTACAATTTAACCTCTCGCTGCCAGGCACAAGACTGGGGGTCGCTCCGCTCTCACCACAATTTATAGGCGAGTAGAGGAAATTTCCAGGTCCTTGAACGAGATGTTTCGACATGGAATCCTCCCATCTTCCGATGTTTCTCGAATGGGAGAATAGACGTTTGTAGAACTCTGTGGCTCATTATTCTAGAAATATTGGTGGACCCTCGACTCGCGATTGGCCACTCACCAATCCAATCCACCAATGCGAGGCTTCTCTCACCGGCCCGCGCAGTTTAAACGGCGCTACTACAACGCGTCACAGTATAATAGAAATGAACAGTTAATAACCATATGACTGGAAAACATTAGCTCAGGATAGCGATGTATGGAGAGCTTATATCGGCGCGTATATAAAACTATAGGTTCTATAGTGCCTGTGAGTTAGTTATATTATTATTATTATTATTATTATTATTATTATTATTATTAAACGTTTTACAATCCAAGTTTCTATGCTGAAAACTATTTTATTTTATTTTCTTCTTCAAATGCAATTCAATGTATCGGCGGTGCGTTCTTTGCCTCGCACGTCTAGGGACGATACCCTCAGTAGACGTCGCAGAGGACACAAAACCGTTGCGCACGTCCATGGGGCTTATCCGTTTGGGAAATCACTGAGAAACATTCGGCACCTCACTATTCGAAACATGAAGGCAAAAGCCATGCGAGAATATGGATACACAGTTTATGAGGAAATTTATGGTGTGGCCACTGATGAGAGTAATAGACGAATATATATTATTGCATTTAGACCATCTTCTAAAATTGGTGTGATATTAGAACCCACAATTCGTTTTGAGACTCATAGTAGCCAACCTGAGGAAGTTGACTCTGAAAAGAAAGCCATATATGAACCAATAGTTGACTATTACAAAGATAAATACCAATTAGATAGTACTGCCACAGGATTGATGATGGGAGCAAGAGGTACTATACCAGGATTCTTAGCTAAATTTTGGAATTTCTTTAGAGTGTATATTTCTAAAATTGCCATCGCTGCCATTAGAGGATCAATTTCAATTTTAAGAAATCATCTTTACAAAATTTATATTTTATAGAATATGCTTCAATTACAATATGAAATTTTTAATGTATTTATAAAATGTATTTCATCAATTTTGAAAAGTAATTGTCTTTATCAATCTGTCCATGTTAGAATCCTCTAATGAGGAAAGTTTTATATAATATAAATTCCAATCCACTTCTTGTAATCCTTTTTTCCTTCATGGCATTAGTAACATTCCCTACAATGTTTTCCTCGATAATCTCTTTTTCCTCCTTCTTTTTTCTATTCAAGCACCAGTTTAGGAATGAATTATTTCCTGTGATATTATTTTCACGTGCCAGTACCATTTAAATTGTTTATAAATAATAAATACTACAGAATTCTTAATATTTTCAAGAAATGCTATAAAAAATTGACAAATTTATTTCTTTATTTCTGACCAAATGTTGATTATCCGGATAAATATGACATATATTAATTTAGTACAATTCTATGTACGATTTTATTTGAGAGAAGACCTCATTTAAAGGAAGAAGTTACTTGTTAGTACACAAGTAAATAAAATACATTGATTTAAAATGTTCATATCTACCTTATTGGCACTATCAAACCCGTAGGTTGATGTCCTGAGCTAAAATTGTCCAATTATGCCATGTATAGCCTACCTCTCTCAAATCATGATTAATGCTATTCTCCCATCTAGCTCTTGGCCTACCTACTGGGCACTTTCCCTCTGGTTTTGCTACAGTTTCCATCCCACACTTTCAGTCCCCATTCGTGCCCCATGTTCTTCTCATCACTTATACCATTATCATAAGTAATGCCACGAGTGAGGAGTGAATTTATCTAGAGAATTTGGAAATCAAGAGTGGCATTTGTTAGGACTATTTAACGAATAAAATTAAGATGTTTACTCACAAATCATTATTTAAATATAGTTATTTTAAAACATTTATATATTTAACGTAAACGGCAATGTTTGAAAACAAATGAGGAACGTTTGGTACGTTTCATTTGCTTATTTTGTTCATCACTGCAGCCAGATCATATTATTTATTGCCAAAGGATCGCAATATTGTTAGAATGAACTCTAGTGAAGAAATTTGTAACCAACATTATAGGCATTAATTAATTTCTGATGTCCTATGATGTAGGCCTATATATGTCAATTATATTTTTCTGCAACGTCATTTCCTGGAAAATAATTCGTTTAAGAAAGTGCAAACAGCGGTTTCTTATTTTTGTGGTATAATCTAGTGCTACAAATTTTTTTATATTATCTACCTCATGCACTGTCTGCTGATATTCATGCACTATATGTACAATCGGTAGCCGTATTTCTTGGAGAGCCAATCACTGCAAAATAATGCTATGACCTATTCAGAATGTTAAAAAGGAGGTGCTTTCTTTAATATGGTGGACTTTAGTTGATAAATCCGAGTCGAAACACGACTGTGATTGGTTGTAAATAAAAAATCATTGTAACGTGATTGGTCATTGACTCCCATTTGGGGCATGAGTTAGTCATTATAATTTGTTTTTCATAAAGATCATATAGCTCAATGTTATGTAGTATTTTCCATTCATCTGTCACATCATGTTCATAGGTAAAAAATTCTAAAATATAAAATATAATCTTTAGATATGATTAATTAAACTATTTATAATTTTGATATAATTTGATGTAATGAAAATGATTGAAATTTTGAATTTACATTTCAGTTGGAGACGCTGATTAACAGACATAAACTGCTGCTCTAAGGTAAGTGATTCTCTTCTAATATGCTGCATTTGTATCTCTTAATTTTGGAAATTATTAATCTCTCAAGATATTCTTATGTCGTCGTCCATTAAATCCGTCCGGCTGAACACTGAGAGAGATGAGTTTGGAATGGCATTTTGGGGAAATGAACATATAAGATCAAAAATCATAATAGACAACAAACCTCTGGAACAAGTAACAAATTTGAATTATTTGGATGTAATTTTACTATCAACACAAAACCTGAAAGAGACATAAATTTGAAACTGTCGAAATTTCAAATGATGTGCGGAACTATACATAGAAAATTAAAGAACAAAACAAGCAGAGATACTAGATTGAAGTTTTATAAAACACTGGAAGTTTCTGCATTACTTTATGGGAGTGAAAGTTGGTTAAAATCCAAAAAAATTACAAAGTTGAATACAAAGCGTAGAAATGAACTTCCTTAGAAGAACAAAAGGCTGCACACGATTGGATGGGATAAAGAATGAAGATATAAGGAAGGAATTAAATTTATATCCACTGAATGATAAAATCAAGGAAAGTAGAGATAAATGCTTTAGACGCGTAGAAAGAATGAATGTAACAAGATTACGAAAGGCAGCATTTAACTACAAGCCAAGAGGTTCATGGAATATAGGAAGGCCAGTGAAAATATGGACATAACTGTGAGGTGGAACATACCATTTGTCCAGCCCGAGAAGTGAAGAACAAGAAGAAGTCTTGTCCACTTAAAAAGTTACTAAATGTATTTATGGTGAAAAGACAAATACGATAATTATATGATTATTATTTTCAAATATTTTCCTATAGAGGGGTACTTAAGAAGCTAAAGAGCAGGAAAAAATTCTATACGGAATAATTTAGAGATATGAATCTAATATATAATAATATAAAATGAAAACAAAAGATCCTGTCAGAAGTAAAATTGTACTGGATAATAAAATATTGGAGCAGGTGAATAATTTTACATATCTAGGATGCAATATCTCATATGAAGAAGAAAAGGACGTAAATGCAAAAATATCTAAATTTTTAAGAATTTTAGGGTTAATAAATTCTATCTTCAAGCCACAGTTAGTCCAAGAGCATTCGAGATTAAATGTGTATAAAACACTGGCTCTTGCATCTCTGTTGTATGGTAGCGAAGTATGAACGTTGAAACAGAAGGATATACAGAGACTTAGATCTGCTGAAATGAGATACCTTCGGAGGACTGCAGGATACACACTACTAGATCACAAAAAAATGAAAACATCTTAGAAGACTTACACATGGAACTTTTAGAAAACAAAATTTCTGATTATAAGTCAAGATGGATGCAACATGTTCATCGAATGGAAGATCACAGGATACCCAAACACATGTTAAGATATCAACCTGCAGGAAGAAGAAGACCAGGTCGTCCACTCAAAAGACTTTTGGATGGTGTTTCTCTTGAGGCCGAAACAGGTCAACAAATGGCCTAAATTCGTGAATGTACTATGATAATGATGATGATGATGATGAAAAGGAACATATTATACCGCTGTTGTTTTGGAGTGCTGTCGCTGACTCGTATGCAGTGGGCCAGGGTTCGATCCCCGCTTGGGACCAAGTTTACTTGGTGATGGTTTATTATAAATAGTATATAAAGGTGGAGTTTTTTTCCGTTTAGTATTGTTTATAATTTGATGTGATCACCCTGATGATGCCCTGTTCAAGAGTGAAACACGTGTCGGGATAAATTTGGATATGTTTATTGTCCGGTTTTATCACTTTTAGTGGTAAAATTAAGAAAGTTCATTATATAAATCCTTTGAGGTAATAGTCATAAAATTAAATTATAATATAAAATTATAAAATTGTGACCTAATAGTTCCTTCTTCTCAACTTTGTAAACTATTATTTTGATGTAGGCCTTGCAAGACTAGTCCCATTATCAGCAGAAGCAGCAGAAGATATATCTCTCTATCTGCTGTCCCTGAATTCAATACAGCAGATAATACTTAGTCCCGCGCCGTAGCCGAGCGGTTAAGGTAGGAAGCCTTAGCGCAGAGCTACGGGACTTGCGCTGGTTCGAGTCTCCATGGGGGAAGACATTTTCTCATGGTATTTCGGCCAGTATGGGACCGGTGCCCACCCAGCATCGTGAGGCAATTGGGTAGCTACAATAAGTAGCGGCTCCAGGTTGAGGAACCAGCTATAACGGCTGGGGGACTCGACATGCTAACCACATGTCACCACTACACTGGCTGTTGATCATCTACCTCTGTGATTGACACATGTGGATGTGAAGGGCCAGCAGCCGGCTGGTAAAAGGGCAACCGCTGAAAAGTGGAAAGACCCTCAATCAGAATCAGATAATGACTTATCTTCTGCTCCTTCTGCTGATGATGGAACTAGTGTCGAAAGGCCTACAGATAATTAATAGTTTATAAAGTTGAGGAGACGGAACTATTAATTATTTTATAATTTTATATTATAATTTTTTTTTTGTTATATCAGTCCGGTCATTTCTTTCCTTTAGATTCTGAGTATGTATAGATCTCCTCAGAATGGGTTACCAACCCATCGCTGAGAAAGTTCAGTGGTGCGGTTGCCACCTTGAGGCCTCTGAACTTGCCTGCTGCAGAAATGAAGTTATTAAGACCTTTAGCGGGTTATACGCTTTATGATCACATACGTAATGAAGATATCCGCAAAGCTCTCAACACACCAGCAATAACTGAAATCATTCAAAAATATCAAAATAATTGGCATGAACACCTTCTGAGGATGCCAAACAATAGACTACCTCTGCAGCTATTGAACTACAGACCCACAGGGCGAAGAGACCCAGGAAGACCTAAGAAGAGATGGAGGGATCAATTTCTTTCCTGAAGCGGAACAGGCCAATTGGCTTAATCCATGCATGCCATTGATGATGATATTATAATTTTACTTTTACTGATATCTGTGGACAGATTTCCATCCCATATTAGGCGTCCCAATTACCAGTGGCACAAGCGGTTAGACGCTTGCCTCTAACTGCAGGAGTCCCCAAATCGAGTCTCGGCCACTCCATGTGGGTTTCGTGGCGGACGAAACGGAGCTTGGGCAGGTTTTTCTCGGTATTTTTGCCCTCCCCCCTTTTCCCCTGCCGCGATTTCATTCTATCATTTCTCCATAGTCATCTCATCCATTTAGTTTCATTTCGTTCATCTGCCCCCGTGATGGTGCGTCAGGTGTGTCGGGTGACATCCTTGTGATTCACAGACCTTTATATAAGGAGTTTCACCTCATCTCATCCCTCTATCCGACCCTGAGTTGGACACGAATTGAGGATTTATATTTATTTATTTATTGTTGACTATTTTAACAGAGTTGCCATTGAGCAAGTGGAGAGCTTCATATATTTGGGTTGTACTATCAGTAGTAACAAACTGCGGTCAAGATGTAAAGCAGAGGATAGCAATGGCAAAAGAAGCTTTCAACAAGAAGAGAAGCATTTTCTTCAGACCTTTGGCAAAAGAATTAAGGAAGAGGCTAGTGAAGTGCTTTGTGTGGAGTGTAGTATTGTATGGTGCAGAGACTTGGACATTACGACGGAATGAGGAAAAGCGATTGGAAACTTTTGAGATGTGGATCTGGAGAAGAATTGGACGTATAAAATGGACAAACTAAGAAATAAAAATGTGCTAGACAGAGTGAGTGAAAGAAGAACAATGCTGGAACTCATAAAGAAGAGGAAAATAAATTGGATTGGCCACTGACTAAGAAGAAACTGCCTGCTGAAAGATGCCCTAAAAGGGATGGTCAACGGAAAGAAAGTTAGAGGCAGAAAAGACATCAGATGATAGACAATATTAAAATAAATGGTTTGCATGCGGATACAAAAAGGAAAGCTGAGTTAAGGAAAGAGTTGAGAATGCTGAGTTTGCAGTGAAAGACCTGCTCTTGAGCAGAACACTATGAATGAATTACTACTAAGGTAAATTGTTTCATTTTATAGGAAACCTTTCTTCGCAAGGAGATCAGCTGTTTCATTGCCCAAGAGAGCCAACATTAAAATATATATTCAATTTTTCTTCAGTACTGAATTATTTTCATACTTAATTTTGAGCTATGAATTATGGATGTTTTATGATTTTATAGTGTAGTTATTAATAACAATTGGAACAAATTGTTCGCTGTGTAATTAACGAGACTCAGCAAGTTGTCAGTATTAGATGTGCCCGGATAAGCATTAATGTGGGCACTAAAATCTTAAATTACACACATGTAACTTTCTATATTCTCCGTCGACATGCTTGTTATACACTTTGGGGTCCAGAGTTTTTCAGCGTTAAAACGTTATTTAAAAGGTGCTAGCGCTGTATAATTTCATCATATTTTTTTCGTTACGATCTCGTCGATAGGCAATTATTTCTTTCAGACTTCTTAGCACACTGTGTATTAAATATGTGAATTTACGATTTTAGGTGCCTTTATAGAACGCAGTGCAAGTCAATATATGATACAGTTAACTAACAAATAGGTGGAGCTTATTTTTTTATTTGAATTTCAAAATTGCATCTGTCAAATTGTTCCAGAAGCTAAGAAATAAACAGAACGAATGTGTGTAAGATTTTCAATTTATATCGTGAAACAAATAAGCACATAACTTGACTCGAGTAGTAATTCCCAAGTATAGTGTCTAGAAAGAATAATATACAGCATGTATTTCAGACAGTTGAAATAGATGGTTTATGCAGATACAAAAAATGAAGCTTGCTGAATATGTATAGGAAAAAAATTCTGTGAATGAGCTATGGTTGAGAATATATTTATTTAAAATTGACTTGAGGGCAATTTGCAGCTCATTGGAACGAATCTAATTGGCAGATAGATTAAACGTCTTTCGTCCTGCGAAATAAATATATAAATAACTTCCAAGTCACCAATATTTGATCCACCCAAATGTTTCTTAGTTTCCATAAATCTTCCCCTGATATTCGTATAAACATTGTTTATTTAATTTTATTTATAACTGAAATCAGAGGCGGAGTAGAATTTCTGATTCTATAATAACTCAAATTGTTCGTTGAAAATATTAGAGCTACAAAATGGTCCAATTACCAAAAATTCTCGGTATCACATTGAACCATATATATTAGCACAAGACAGTAATCACCAAAAGTAAATATTTTATTTTAAACTAGCCAATACCCGGCGTGCGTTGCTACGCCTAAATAAATGAAATATTAAAGATAATTAAATTATATAGTATTCGCTGAGACGAACCAAACATGGCGGTTGCTATTCAGTTTTTAATTTTGGATTTCAAATAAATCTGCACTTTTAATTGTCGAATTTCGCTCATTTTTGGTGGATACTTACCTCGGTTTATTTCAATAGGATATACGGAGTTTCGTTGTGAAACATAAACAATTGTGACTTCTAGAGCGATTTTTAAATTTTCACTTGAGATGAACTCCTACATTTAATGGTTTTAGAGGATCCAATTGTGAATCTACCATCCAGGGAACCATTAAAACACACATAACATTTCATCAAAATCGATCCAGTCGTTTAGGCAATTTTTAATTTTGGATTTCCGGCAAATCTCCACTTCTGATTGTCGAATTTCGCTCATTTTTGGTCAATACCTGCCTCGGTTTATTTTAATAGGACATACCGAGTTTCGTTGCGGAACATGGACAATTGTGACCGCTAGAGTGATTTTTAAATTTTCACTTTAGGTTAATTCCTACACTTAATGATTTTAGAGGGTCTAATTGTAAATCTAAACCATCAGACACACACAAAAATTTAATCAAACTCGGTTCAGTCGTTTAGGAGGAGTGGAGTGACAAACACACGTACAGAAGAATTATATACATATCCATCCATCCATAGTAATTCTGCCCAAGGGTAGGTATTTCACTGCAATCATAGCATTTTTATGCTATGCTTTGCAGCTTTACTAGGGAATTATAGATGTGGTAGCTTTCCGTTGCTTTCCACACCGGTAAAGCATGATGATGATGATGATGATGATGATTAGGATGATGGCCGGATGATTTTCGGGGACCTTTGTGCCCTTAAAATTTCCTTTCATTTGTCTCTCGCAGGCGAGGGGAAAAAAAAGGAAAAAGAGCATCATACAGGAAAAAATGTTCTGAATCGGGGATCGAACCCGGGCGCGCTGCGTACGAAGCAGCGACGCTAACCGGAGACCATAGCGTGGACTACAAATGCCTTGATATAAGAATAAAATCTGTAAAAGATGCACATAGTTGTTAATATAGGATAATATAAATTTCATTATGATTTTCAATATTATTATTACTATTATTATTATTATTATTATTGTTATTATTATTATTATTATTATTATTATTATTATTATTATTATTATTATTATTATTATTATTATTATTAAACTTCTATACTTTAAAAATAACTTATCACATTTATTAGTTACTTAATTTTAATTTGTAGAGACTATTTAACTCATGGCCCAAATGGGAGTCAATGACCAATCATATTTCAATGATTTTTTATTTACAACCAATCACAGTCGTGTTTCGCCTACAATTTACCAATTAAAGTTTATCATAATAAAGAAAGCACCTCCTTTTTAACATTCTGAAAAGATCGTAGCATTATTTTGCAGTGACTAACTCTCTAAGAAATACGGCTACCAGATTGTATATATAGTGCATGAATGTCAACACATAGCGCATACGAAAGATAATATAAAAACATTTGTAACAATATAGCAATATAGCACAAAAAAAACACTGTTTGCACTTTCTTAAACGAATTATTTTCCAGGAAATGACACAAAAAAATATAATAGACATATTTACATCACAGGACATCAAAAATTAATAAATACCTATAACGTTGGTTATAAATTTCTCCACTAGGGTGCATTCTTACAACAATGCGATCTTTTGACAATAAATAATATTATGATCTGGTTGCAGTGATCGAAAAAAAGAAGCAAATGAAGCGTACCAATCGATTCTCATTTGTTTTCGAACACCGCCGTTTACATTAAATATATAAATATTTTAAAATAACTATAGTTAAATAATGATTTGTGAGTAAACAGCTTAATTTTATTCGTTAAATAGTCCTAACAAATGCCACTCTTGATTTCCAAATTCTCTAGATAAATTGGAAATCACTCGTGGCATTACTTATGATTATGTGTTTCGTTAATGTATACAAGGAAGGAGAAATTTGCCATTTTCTAAACATTCAATTTAGGTCATTTTAAATTTATAATAAAAAAGTCGAAATATGTAAAGATAATAAGCATTGCATAGGGAAATATATTTTTATTTTTCATCGAAGGAATAATAAAAAAATAATTCATGTCACATTATGTTTCAGATAAACATAAAATATATTTAAATTTTCAATTTTATATTTTGAAAATATTGGATAAATCCAATAATGAAGACAATTAATCCTTCATTCTTTTAAGATTCAGATGTTTATTTTCTCATTGTACTTGAAGATAATTTCCCCAGATTATTTTATTTTTGTTACTTCTGTTCTTATTTCTAAGTTTCTCAAAGATAAATAAATGCGATAAGTCCAAGAATTAAATCAATTAATGGTGAGGAAATTATGTTAGCTTTTTTCTCTACTATAGAAACTGAGCAAGTCCAATCATATAAAACAGTTGGTGTCGGTACGGCGATTCCCTCTGGTGTACAAGCTGCAGTGGTGTGAGGGAACAAGATCCTTACAAGGGCATAAGCTAGGATGTGAGCGTGTGGACGACCTCAAAGATCCATCGCTTTAATAAATATGTATGAGATCCAGGACATGTAAATAATCCCCAAGCTTCATCAGCTAGCAACACCCATACCATTATCACAACCACTTTAAAAAACAAAGACCAACAAAAAATATATATTTTATATTAATTTTCTTACTAAACTATCTAATAGCAAAGATTATAAACACTAATTATAGTATTAAGATGCACATTCCTGAACCAGCGTATGCACAATAAATGATTTGTCATAAATTACAAAGTTCATTCGATCATATTAAACAATGCAATTGGACTTAGTAAGTGGACTAGTGGTTATACTCCTTGCCTCTGGTCCCGAGGGTCGCGGGTTTTTTTCTTTCTCGTTTTCTTTCGTTTACATTGTTGTTCCTTTTTTGTTTTACCTTTTTTAAGCTTTTTAATCTTATTCACACACACAAACACAAGACAGAACACACACCCAGACCCAAGGTGGATATTTAAAATCGCCTATCCCGCCGGGAATCGAACCCGAGTCGCCGGAGTGGAAGGTAGGGACTCTACCGACTACGCCACGGCGACGGATATGTTCAAACTCGGCCGGGGTCGATGAATTTTTTAGGATGGAAAAATCCAAGGAGCAAGTCCTCCGGGAGGGACTTCAAGCCCTGGGTCCCGAGTTTGAAGATTTTCAGGCTCGTAAAAATCCTTAAACCTGAATAGAAAGGCCTCTAAGCAAAATTTACCGAATTTTCCCGTTCTAGTGCTACTTTGGTTTCCTAGATGTCAGGATGAGGCGGAACGCTGACCACGGACTACTCAAAATGACATCTATACGAAAACAAGTGTAACTAAATTAGTATGGTTCAAATTCTTCCCTGTAGGAGGAGAGCGCCTAAATCTCTGTTATGGGAAACATGGGCTTACAAGATCTTTTGCCTTAGGGGCAGTAGTGAAGTATGGCTTTTGGAATTCTATGAGACGGCATTCGTTGAAGATGGATTTCCAGTTGTTCTGGTAGTTTTGTATATGGTGAAGAATGGGTTCTACCTCCGACTCTTCCATAATTTCCTCACTTCTTTTATGGTCCCACTTTGTGTACGGCGCATAAATCGCACATCATTTGCTGTTATTCTGCTTTCATCTCTTCTTCGTAGTCTCCATGCTTCACTACTGGTCTTGCGAGAATCTTATAAAGCCGTAATCTTGTGTTCTTCTGTACTAAAGATGGTTTCATTATACTGTTAATTATCCCCGTTGTTTTTGTAAAATTTGTTATTTTCTTTGATATATCAGCTTCATCCTGACATGTTAAATTATAACCCAAATAATTAAATTCGTTTACTCGTTCTAAAATTTCATCATCATACAAAACAATGTTGCTAGGTATATGGTATTTCCCACGAAAGGCCATCACTTTAGTTTCCTTTGTATTGATTTCCATATTGTACCTTTTTGCAATTATATAAAAATTGTGTATAGAATACTGTAAATCTGTTTCTATTGGAGCTATTAATACCAAATCATCTGCAAAAAGCAACGAGTCTATTTTATGGTTTCTATTAATTTGGATAGAACCGTGTCTCATCTATCGCCAATCTTGGAGTATTCTATCCATGTATATGATAAAGACTCAAAGCAAGCCTCGGAAAATTAATTTATGAATATACGTATATAATGAGTTGTCTCATAAAAATAATCCAAGACTAATTAACTCACATGTGATGAAGCTCTTACGATTTGTATTTCGTTTTAAATCTGCCCATTTACACCCAAGTTAATCCATTTCACTAGAATTAATCTGCCGGTTATAGAAGAGCTACAATTTATTGGTTTCCGAACTCTCTCATGTGGGAAGTAACCACCGATTATACTGTTAGTTTGTTTTCTACAAGTCAACAATCATCTTCTAACATGTGAAATGATTGTTTGTTAATTAGGTCAACCATCATAGCATACAATGCGAGGTTGGGAAGTGGAAAATTAAAAATCTTGCTATCGCTCGGTTTTTAATAATTTCTTCGCTTATGTAAAATACCTCACAAACGTGCGTTGTACATTATTTTTTGCACGATAGTGTTTCCAAAATAATAAATAATAGTAAGAAAATACCATATTTGTTGGAAATACTATTTACGTATTTGCGTTCATTATAAACAACTGACTAACATTACATGTGTGGCCGATGTTTATAGGCCTACAGCAAATGCCGAAACAATTTAGTTGAGACTACAGCAGGCCGTGACACCAATCAGGGATAAAATGGTAGCACGTATGTATTTATTGTTTTATATTGTTTCAAATAAAGTTCAGTTCATTAAAGATGCAGTGATTTGTTTCGTATAATGTATATTAACACTGCCTTTTGGATATATTTTTGTATATATATTGTACGTAGTATACATAAAGGGCAGTGGTTTTACGTCCAGCACTAGGTAGGTAATTTGTAATAAAACAGTATAGTTATTTATAGGTTGGCAACCCCAAAATCTATGAAGTTGAACTATCAATCATGGTCGCCATTGCTCTAAGTTCGACAGAACGCACTATCGTGCAAAAATGTTTATTTTATAAATGACACAAAAAAATAGGGTGCGTGCCAGGCAAATAGTTTTCAGATACGTTTGAAATTCACGTGTTAAAGTAAGGGGATGCACTATCTCCTGTACTATTCAATTTTGTACTAGAGCACGCCATTAAAAAAATAGAGAAAGAAAAAGGACTACAAATTTATGGTATTAATAAGCTGTTAGTTTATCCTGATGGTGCAGTAGTATTACTAGATAATAGA
Organism: Diploptera punctata; assembly: GCA_030220185.1. NCBI lineage: Eukaryota > Metazoa > Arthropoda > Insecta > Blattodea > Blaberidae > Diploptera > Diploptera punctata. The sequence goes on along the minus strand of JASPKZ010007977.1, from coordinate 180,091 downwards.
AAAGAGATACCAAGAGCCAACATGCACGATTTATTGTGAAACACTATGAAATTGGTACTGGAAGTAAACTTCAATAAAACTAAATTTATGTTCACACAAAGAACTAGACTACATTTTATAATGGGAGTGGACAGTTAATGGCAAATGAAGATAAATTTTGAAGAAGTGGCTGAATTCAAATACATACGAACAATAATTACAAATAGGAACGAGATACAAAAATATATTAAACATAGACTCAATTTTGGAAATGCATGCTCTTATGCATTACAGGGACTCACATGCCTACCTTTATGTACTCACAGCGATATATTAAGCCTTCCCTAATGAGTGGTCAGCTCAATTCTGAGGTCACTTCCGAGAATACACTATATTTAAGACAAGACATCCCATTCACTATTTCACCTGCTCTAAACAAAGGGAATATGATATTATGGATTATTATGATGTTCATATTGTGCTTAGGGACTATTTGAGCCTTAATGTCTCCTTATATTTGTCTTAAAAGTGAGGGGAAAAATTATAAAACTTCATCCAGATGAAAACGATGAAACCCTAATCGGGGATCGAACTTGAGCCCGTTCTATCTAAGACAACGAAGATATCAGTAGACTACAACAATGAAATACGCAATTATTTAATAATATAAATAATGAATATAAATATGATTCCTTTTAAAATTGGATATGTTTTTTTTTTATTCAATGCCCCCGGTTGTCATTTCATGTCTGCTGTTCTCTCCTGACATTGGCGTAATTGTAACCCGCTTCTGAGATTGGGGCACATGGAAGGCGGAATTATGAAGCCCAGATGATATGATGTGTGATGATGATATTGGTGCACCAGGAGAGACCTTAATCCTAAACTTAATCTAAGGTGAATATGAATGATAATGATTATGATGGCCATATTCCGAAAAATATCTCACCCAGGAAACTTGTCCCGATCGAGACTTGAATTCGCGTTCGCTGCGTGACAAGGCAGCACGCTACCCCGAGAACACAGTAGTGGACAGAATAAATGTAAATTATTTTAACATTATGTATATACATGTAGACCTAATTGTTGTTATAAAATTTTAATAAGGCAAAAATATAAACATATAAAATCAATATATGCAAGATGAACAGGCAGGTGACATAACAGTAACTACATGGTCTTTATAGGAAGCCAGATATAATGAAAACAGTTAAGTCTCGTAGACTGTGATGAGCAGGGCATGTGGCACGAATGGGGAATGAAAGATGTGCATGGAAGCTTCTTGTAGAAAAAACAGAGGGAAAACGCTCAGTTGGTAGACCAAGAATGAGGTGGGAAAATAATATTAACCACGATTTGAGGGAAATACATTATACAGGGAATGATTGGAACACATTAGCTCAGGATACAGATGTATGCAGAGCTTATGTCCAAGCGGCCATGAACTTACGGGTTCGATAGTGCCAGTGAGTTAGTTAGTTCATATATGCAAGGTAACGTCGTCCTCATCATTTTTTTATTAAAAAAATCTGCAGGCATTTCGGAAATTACTACCATCTTCAGCAGAAGATATATGTATGTATGTATGTATGTAAGTCCATGTTTTCCCTTTACAGAGATTCAGGTGCTCTCCCCCTACAGGGAAGAATTTGAACCATACTAATTTAGTATAGATGTCATTTTGAGTGGTCTGTGGTCAGCGTTCCGCCTCATACTGACATCTAGGAAACCAAGGTAGTACTAGGACGGGAATATTCGGTAAATTTTGCTTAGAGACCTTTTCATTCAGGCTTAAGGATTTTTTACGAGCCTGAAAATCTTCAGACTCGGGACCCACGGCTTACAGTCCCTCCCGGAGGACTTGCTCCTTGGATTTTTCCATCCTAAAAAATCCATCGACCCCGGCCGGGTTTGAACCCGCGACCCTCGGGACCAGAGGCAAGGAGCATAACCACTAGTCCACCGCGGCCGACTCAGCAGAAGATACAATATATAAACTTGTCTTCTAATGTGGAACAAATATACTGAAATATAGATATTCCGCCGACAATCTATCTACTGTCGCTGATAGATGTCGGATAACAGTCTGCAAAAAAAAATTACTGTCACCAACAAACTATAAAACAACCAGTGTTCAAGACAGGGTCTCCTCTACTTGAAGTAGGCGTGGTCGCGATTTGGAAGTAATTTGAAAATTCTTGAAGGATCACCGGAAATCGAACACGTGACTTGCGTTTGTCAGTACTTTAACCCTTTAATGAGACTGAAGGCCAACCAGTCGCAAGAGCAAACTAATCTGCATAAATACTGGAAAAAAGATTCCTTTTAGGTCCGCGTCTGTGTTCATAGAGACTCATTCATACCCAAGTAGAGTGTTATTTATTGCGTTATTTATCGATATTGTAGAATGAGCTGCAATAAAAACTGGGAGAGTGTGCATTCAAACAGGTATATAAATACACCATGTCTCAAATTGTTCATTATTTCTCAACTACCCATGAATGAATGTCTCCTTCTATGTTATTTTATTTAATATAGGCCAAGTTCCTTTTTTTTATTTTTTAAAGTAGTTATTCTTGATACCTGGAGGAACATGAAACATGAATTTATATGAAACTGGATTTAATTATTATATAATAGAATTTTACGGTTCATAAAATTCAATCATTCTAAAAACAAAATTATAAATTAGTACTCACGTCTCCTGCATGCCTACCTACGCCCTAACACCAAGAAGCTATATTTTAACACGATATTTAACAAATTGCACAAATTTGTAAAAGAAACATCTCCTCCATGGCGCAACAGGCCTAGAAGGCCCTTCACCTACCATCCGGCCGCTGGTCTCACATCTACATTTAATCACAGAGCTAAACAATCATCCTGCCAATGCAGGAGTGACATTTGGAGCCACTACTTAAGGTATCTACTCAAATTCCTCACTATGCTGGGTGGGCACCGGTCCCATACTAGCCGAAATTCTATTAAAATTGTCTTCTTCTTCTTCGGCTTTCACCCACTTATATGTTTGCCGTCTTCAGTTTCCATTTATCTCTATCATTCCAATCTCCCTACTCCAAATTCCTATCGCCCATTATGGTTCTGACGTAGGTTTTCGGCCGCGGTGGACTAGTGGTTATGCTCCTTGCCTCTGGTCCCGAGGGTCGCGGGTTCAAACCCGGCCGGGGTCGATGGATTTTTTAGGACGGAAAAATCCAAGGAGCAAAAGTCCTCCGGGAGGGACTTTAAACCGTAGGTCCCGAGTCAGAAGATTTTCAGGCTCGTAAAAAATCCTTAAGCCTGAATGAAAAGGCCTCTAAGCAAAATTTACCGAATATTCCCGTCCTAGTTCTACCTTGGTTTCCTAGATGTCAGTATGAGGCGGAACGCTGACCACGGACCACTCAAAATGGCATCTATACGAAAACAAGTGTAACTAAATTAGTATGGTTCAAATTCTTCCCTGTAGGGGAGAGCGCCTAAATCTCTGTAAAGGGAAAACATAGGCTTACAATACAAACGTAGGTTTTCCATTTCCATCTTGGTCTGCCACGTTTATTTCTTCCAGGGGGTGACCATTTGTATATATTTTTTGGCCATCTTTAATTTTCCATTCTTTTTACATGGCCATACCATTTAAGCGTTTGATTTTCAATCCTCTTAACAACAGATGTGGTGACATTAATTTCTCTCCAAAGGAATTTATTTCTTATTTTATCCTGTCTTGCTTTTTGGAGGATTCTTCTAAAATTTTAAGAAATATAAAACCGTACCTGAGAACTTAGTCGTCCTCAATAATCAGCAGTGTAATTTTGTAGGAGGCCTTTCGAAAACTTAAGTTTCATCTTCTGCATTCACTTCGGTACCAGGTACTATTTTACATTTCTTAAAATTTTAACATAGTGACCTCAACGGAGTTTTGTAATCATCATCGTCATCAACATCTTCATAGTACGCCGTCGGCCTGTTCCGCTCTCAGAATTCATCTTCTCATAGTCTTCTAGGACGTCCCACATCTCTAATAGCCTTGAGGTTGGTACAACAGTGCTTGGTTTGTTAGCCTAGAAGAGTCCATCCTTAAAATATGTTCTTGCCATTCTTGTTTATAGTTTTGTATTTTTTCATTTAGATTAAAAATTGCCTAATTGTTTCACTAGGAATGTGGTATCTTAGAGCATATCCTGCAACGTATCTGAGGAACTTCATCTCTGATGTTTCTAGAAATATTCTGTCTGATTTTCGTAATGAATGAATTAAAAATTTTGACCGAAATTCCATGAAAAAAATTCTACCTCCATTGAGGCCCGAACCAGCGCAAAGTCCCGTAACTCTGTGCCGAATCATCTTGTCTCAACCACTCGACTACGGCGCGGGACAAAACAAATATCACATTTCTACATTACAATTATTTATACAACAATGTTTGAGAATAAGGTTTTGGAAGAGTTGAGATATTTCCACTTAGGGCGGAATTTAAAGAGTTTTTAAAATATTTTCAATCCCTGTAACGTATATAATTTAATTTCTGGACAAAACGCGGAAAATAAGAACAACACTCATTCATGAATAAATAAATATGTTAACAAATTGCAATACCATTATTTCTTAATAATTCTACATAACTAAGTTAATGTATAATGTAATTGTATTGTTATCTAATTGTAATATTATTGTATTTTCTTGTTTGTTTTAAGTATATTATTACCAAACATCAACATATTGTAACGGACTGTCAACAGCACGTACGGCTTACTGCCCGTGCGACCCATATTTGTAAATTTGTAATTTTATAGTAGGCCTATAATTAAGTAACTCAGTGGCACTATCGAACCCGTAGGTGCATGACCGTGCTGTCATAAGCTCTCCATACATCCCTATTCTCAGCTATTGTTTTCAATCATCCCCTATAATTTATTTCACTCAAGTGTCCTTGCGGCCATGCACCTATGGGTTTGATTGTGCCAGTGAGTTGTTGTTGTTGTTATTATTATTATTATTATTATTATGATAGTCGGGCAGAATTACTATGGATGGATGGATTATGATAGTAATAGATAGTTCTTTTTTTTTCAGAGACGGTGCAATGTATTACAATGTGCATTATTTGACCTCTTTACTTACTGAGTTGTATAAGTTAGTATTGCTGTTCCCCATGCCGGACTAGTCGAAGGGATTAGCCAGACGAAAAAAGTACCTTGGTCGAAAGAGTGACGATCTTCCGTCGTAAAAATACAACCGTCTAGAAATGCGGACATGGGTTACACTGAGGTAAAATTTTCCGGAGGTCAAATAGTGCCTCATTCGGTTTTCCGGGCGGGGACTACTTCAAGGAACCCATGCAAAAGGCTCAAACTTAGGGACATGTTTCTAGGAACATGGAATATTATGACTTTATACAATAGCGGGGCGCTAGAAGTATTAACGCTGGAATTAGATAAATCACCCTTGGATAAATAGAGAAGGCTGGAGTCCCCCAGGGCAGTGTTCTCGGACCTCTTCTTTTCTCAATCTACATAAATGACTTGCCAACTGTACTAAAGCACTGCCGTTATCACCTCTACGCTGATGATCTCCAAATTTACCTACATTCACCTCCTCATTCTCTCTATAACAGCTTGACAAAAATGAATGACGATCTCATATCCATCTTTAACTGGTCTTCAAGTATCGGTCTAAATCTATATCCTAACAAGTCACAAGTAATTCTAATGGGACAACAAAGACTGCTTACAACCTTTGACATATCTACACTACCAAACATTACTATAAATAATATAATTATCCCTTATTCTTCTTCAGTAATAGATCTTGGACTACATCTAGACGCAAATCTAACCTGGCAAACACAAGTGAAACACATATGTAAAAAGACTTTCTGCATCTTACATTATCTTAGACGTTTAAAGAATTTTCTCCCAGTTTCGTTAAAACAAATCCTTGTGCAGAATCTTGTGTTACCACACTTCGATTATTGTGACATTATATATAATGATCTAAACTATGACTTGTCGCAGAGACTGCAGCGTGTTCATAATGCTTGCGTTCGATTCATTTTCAATATCCGCCGTTATGACCATATTTCCGAACACTTTAATAACCTCTCTTGGCTCCGTCTTACTGACAGACGTAAATTGCACTCTCTTTCACTACTTTTCAAGCTTCTGAATTCCTACATCCCTACTTACCTGGCGTCTAGATTTGAGAAGTTATCCTCTTACCACAATATTGACACTAGATCACAAGATAGCAGTCTGCTAACAATTCCTCTTCATAGCACTTCCTCCTATTCTACTTCCTTCACAGTAGCCTCTGCCCGCTCCTGGAATCTCCTTCCTCAAGATATCAGGGGTTGCCGCACACTTGGTACCTTTAAGTCACGCTTATACAGTTACCTGTTGTCTAATAATTAATTTTTCTCTATTTATTTAATTTTATACTATGTCATTAATCTTTTCCTGTTTTTTTATATATATTGTACATATATATTTAATTCGTTAAATTTAGAGTAAATCAAAATACATTATAAATATTAATTGTATTGTATTCATAACTTGTAATCGTTTATATTTATAGATATATATTGTAATTTAGATTTAAGACTATTTTTTGTTTGTATTTTTTTTAACCTGGTTGAGTGGTAGACAAGGCCTTAAGGCCTTAACTCTGCCAGGTAAAATAAACCTATTATTATTATTATTATTATTATTATTATTATTAAACAACAGTGAACTGCAAATTCTTTAAACGAAGCCAGATATATGTAATAAGAACAATTAAGTCTCGTAGACTGCGATGGCAAGACATGTGGCATGAATTGGGAATGAAAGACGTGCATGGAAGCTTCTTGTAGGAAAAGCAGAGAGAAAACGCCCCCTTGGTAGACCACGAACGAGGTGGGAGAATAAGATTAACTATTATTTGAAGGCAAAAATATCTAAATTTTTAAGAATTTTAGGGTTAATAAATTCTATCTTCAAGCCACAGTTAGTCCAAAAGCATTCAAGACTGAAAGTGTATAAAACACTGGCTCTTCCAACTCTTTTGTTTGGTAGCGAAGTATGGACGTTGAAACAGAAGGATATACAGAGACTTAGATCTGCTGAAATGAGATATCTTCGGAGGACTGCAGGATACACACTACTAGATCACAAAAAAAAATGAGGACATCTTAGAAGAATTACACATGGAATCTTTAGAAAACAAAATTTCTGATTATAAGTCAAGATGGATACAACATGTTCATCGAATGGAAGATCACAGAATACCCAAACTAATGTTAAGATATCAACCTGCAGGAAGAAGAAGACCAGGACGTCCACTCAAAAGACTTCTGGATGGTGTTTCTCTTGAGGCCGAAACAGGTCAACAAATGGCCTAAATTCGTGAATGTACTATGATGATGATGATTATTTGAGGGAAGTAGATTATACAGGGAATGATTGGAAAACATTGGCTCAGGATAGGGATGTATGGAGACCGCGCGGCCATGAACCTACGGGTTAGATAGTGCCAATGAGTTAGTTAGAATATTCGTGATCATTGTAAAAGGAGTTCAAAGTCAATTCTGAACTGATTATAAACTAAAATTTAAAACAGGAAGATTCGTTATACTTTCTTGAAGGCTACTGAATATATTTACGAGTGTCATATCGTAAATAATTTGAGTTTAAAATTATACACATTCAATTGAATATAAATTGTCCACCGCTGTGGTCTCGAGGTAGCGTGCTGCCTTATCACGCAGCGGGCCCGGGTTCGATTCCCGGTCGGGACAGGCTCCTGGGTGATGATTTTTTCGGAGTTTTTCCTCACCTGTAAGACAAATGTCAGGAAGATTTAGGGCCCAAAGGTACCCGAAAATCATCCGGCCATCATCTTCATCCTTATCATTATCATTCTTCACCGGTGTGGAAAGCAACAAGAAGCTACCACATCTATAATTCTCTAGTAAAGCTGCAAAGCATAGCATGAATATGCTATGATTGCAGTGAAAGACCTGCACTCGGGCAGAATTACTATGGATAGATGGAATACATATTATTATTATTATTATTATTATTATTATTATTATTATTATTATTATTATTATTATTATTATTATTAGGCTCAATTCTGGAAATGCATGCTATTATGCATTGCAGAGACTTTTGATGTCCCAACTCCTTTCAAAAAACGTTAAGCTGAAAATATATAAAACTATTATTCTACCAGTTATATTATATGGGTGCGAAACATGGACTCTTACTTTAAGGGAGGAAAGGAGATTACGAGTATTTGAGAATAAAGTTCTTAGGAAAATTTTTGGACCAAAGAGAGATGAACAGACAGGTGAATGGAGAAGACTGCATAACAATGAACTACATGGTCTTTATAGGAAGCCAGATATAATAAGAACAGTTAAGTCTCGTAGACTGCGATGGCCAGGACATGTTGCACGTATGGGGAATGAAAGACGTGCATGGAAGCTTCTTGTAGGAAAGCCAGAGGGAAAACGCCCAGTTGGTAGGCCAAGAATGAGGTGGGAGAACAACATTAACTATGATTTGAGGGAAGTAGATTATACAGGGAATGATTGGAAAGCATTAGCTCAGGATAGGGATGTATGGAGAGCTTATGTCCGCGCGGCCATGAACCTTCGGGTTCGATAGTGCCAGTGAGTAAGTAAGTATTATTATTATTAGGCCTATTATTATTTATTATATTATTATTATTACTATTATTATTATTATTATTATTATTATTATTATTATTATTATTATTATTATTATTATTATTATTATTATTATTATTATTATTATTATTTGTGGGATAGTTTTGAAGAGACATGTGTATTTTTTAATAGGCCTATAAAATGAAGAATACTCGAATCAGAATTGACTTTGAACGCTTTTAAAATGACCATGAGTATTGTAACATGACTGATTTTAGACAACACAGTAATTAAATTGGTCAGATAATGCACGTTAAGGGAAATTCGAATCTCTTATCCCAGTCGGGACAGCCGCGTGCTAGTCACGCATATGGTGAGACAATTACCTTGGCTAACTAACTCACTGGCACTATCGAATGCGTAGGTTCATGGCCGCGCGGACATAAGCTCTCTATATATCCCTATCCAGAGCTAATGCTTTCCAATCATTCCCTGTATAATCTACTTCCCTCAAATCGTAGTTAATGTTATTCTCGCGCTTCATCTATCAACTTGGCGTTGTCCCTCTAGTTTTCCTACAAGAAGCTTCCATGCATGTCTTTCATTCCCTATTCATGCCACATGTCCTGCCCATCGCAGTCTACGCAACTTAACTGTTCTTATTGTATCTGGCTTCCTATAAAGACCACGTAATTCACTGTTATGTAAGTCTTCTCCATTCACCTGTCTGTTCATCTCTGTTTGGTCCAAAATTTTTCCTAAGAACTTTATTCTCTAAAACTAATATATTTCAAAAATAGATAGATTGGATTTTTTTTATTTTTTGTTTACACTATTTTTCATTTTTGTTTTACCTTTTTGTTAACTTTCTTTTATTCTCACATATAGGCACAAGGACAGGAGACACACCCAGACCCAAAGTCTTCTTCTTCTTGTTGTATGCCCACGTTTCCCTTAACAGAGATTTAGGCGCTCTCCCCCTGTAGGCAAGAATTTGAACCATACTAATTTAGTTACACTTGTTTTCGTACAGATGTCATTTGAGTGGTTCGTGGTCAGCGTTCCACCTCATACTGACATCTAGGAAACAAGGTAGTTATAGGACGGGAAAAATCGGTAAATTTTGCTTAGAGGCCTTTTCATTCAGGCCAAAGGATCTTTTACAAGCCTGAAAATCTTCAGACTCGGGACGCACGGCTTAAAGTCTCTCCCGGAGGACTTGCTCCTTGGATTTTTCCATCCTAAAAATCCATCGACCCCAGCCGGGTTTGAACCCGCGATCCTCGGGACCCAAGGTGAAGGTTTAAAAAAACCTTACCCCACCGGGAATCGAACCCATTACTAGTAGAGACAGAGGGAATCTCGTTAATCCATTCATGCGCGTCACTAATTAGATGACGAGGCATTTGGCTACCTTAAGAGAATCGGGACTCTACCGCCTATGCCACAGCGATGGAAAATTAAAAACCTCAACAGGAAAGCATTTAGATTTAAAACTATTTTTCAAAACAAATAGTGACAAAAACATATAGTATTTTTATAAAAGAAATATATTGTATGCAGAAAAATAATCTAAATGTTGCCTCTGAATATTGTACCCAACTTCTGTTCGCTTTCAAAAGATATACCTCGACCATTCACCTCTTGACTTGTTCTTGTACATATTCGGCATCTGCTTTTGAACACAGCTTCAACTTTTGTGTGTATAATTAATGGATTGTCTTGGTCTGCGTTATAGTGGACATCGGCTCCGATAGGACGCTTACCTTTAAGAACAGGCAAGAGTTATCAGAAGATGTCACTGTTATCAGTTTTGTAAGACTGGAACCTTGTCACCAACATAGAAGACATGCCTTGTCATAAGATATCAACTCTAAGTTAAGGATCCATGCGATAAGGCACCGGGCACATTACAATAAATAAAAAAGCTCATATAATTTGTTATGTTGTAAAAAGTCCTATATAAATGGATATTGGTACTATCATTTCTAGTAATAGCTGTATATTTATCTGGGTTTTATTGCAGTATGATATCTGATTTGATCTTTTTTTATGTTATTTAAGCACAACATAATTAAGTAAGAATAATTTCACATGCTTACAAGCTTCATTTATTCACGATAGTTTTATTTAAACATAGACATCAATTTATTTTACTTGCATTTTTATTATGCTTGTTTTTTCTGTGTGCATTCGATTCCCCCTCAAATTAGTGACCTTGCATTTGTTCTCATCCAGAATCACGGCCGCATTTTCAGTCAATGCTTGCAGTCAGGTAAAAAATACTGAAAGATTACAGTGCGTTCTAAAAACTTGATTGTATTTTATATTGAAAAAAAAAGTATTAACCTACTCGAGGACGACGACACCTAGCAAGATATTTATTTATTTCTTGGTCGATGTGACTAATTTCTTATTCTTACCAATATTGTTGTTACTGGAACTTAACGTTCCCACATGTAACCTGGTTGCTATGTAAACAAAAGAAATCGCAATGCTGATATGAACTCAAAAAGCACACGTTCGGTAAGTAAAATAAAACATTTCTTGAATGTTTTGTACACTAACTCGTACCTTTCTTTAGACTTTTCCGGAATTAATTCAGAACATCCCACTCTCCAGGCTTCTTCAATTTCTCTATCAACTACCATGACTCCTTCCATAATAAAATTATCAAACAGATTCTAATCACGGTACTACATATAAAAATGTCTCCACAGCCAACAATCCTTGCTTATAATAAAACAAATGAAAAACTACATAGCAACGATCACCAAATGTTTCTTTCTCTTATACGTTATTTACATCCAACCAATATTTTAATTCATTTATTACTATATTTAATAAAAATTAGTCACATCGACCAAAAAATAGTATGTAATACACATGAGGTAAGCACGTAACAGATCTCGAAAATTGAAAAAAAACTTTTCTCGATCAGTATCACACATGAATCATGGGGCCTCTCGATATATTTGCAAAAAACAGAATATTTGGCAATAAATAGCAATGAAAGAGAACATTTTATCTTGGAAGAAGGAATTCAAACAAAGTAAGTAAAACAAACTAAATATTTGGGAATAATTATGGACAACATTGAAGGTATAAATAAAGCATATAATTGAATTGAGTAGCAAAATAATATCATCGTTAAATTCCATATGGCGGGATAAGTATATTTGGAAAGACACAAAAAAATATAAGCATTGGTGGAATCTGTTGCAGTGAATGGACAGTCAATAAGTACTACAAGAATAGACTAATAGCTCTAGAAATGGATTACTGACGCAAAAGTGCCAGAAAGTCAAAATTAGAACATGTCACAAATAACAAAATTAGAAACATAATGGAAGCAGAAGAAAGCATAATTGAAATAATTCAGGAGAAGGAATTAAAATAGCTAGGATATATTTTAAGAATGGAAGACGAGCGATGACCGAAATCACTGTATCAATGACAACCGACCAGAAAGAAGAAAAGAGGGAGACCAAAGTTAACATGGAAGGAAAACATGAGGATAGTAGTGCAACATTGAAGATGCCCAGGGTCGTAGGATTTGGAGGTTTGGCACGGGAAGACGACAGCAGCTGTTACAACCCGAAGATAGATAGATTTTATGACTCAACGGAATTGATTAGAATTTTATTAGTATTCAAGAAATAATATTTCGCTGTAACTTAATTAAATGAATGTACAATTTTTGTACTATGCTTAGTTATACTATTTGAGAATAAAGTACTTAGGAAAATTTTTGGACCAAAGAGAGATGAACAAACAGGTGAATGGAGAAGACTGCGTAACAATGAACTACATGGTCTTTACAGGAAGCCAGATATAATGAGAACAGTTAAGTCTCGTAGACTGCGATGGGCAGGACATGTTGCACGTATGGGGAATGAAAGACTTGCATGGAAGCTTCTTGTAGGAAAGCCAGAGGGAAAACGCCCAGTTGGTAGACCAAGAATGAGGTGGGAGAATAACATTAACTATGATTTGAGGGAAGTAGATTATACAGGGAATGACTGGAAAGCATTAGCTCAGGATAGGGATGTATGGAGAGCTTATGTCCTCGCGGCCATGAACCTACGGGTTCGATAGTGCCAGTGAGTAAGTAAGTATGATTAGTTATACTTACAGGATAACTGGAAACCATTGCATGTCAAAACCTACCTTAAAATTTTAACAAAGGGAGTATTAAAAAAGCTGCTGCTTTTAACTGCAAAACACAGGAATCGAAGCCAGAATCACGCAATGGCAACCCATTGTGCGAAGAAAATGAATGTCCCTGTTTAAATATGAAGGAGCGGAGTCAGAAGTCAATAGTCTCTATAATGCATAATAGCATGAATTTCTAGGCTCAATTCTGGAAATGCGTGCTAATATGCATTACAGAGACTATTAACTTCCCAACTCCTTTAAAAAAACGTACAAATGAAGATATATAAAATTATTATTCTACCAGTTATATTATATAGATGCGAAACATAGACTCTTACTTTAAGGGAGGAAAGGAAATGACGAGTATTTGGGAATAAAGTTATTACGAAAATTTTTGGACTAAATAATAATAATAATAATAATAATAATAATAATAATAATAATAATAATAATAATAATAAATAATACTTTATTTATTCTGGCAGAGTTAAGGCCATAAGGCCCTCTCTTCCACTCAACCAGCACAAATACAAATAAATAATCGACAAATATAGATATACACTATACTAATTATAAACAGTTAAAGATACAATAAATGTAGCAATGTAAATGTCATGTACAAACAACATTTCATAGGGTAATAACAATAATGATACGATAATATAATAATAATAATAATAATAATAATAATAATAATAATAATAATAATAATAATAATAATAATAATATAAATATGATACATTATACGGGAAACACCAATTAATTATATATATCTTACACTGGATAATAATGAAGTCGAGTTTAGAGCAAATATACATTTAGATTTCTTTTAAAAGATGCCAATGTCCGGCAGCCCCTTATTTCTTGTAGTAGGGAATTCCAGTTGCGAGAAGTGGAGATGGTATATGACATGGAGTGATGTGATGTCCTATGTTGCGGTATATTAAGTAAGAGACTATGTTGTGATCTTGTGTTTAAGTTATGGTTTGAGGATAGATACTGGAAACGGGATGATAAATAATTGGGAATCGAGGTATGTAGGATCTTAAATAGGAGAATTAGACAGTGCGATTTTCTTCTCTCTTTTAGATGTAGGCATGACAATTCGTGGAATAATGGAGAAATGTGATCGTATTTTCGAACATTAAATATGAATCTGATACACATATTATGGACACGCTGCAGTTTGTCCGACAATCCGTCACTTATGAGAGATGAACAGACAGGTGAATGGAGAAGACTTCATAACAGTGAACTACATGGTCTTTATAGGAAGCCAGATATAATAAAAAAAAATAAGTCTCGTAGAATGCGATGGGCAGGACATGTGACCCGAATGGGGAATGAAATATGTGCATGGAAGCTTCTTGTAGGAAAACCTGAGGGAAAACGCCCAGTTGATAGACGAAGAATGAGGTGGGAGAATAACATTAACTATGATTTGAGACAAGTCGATTTTACAGGAAATCATTAGCTCAGGATAGGGATGTATGGAGAGTTTATGTCCGTTCGGCCATGAACCTATGGGTTCGATGGTGCCAGAGAATTAGTTAGTCGCGGGGCGTACAATGTTCCTATATAGGCACATGATGGAAATGCAGAATTCATCATTTATAACCTAACCGCGCAAGGCAAAACGGCATATACCCGTTAAGGTTATAAATGAAGAACTCTGTATATTACAAAGAATTGCTAATATTTTTCTAAAACGAGGGTTATTAGCATCCTAAATGCTGTTTTTATACAGTAGGTCTTGTGTTTTAATCTTACAAAATGTAATTTAATTTGGTGATGTATGGAGCATGTCCTCTCCTTGTAAGCATTATATCATTTGAGTTATAATTACAGATAGGGAAAATAAAATAGAGACATATAATTTGCATGGTACTGACCTAGAGTGTGACCCTGATTAACGCTTTACACTGCAGACCAGCTAATTACCATCTTACACGGCTATCCTCTTTACTGGCTGCACCCACTGTTGTTTGCTCTTCACAAATATATCTACTGCACGTTTGTTCTTTCCCGCGCTCTCATGCTTCCAAGATTACCTTTTCATGGCCATCTTCAACAGATCAGTAGAAATAATTATCTTTGTGTATAAAATCACGTTATCTCTAGGATTGCTAGGCTTTCAGAATTCCGAAAAGAGAACAGATGAAGTCTATGGTCAAAACATGATTTTTATCAAAAGAAAAGTAGAAATAATTTGAGTGAATCCCACATCTTGCACGAAACATGTCATTTCATCAACAAAAGTTTTCTTTATTTATCTTGAGATGCTTGAAAGATATGAAAGCATATACGTTCTTGAAGAAGTAGTAGGACTGCAAGTAAGCTATAAATTACTATACTGAATAACTCAATAATAATCATAACTTACTCTATTAACTCACTGACAAGAAAAATCTGGCATATAAAATTCCATCATCTTCATCATTGTCCAGGTATTAAGCCTGTTGGCTCGTTCCGGTTCCATGAAAGCTAGAATTGTTAAAATTGTTCAGACCATCTTCTGTGTGGGCGTCCAATATTTCTCCTTCCGTGCGGTTTATAATTTAGCAATAATTTTGGAAATCTTCCTTCTGGCATTCAATCAATATGTTCTTTGCAATCGTTCCTATATTTAATTATTCGGTCTGTAAGTTTGAAAATATTTAATTCCTTTCTTATATCTTCATTTCTTTTCTTATCCAGCGGAATATATCTCAATCCGGTTGCTTTCATGAAAACATTTAGTAATGTAGATTGTCCCCTGAAGGTGTTACTGGCACCTCGCAGGATGAGATGATTTAAGGGGCTGCCTTCAGGTTTAAATGCTCAATGCATTTCCCCAGAAACCGGATTTAAGTTACCGTAAATTACATTGTCCATCGAGACATTCAAAACAAACAAAATATAACGGAACTTGAGATCACAATAAGAGTGAAGGCCAAAACACATTCCTCTACTATTCATATATGTTAACAAAATATTACTCTGCCAAGGGATGTACAAAATATTGCAAAGTATATAACAGCAGAGTTAAGCGAGTGTACCTCGTCTTCTGAGTTGAAGGTCATTTAACTGCCGACGAGTCTACTTCGTCTTTTAAGGCGAATGGGTTAAAGTTCATCGTCATAACCTCCCATTATATCAGCCCTAGTGGGAGGACTGCCTCTTCCGCTCTTCTCAGACCGTTGAGGGCTTTCTCATTGTTACTCCGGAGATGGGTCCTTATAATTCGCCCTAAGGAGAGGGTTGCCTCTTCCGCCAATTACAACATTTGAAAGCTTGTTCCATCTTGTTGTTCTTGCCGTTAAGGTCTTCGCCCGTATCCCTGGGCAGGGGCTCTCGATATACCACGAGAGACTGGGTCCCTGACAGGACTTAGTCACTAATATATTAGTGTTCACCCCCGCGACGAGAACGCGCCTGTCAGGTATTACTCAGCTGTAAATAGTTACAGCCTAAGCCACCTGTTTACACTGAGCCGGGTTAATAGCTTCGTATGAGTCCAAAGCTTTTTTCCTCAAAGTAACTATCATAAGCAAGAATAAAACTTTACAAGGATAATTAAAATATCTGGAACTATAACAAATTTTATAACCTTATCATCTATACCAAAAACAAGATAATATTTTAGAACTATCGAACCTGTACGTTCATGGTGCAGTCATAAGTTCTCCAAACATCCCTATCCTGAGGTAAAATGTCTTCCAATAATCTTCCGTAAAATCTACTTTCATCAAATCATGGTCAATGCATTCTTGGCCTACACACTGTGTGTTTTTCTTCTGTTTTTTCTTATAAAGACTTTTCATGCCCCTCTTTCATTCCACATTCGTGTCATATGTCCTGCCTATAGCAGTCTACGAGACTTAACTGTTCTTATTATATCTGGTTTTCCATAAAAAAATCATGCAGCTCACTGTTATAAAGTCTTCTCCATTCGCATGTCTGTTCATCTCTCTTTGGTCCAAGAAAATGTCCTAAGAACTTTATTCTCAAATACATGTAAACTTTTATCCTCCCTTAAAGTAAGAGTCCATGTTTCGTATCCATATAACTGGGAGAATAATAGTTTTATATATTTTCAGTTTAACCTTTTTTTTTTAGAGTAGTTAGGACAAGAGTCCTTGTAATGAATAATAACATATAATAATTCATCTATCCAGTAATTCTGACCGAGGGCAGGTCCTTCACTACAATCATAGTACTTTCATGCTATGCTTGCAGCTTTACTAAGGAATTGTAGGTGTGGTAACTTCCCGTTGCTTTCCACATCGGTGAAGGATGATGATGATGATAATGATAGGGATGATGATGATAATTAAGGCCATATGATTTCGGGGACCGTTTGGGCCTTAAAGTATTCCTGACATTTGTCTTACAGGTGAGGAAAAACCCCGATAAAAACCTCACCCAGAAAAACTGCCCCGACCGGGGATCGAACCCGGGCCCGCTGCGTGACAAGGCAGCACGCTATCTCGAGACCACAGCATATAATAATAATAATAATAATAATAATAATAATAATAATAATAATAATAATAATAATAATAATAGTAATAATAATAAGAATAAATAATAACATTAATTTTGAACAGAAAAAAGATATTGAAAATATAGTGAAAAAAGAATGCAAAATTATAAGAAAAGTTTTGGGCCCACAAGTCATAGGTGAAGCATTTAGACTCAGAAGTAAAAAGGAAATAAAAATATATACATACATTCATAGTGATATTAGAAAACGAAGGTTAAAATGTTATGGCCATATGAAACGAATGAACTCAAATAGGCTTACAAAACAGATAATGGAATTCTACGAAAACAGAAGTAAAGTTCCAGTGGATACTATGAAGTGGATTGATGAAGTCAAAGAGGACTTAAAATTGGCAGGAATTACTAAAGAAGATATCCCAAACAGATATATATTTAGAATTAAGGTGAATAAGTGGCAAGTTGACCAAGAGGACAAACCGAAGAAAAAAACTGGAACAAATTGGACAGATGATAGAAAACAAGCCCATAGCAAAAGAATGAAAGAAATTTCGGCTCAAAGGAAACGCCTCTACGTACTTTGCGTAGTCCTACATGGGCTCATCCGCAATAAAAAAAAATATATATATACGAATGAGTTGACCCAGGCGGTACTGTTTGAGACCCCTTTTATAAAGGTCCAGAATGCTGACCAACCCGAGTTTGATCTTAATTTCCCAGAATCATAAAAGTAAATGCTGAGTTGGAATTTCATTATCACAACCTATTTAATTTAACTAACTAATTCACTGGTACTATGGAACTCGTAGGTTCATGAACGCGCGGATATAAGCTCTCCACACATCCCTACCCAGAGCTAATATTTTCCAATCATTCCCTGTTTAATCTACTTCCCTCAAATCATGATTAATGTTATTCTCCCACCTCAATATTGATCTACCAACTGTACGTTTTCTTTCTAGTTTTCCTCCAAGAAGTTTCCATGCACCTCTTTCATTCCTCATGTGTGTCATATGTCCCGTCCATCACAGTCTATGAGACTCACTATTCTTATTATATCTGACTTCCTATAAAAACCACAAAAACAATTTAATACAATCAATATAATTGAATTTAGTTTACTTCTCCAGAAAAACAGTTTCTTTGCTACAAACAAAGCAATGGAAGAAAAAAAAATATATATATATATTTTAGAAACTTTAGAACAAAATAAATTAAAGAAAAGTAATAAGTAATTAAATTATCAATTAGATCTAAATGAATCACTTCTGTTAAATTTATAAACATTTAAGTGTTTTATAGGTTATATTGCTATATAATTTATTTACCTTTTGTTTGTATTGCATTGCATCATTACATTTGTTTACATATTGACTATGGTGCAGAGCTACGGGACTTGCGCTGGTTCGAGTCTCCATGGGGGAAGAAATTTTCTCATGGTATTTCGGCCAGTATGGGACCGGTGTCCACCCAGCATCATGAGGCAATTGGGTAGCTACAATAAGTAGCGGCTCCAGGTTGAGGAACCAGCTATAACGGCTGGGGGACTCGACATGCTAACCACATGTCACCCCTACACTGGCTGTTGATCATCTACCTCTGTGATTGACACATGTGGATGTGAAGGGCCAGCAGCCGGCTGGTAAAAGGGCAACCGCTGAAAAGTGGAAAGATCCTCAATCGGAATCGGACATATTGACTATACTCATAAATGGAATAAAATTATTTATATTTATGACATTCGTCTCAAGAAGATACAGTGTGTTGAAACAGCTGTTACGAATATTAAATAAAATTAATATTTATGAAAATCATATAAAACTTTGATCATCATCCAGGGATTAAGCCTGTTGTCTCGTTCCGGTTTCATGAAAGTCAGAATTGTTAAAATTGTTCAGACCATCTTCTGTGTGGGCGTCCAACATTTCTCCTTCCGTGCGGTTTATAATTTAGCAATAATTTTGGAAATCTTTCTTCTGGAATTCTATCAATATGTTCTTTCCAGGCGTTCCTATATTTAATTATTCGGTCTGTAAATTTGATAATATTTAATTCCTTTCTTATATCTTCATTTATTTTCTTATGCAGCAGAGTATATCCTGCTATAATTCTTAAAAATCTCATCTCAGCTGCTTCCAATCTTTGTTCTTGACTTTTAATGATCGTGCTACATTCTGATATACATCAATATAGGAACAGCCATTACTTTATAAAATTTCATTTTTATTTCTTTTCTTGTGTTTTTAAAGGGTTCTTTTAATAGTGCCACACATTAGATTACATTTATTTAATTTATCATTAATATCTTCAATTTTAAAACTCGCATTATTTTATTTATTAAATACATCACGGATTCCATCAAGCAAGTATTATATCAATTTATTATGTAATAGTTCTACATAATAGTACAAGATAGTAAATGTAAGAGCAAAGTTCTTTTGAGAGATAGATTTTTAATGCGGTTGACACTTTCGTTTCGTGTCAGTTACCTTTCTTCGTAATAATAGCTTGGATGTTATTCTATAATATATTAATCCCATACTAGAAGTCTAAATGACATTCCTCGTAAAAGGTGGCTATTTATAACGATGGTACATGCAGGCTCATAAATGGTACAACTTACTTTAATGGCCGTCACACGATAGATTGAAAGATTTTCCTCTTGTATTTCAATATGGATGGATGAAAAACTCCTGTAACGTCTTCTCAGAACTTCATCTCCTTTTAAGGTCCTGCAGGGATTGACTATGTAATACCTTGATTTAGTAGACCTACTTCGATTTGTTTCCTCATTCTTCTTCTTCTTCTTCTTCTTCTTCTACGCATGAAAGCTGGCAGCTTTTTGCGTGTTCATTCACTTCAGGTCCGGTGTATGGTAACATCCTTCCATCTTACCATTAATTCTTAACAATTATATATAAATTAATTAGTGTATAGTGCTATTGTGTTATTATTTAATTGAAATATTATTGTGTTTTCTTTATGTAATTGTAATGTTATTGCTTTTTTTGTTGTTTATTTTTCTTTACACTAGTACCAATTATTACTTTATTGTTACGAACTGTCAACAGCACGTACGGCTTACTGCCCGTGCGACCCATATTTGTAAATAATATTGTAAATATCTTACTTTTTGTCTAATAAAGTCCTACT
Source organism: Diploptera punctata (assembly GCA_030220185.1). NCBI lineage: Eukaryota > Metazoa > Arthropoda > Insecta > Blattodea > Blaberidae > Diploptera > Diploptera punctata. The sequence continues at coordinate 159,669 of JASPKZ010007977.1, read as the reverse complement.
ACTACTACTACTAGTTGTGGTCTTCCTAATGGCCTTTTCTCCTGAGGAGTCCAGTCACGTACTTTCTTCACTAATCTACTGTTCTCCATTCTATCGTTCCAATTTAGTCTTCTATCATTTATCCAAAGGTGTATAGGTTCAATCTCACATTCTTCTCTAATAACAGAGCTGCGAATGTTCTCTCATTCTAATACGGTAAAAGAGGAATTAGTTAACTGCTAAAAAGTGCTATTGATATTAATTATAATATTTCTCATTAGTCTATTGAGTAACACTACGTCATTGGGGCTGATAACAAACATTAATAAAACTAAATATATAGCCACACATAGAAATATACAGGGCTATTCAGAAAGAAGGAACATGCTTCAAACATTTATTTCTTCCAAACTACAAAAAATATAAACACAATTCCAACGTTCCTGGGAAGAGAAAAGTTAAAATTTTGCTATTTTATGCATTCAATATGATCAACTTTTATAATATTCATGATGTGTTCCGTTGAGGTATTATTCAAAATTAATATATAATTATGGAATATTCACCTGAAAGGTCCGTCTCCTCAACTTAATTAATCATTTAACTGTAGTCCCGAAAGCGCTACAGTTAAATGATTAATTAAGTTGAGGAGACGGACGTTTCAGGTGAATATTCCATAATTATATATTAATTCAATATGAGCACCATGTGTTACACGACAAATATAAAAACGGTGGCTCATTTCTTGCCACACACGAATCAGCTGGTCTCTAGTTATGAATTCACAGCTTAAACAATTTGATGTCGCAGATTTTCAAGAGTGTCAGGCATAGGGGGGATAAAAACACGGTCTTTTACGTAACCCCACAGATAAAAATCACATGGGGTTAGGTCGGGTGACCTGGGAGACCACGGAGATGAAGTTGATTTTCTGCTCCTCCTCTTCCAATCCAACGTCCTATTGTGTCGCCATTTTGATACAAACAATCAAGCAACAGCGCCAATGCGGCGTGATCGGAACTTTAAACTTATCTCTTTCCAGGAACGTTGGAATCGTGTTTCTATTTTTTTGTAGTTTGGAGTGAATAAATGTTTGAAGTCTGTTCCTTCTTTCTGAATAGCCCTGTATTATAAAATATTGAAAATTGACAGTTAATGACAAATGAGGGAAATTTTATTTTCCAAATATTCCGTATGCAATTAATCTGAGGTGTCTTCACTTTTTATGACCTAGTAGTGTGTATCCAGCAGTCCCCCAAATATATCTAATTTCAGCAGATTTACAAGTACGGCGATCCCACTAAAGGCCTCAGGAGGCCCTTGGGGTAGTAGGAGTTTAAGGCTCCCACTTTTTTTCTGGAAAATTGGCACTTGATATCAGCCCTGCGTGACGACCGCATTTACACCCAGAACAAGCATCCGGTACTCATTTTCATTAGAAGCTGAGTCTACCCCAGGACCATAGTGCCACAAGAAGATTTGGGTCAGTTTAGAAATCCTGACCCCACCGGGACTCGAACCGTCGACCTTCCAGCTTGTAGCGTATTGCCTTAACAACTACGCTATGGCGTGCCCCCTCAGCAGATTTAAGTATCTGGATATCATTCTGTTTCAACGTTAGAAGGGCCAATGTTTTATACATTTTTAATCCTGGATGTTTTAGACATACATACAGAATTTATTAACTCTAAAATCCTTTAAAAAATTCACATTTACAACATTTCCTTCTTCATATGAGATACTGCATCCTAGATATGTAAAATTATTCACCCTCTTCAATATTTTATTTTCAAGTATAATTTTACTTCTGACAGACATTACACCTTGAAATTCCATGATTATTGTTTTATCTGTAGACATTTCTATCCATATTCCAAAAGAAACCAAGCTTTAAAATTAGTTACAGGCTATTTTGTTTCTTGACAGTCTACATTGCAAAAGTGGATATATTCAAAACAGATAAATCCTATGATATGTTAGTTATTTACCCCTGAAGTGGGGATGTGGGGTGTCTGTACTACCCTAAGCTGAAACTTTCATCTTTTTTTTTAAATAATTTTATGTTTTGAATTTTTGAGAACATTTTTGTTAATGTCTGTAATTTATTATTTTATAATTGTGTATGATATATGATATATATGTTCGTTTGTCCACCGCTGTGGACTCGAGGTAGCGTGCTGCCTTGTCACGCAGCGGGCCCGGGTTCGATCCTCGGTCGGGGCAGTTTTTCTGGGTGAGGTTTTTATCGGGGTTTTTCCTCAACTGTAAGACAAATGTCAGGAAAACTTTAAGGCCCAAACGGTCCCCGAAATCATATGGCCATCATCATCCTTATCATTATCATGACCATCATCATCCTTCATCGGTGAGGAAAGCAACGGGAAGCTACCACACCTACAATTCCCTAGTAAAGCTGCACAGCATAGCATGAAAATGCTATGATTGCTGTGAAGGACCTGCCTTCGGGCAGAATTACTATGGATGGATGGATGGATGGATGTTCGTTTCTAAGAAATGAAAAAAAGCTTTAATGTGGTGAGGTAATGATGCCACCCCACCTCCCCACTTAAGTTTCAGGGAACAATACTTCTTATAAACAAGTTTACACATATATTTCAGTGTCTATTTTTGATGTAGTATTTCAAAATTCTTAGAATTAATTAGATATATATGCATACCTGGTAGGTAACGGTAAATAATTAAAGTTATTTTAGGCCTATTCTACCATTTTTTTTCAAGAATCTTTATAATATATCTATTGAGAGGAATAACAACACGTAATGATATTCTTCTTTACATAATTTCAAGAGATCATTACCATCATCATCATCATCATCCGGTATCATGGCAGCTGCCGCCGTCTTCCGGAAGCCAAACGGCATTCCTCTCTGTCCATCCATTGATCTTCCTCCATTCCTCTGATATTCATAGCTGCTTGTACCCCTTCTATCTAAATTTTCTTCGGTATTCCTCTCTTTCTCCTTTCCATTGGGATCCATTCCATAACAATTTTAGGCAATCTTTGCTCTGGCATTCTTTTGACATGACCATATAACTGTAATCTTTTCTTTTCTATAATGTCTATGATGTCCGGCTCCTCTTGTACTCCCATAATTTCACTTATTTTTATTTCGTATTCTATCCATTCTAGATTTTCCAGCTGATCTTCTTAAAACATCCATTTCTGTACTTAAAATTCTTTTCATTTCCCTGGTAGGAATTTGCCAGATTTAAAACTGTAAATTTGATTGCAGAATTTTGAATGCTGTATCTAAATGCATTGCATTTTTCTCCGTCTTTCTTGTCGACCAACTACCTGTCAACGCCAGAAAAAATATAAATGGGTTTAGAATCCGTGTATTTGCCTTTGAAAGTTAAAAAAATACCCTGAAATTTCCAACTGTAGGCCTATGTATTAATTTGAGGTTAAGGTGAAACTTTAAGGACCGTCACGCCAATGATGATCTATTAATATGTGATTACTTTTATATAAATGTTTGTCTATAGCTTAATGCATCTTACATTGTCAGTGTTTATTTTATCATAGTACAGCAGACTAAATTATTCTTAATTAAAAATTATGACATAGAATATATGACAAAAAGAAAACTAAAAGATGAATATGAAAAATAGGGACTTTACATAAATATATAGAGAAAACTAAATATTTGTGTGTAGGAGAAGAAATGGAAAATATAAATTTCAACAATGGAGAAGATCTAAAACCTAGTATTGAATGCACTTATTTAGGAACAAAATTAGACCATTCAGGTGATAACATATTGGAAATTAAAAATAGAATCGCACAAACAAAACAAGCAATAAATGCTTTAAACTCTGTTTGGTGGAGCAAAAATATTACAAAAAATAGAAAATTACAAATATATCAAACCATAATTCAGAGCATTTTACCATATGGTGCTGAAGTCTGGCAAATTCCTACCAGGGAAATGAAAAGCATTTTAAGTATTGAAATGGATGTTTTAAGAAGATCAGCTGGCAAATCTAGAATGCATAAAATACGATATAAATAAATAAGGGAAATTATGGGTGTACAAGAGGAGTCGGACGTCATAGACATTATAGAAAATAAAATATTTCAGTGGTATGGTCATGTCAAAAGAATGCCAGAGCAAAGATTGCTTAAAATTGTTATGGAATGGATCTCAATGGAAAGGACGAAGAGAGGAAGATCGGAGAAAACTTGGATAAATGGGGTACAAGCGGCTATGAATATCAGAAGATTGGAGGAAGATCAATTGATAATCAAAGAGGGATAGCGATTAGTTTCCGGAAGATGGCGATAGCTACCATGATACCGGATAATGATAATTATGAATTAAAAATTGACTAAATGACACAAATTTTACAACACTATAATTTCAGTAATTATTTTAATTTCTAGAATATTCATAACACAATACTTTAGTACTAGGTACATTACAGTAACCATATTTGTAAATTTTGTGCAGTTTTGAAGTCACGGGTTTTAAAAAAGTAATTCTTTGTGGGTGTTGATACCACCCCATCTCCCAGTTGAGTACCATTTTATCACATCCCTACTGAAGGGTTAAGAAATCTAGTAAGTCATAGATCTAAGTTTCTGTATATTATGAGAGCATTTAAAATCTCATCTAATAATATATTCAAGCTATAATTGATTTTGTATGGCTAAGCCCTTGACCAGTTCCACAGATAATAACAAACGAATGTAGTTATTAATTTATTTCAGTTCGTTGCTTGTGTTAATTGTTTCTATACGTGATTGTATAAAATGTTTAAGAAGTTTTAAGTTTATCTCCTCTTGTACATGCAATTAAAATTCTTTTAGATGAGAACCGGATGACATTATGCTACAACGTAATCTCAAATTTCTTAGACATCAAATTAAAAGGATATTTCATGCTCATGCCATAGAGAATGGATAATTACTGCATTCGAATGATAAAGCCCCGTTCCATGGATTGTGTAACTGGTATTCTAGACAAAAACCACATCTTCTTAATGGGTTTATTAAATCACTTGTGCCTGCGCTTAATATGGGTGTAACTCTCCAGGTATTACGTTTTTTTACTCAATTTGTAAAATAAACTACTTTTTATTTCAATAATGATATTTATAAAGGTGGTTACACTGATATCTTTAACTAACGTGGTGGGAAAATTAGTTAATAGATGGGTTTGGATTGTCTTTGGATGATAATTAATTATAGCGTATAATTTAAAAAAATGCTAGATCTGAAATGTATTTATTTGTTATGTTGGATATTAATTCTCTATTTTTTATATTCGTGACCACCTAAGTTGTGCAAATTAGCATTGAAACTGAATATAGTTGATATAAGAATTGTTTGTTTGTTTGTTTGTTCGTACTTTATGCGCGGTCGTACAGTTGATCAGATTGTGATTTTTTTTTGCAAAATGTTCAGGAGATACCCGGGATGAACATAGGCTATAAGAGAGTTCAGATACTCATCTCCTACACCCTTAAACACATCCTTTGTAGTGAAAAACGTGAAAAAGTCCCTTTTTTACCCTTAGATGACTTACACTGCCTAAACCATAACAAATACACAACATTAACGAACACAGAATTGAATATCTCAAAAAGCTCTACAAAAAAGTCTGCGACAGCACATGTTTATCTTTTACAGATAACACCCAATAGCCATTTTTGTTTTTCATTGATGCCAAGGAGATCGGGAGAAGTAAATTCCCAGGCAAGCATGTGCTGCCATACGATTCATCTGATTGTCATGGGGCGTTTGCAAAATAATCAGGATTTTTCCGGGAATGTTATTTACATTTTTAGATTTCTTATAGGTTATAAGAGAGTTTTAATGCTAAAGTCCTTCAGCCCTAAAAATTATCTTCTGTAGTGAAAAACGTGAAAAAATATCGCTTTTTGTAAGCTTAAATGGCTTACGCTGCCTAAACCATAACAAATACACAAAATTATTGTACACAGAATTGATTATCTCAAAAAAACTCTACACAAAAGTCCGCGACAGCAAATGTTTATCTTTTAAGGATAACTCACAATAACCATTTTTTTCTTTCATTAATGCCAAGAAGATCGGGATAAGCAGATTCCCGGGCAAGCATAGCTACGCATGTCGGGTATTCTTTTATGGATTACTTAAAAATAACGAATTTTGTCTTTCAGTTCATTTATGCCAATTACATCGGGATGCGTAGATTCTCGGGCAACGCCGGGTAATCAGCACGGGGTATCTAAAAATCATAACAATATAAAATTATATTTATTTTTTCCTTTTACTTATTCAACTAAATGCAAAAACACATTATAATTTATTTAGGTGTAGCAGCGCACGCTGGGTATTAGCTAGTAGTTTATATAAAGCAGTTTAGAAGCAAAGGAGCACAAGTCTAAAATGTGATTGAAAAATTTTATAATGATTGAACGTGTTACGATTTTTTGTATACATATTTTCTCTCCAACAGAGATAAACAATTCTGAAGTCATCGTTTCGATTTGAGACCCGCTCATTTAACGCCCAGATTTGAATTTTGACGCTAATTGCCTGAACTGGTAAAATAGCATAGTTAAAAGTACCGATTACTAATATTATATTTTTTTAAGAATTGGTAGGATCTACATTTGTATATTATTTTTAAAATAAGTAATAATACAAAAACAAAACATATGTTCACTTTTTTTTTTCCTCTACACGTTAAGAGTGAAAGTTTTTTTACGTGTCCATTTACTTCAGTTCCGGATGCAATTACCTCATCTATTCATAGATGTGGTCTTATGTATAGGAATTTATTATTTTATAGGGCATATGTACGTAATTATTAATATCCTTATGGAAGTGAGACATGTATTGTCCGCGTCTGTGATAACTATCTCTTGATTGCAAGTGGATAAATGTGAATAAGTTAATAATCTTGATTCGTCTTATCGACAACAATTGTGTTCCTCAATGGAGGATTAAATATCAATGGTACTATTAAAGTCACAATTAGTATTATTATTATTATTATTATTATTATTATTATTATTATTATTATTATTATCATTGGTTCAAACAGAATATATGGTAATCGGAGGATATTCAGAAGACCTAGAAATAATAATATGATAATTAAATGTGTTGAAGAATTTAAATATCTTGGATCTATAATAGATAAATCTGGTACTTGTGAAAAATATATTATCAACAGAGTAAATTGTGCAAGGAAGGCGATTAGATCCCTGAATGGTCTTTTATGGAATAGAAATTTGACCAAAAAAAAAAACAAAAAAAAAGAGATTATACAGACAATAATAGAAAGTATACTTACATATGGATCAGAAAGCTGGACCTTAAATGACAGGATGCAGAAAAGAATCTTGGCGACAGAAATGGATGGGTTACGGAGAAGTGTGAGAATATCCAGGCTACAACATATTCGAAATACATATACAGACAAGAAATGGATACACAAGAAACTGTTATCGATAGGATAACAAAGAGAGCTCTACAGTGGTATGGACATGTACAACGGATGCCGGAAGACCAGTGGCCTAAACAGGTGTTGGATTGGATGGTACCGGGCAGAAGGAAGAGGGGGAGAAGTAGAAGAGCATGGTATGAGGGAATATATGACGCCATAATGAAGAGGGGTATGGAAGATGGACAATGGGAAGATAGGAATCTCTGGAAAGCAGGAATCAAGGGGAAACTGCTGTAAAGTGGAATGCCTGTATTAAGTATTAAGTAAGTATTATAATTGGTTAGTTTTAAGCTTGCTTATAATATTTAGCACCCTTAAAAAAGTAAGCGTAATAGTGGTGTGCTTAACAAGGGACCAAGTTTAAGGAGAGAGAACTACAAACATGATGCTCAACCAGTTAATGTTTGAGTTTTACAACACAAATATTCACGGCACTTCTCACATAGTTGACATATATAGATGTTTATGTTGTGTTTGTCGAAGATGTAAATGTTGCAGTTGAAGCTATGCGGAACTGGCTGGATGCACCCACTTGTACCTCACCTTTTTTGGTTTCGAGTGCATTACGTCGCCAGGTGACCAGTCAACGAGGTGCTTGACTCCTCTCGATGACTCAGAATGTCACCCTCTTAGTTTTTATCTAATCCCAACAACTCACTCACTCCTTAATCTAAACAAACTATGCAAATAACAGCTTTTTGCATTAAGATCGAACAACACGCGCATCCACCGTGTTTGGGGCCTTAAATCTTCTTAAATAATCCATCCGACATTTTGATCGAGACAAGAGCCAATAAATTGTAAGTTGATATAAAGACTCGCTTAGCTATAATAGTGAAATTTAAGTTGCCTTTGATGGGGAGAGATAATTCTTAATTTAACTGACTATTTCATTCTCCCTTGGAGATCGTTTGTGGATGAATTAAGTCATAGAAGACATGGACTTATAAAACTATCATTTTACTTCTCGTCTTTTATGGAGTTGGAAACTGGTCCCTCGGGGGGGGGGGGAGACAAAATGTTTGAAAACTGAATACTTAATTGCTGGATCTTAAGAATGACCTGAGGTCCAGCCTAAATCAGCTTTGGCATACTCCCTAAATTAAAATGAATAATAGAGCAACTCTGTCATAAAAATTAAGCGATTAGCTTTCACGTGAATCGAATACATTCTCAGAACTAACACAAACAAGAAAAACGAGTGATTTGTGTGTTTCTAGCTCCATAAATATCAACAGCTACGCGTCATGCTGTATCATACAATATTTCTTCTTCGCCTTCGAGTAAGACAGTGGCTGTTAAAGGCTACTTCTTTCGCAGCAAGGCTAAGCAATATTTTTACACGTGTAGAAATTCCTACAGAATAATAAATTGTAAAATTAACATCGTAATTAAATACATCGACCATCTCGGTGGTGTAACAATATAACTAGCGTATCAGGTCTCCCGAGTTCGTTTTCTGGCCATACCATACATTATTTTCTCAGGTCCATGAGAATTAGGCCTATCGAATAGTATATTTATAAGTAATGCCACGAGTGATTTCCAAATTATCGATAAATTCACGACTCAATAAGTGAGGAGTGAATTTATCTACAGAATTTGGAAATCAAGAGTGGCATTTGTTAGGACTATTTAATGAATAAAATTAAGCTGTTTACTCACAAATCATTGTTTAACTATAGTTACTTTAAAATATTTATATATTTAATGTAAACGGCGATGTTTGAAAACAAATCAGAAATGTGAAGTTATGTTCATTCACTGCTGCTTGATCATATTATTTATTGCCAAATAAGATCGCAATATTGTAAGAGTGCTTCCAAGTGGAGAAATAATGAAACACATCAAACTATATATCATAATCAACATTACGTGTTATTCATTAATTTTTTTTAGTAAACAACTCAGTAAAATCAAGGAATCTTTTCATTATTTGCTATATTCAATGTATTTGTTGGAGAAAAATAATGCTAAGACCTGTTCAGAACATTAAAAAGGAGGAGCTTTCTTTATCACAAAAGCAGGAGCTGATAAAGAGAAATCGATAAAGAGCGAGGTGAAACACGACTGTCATTGGTTGTAAAACAAAATTCATTGAAACGTGATTGGTCATTGACTAGCATTTGTGGCATGAGTTAAATAGTCATATGAAAACTATCGGTTGGCAATCGGTGGGCCGTAATGAAGAAGCTGGCGAATAAAATTGAAGCCATGACTTTCATATGTATATACAAGTCCACTTTTTGGCACCTTCATTTTCTTGTACAATATCCTTTTCTACATTCATAACAAGGTATTAAGTGTAAAAAAAGGATATTGTATAAGACATTGAAGGTGCCAAAAAGTGGACTTGTGCACTTATGAAAGCCATGGCCTCAATTACGGTATCCACTTAACTAATTCCCTCGGATTTTGTATAAAATAAACACCTTTTTTGCGCAATGGTGCGTTTTGTTGTACTTACAACAATGGCGATCATGATTGAAAGTTCAACTTCCAATATTTCGGATTGTCAACCTAAATAACTATACTGTAATATTACATGTTACAAACACGTGTGTGGGAAATATAACTGCTGCCCTCTATGTATACTACATACAATGTATAAACAGAAAATATCCAAAAGGTGGTGTTAATATACATTATAGAAACAAATCACTGTATTTTAAATGAACTGAACTTTATTTGAAGCAATATAAAACAATAAATACGTACTTGCCGCCATGTCATCACTAACTGGAGTCACGGCCTCCTATAGTTTCAACTAATAAACATTCCCCACACAAATTCTCTCAAAAAACATTCAACTCAAAATATATAGAACTTAACTTTTCCCATTTATATTATATGGATGCGAAACATGGACTCTTACTGTAAGTGAGGAGAAAAATATTGCAAGTATCTGAGAATAAAGTTCTTGGGACAATTTTTGGACCAACAAGAGATGAACAGACAGGCTAATGGAGAAGACTACATGGTCTTTATAGAAAACTAGATATAATAAGAATAGTCACATAACAGATTCGTTGGGAAGGACATGTGCCATGAATGGGAAATACAATAAGGTCATGGAAGCTACCTGTTGGAAAACCATAGGGAAAGGGTCTAGTAGTAGGCCAAGAATGAGGTGGGAGAATAACATAAACCCTCATTTGAGGGAAGTAGATTATACAGGGGATAATTGGTAAATATTAGCTCAAGATGGAGATGTATGGAGAGCTAATGACCACGCGGCCATGAACCTACGGTTTCGATTGTGCCAGTGAGTTAATTAATAGTAAGCATATCTTTATTGTTTTTATTTCCCCTCCTATTATGGGACTTCTCCTTCGGCTTTCCCCCACTTATAGGTTTCCCGTCTTCAATTTCCATTTATCTCTATCATTCCAATCTCCCTCTTCCAAATACCTATCATCCATTATGGTTCCATTTCCATCTTGGTCTGCCACGTTTATTTCTTCCAAGGGGTGAGCATTGGTATATATTTTTTGGCCATCTTTAATTTTCCATTCTTTGTACATGGCCATACCATTTAAGCGTTTGATTTTAAATCCTCTTAACAACAGATGTGGTGACATTCATTTCTCTCCAAAGGAATTCATTTCTTATTTTATCCTGTCTTGTTTTTTGGAGGCTTCTTCTAAAATAATCAAATTCAACTGTTCTAATTTTATTCTTTTGTAATTCCGTCAAAGACCAAGTTTCACTTCCATATGACAAAATATTCTGTATTATGCTCTAATAAATTTTCATCTTATTTTCCTTTGTAACATTTTTGTTCCAAATTATTCCATGCAATATCTTAGTTGTATTTTTTGCCATTGCAATTTTAGTCTGTATATCTCTCTCACAGGTACCTAAACCTGTAATTATTGACCCAAGATATTTTAAAAATTCACATTTTTTTATTTTCCCCTGTTTCTAGTATGAGGTCATTCACATCCTTTCCCAAACACATATATTCTCTTTATGGGACTTATGCTTGAAAACTAAGTGATTCACTAGCACGGGTAACCTTTGTTGAACAATCAGTGTTTTATTATCTAAACTAACCTAAGAGTATTCGAAGTAAACGTTCTGGAGTTCTATTTTGTAGAGAGAAATACTTTTAGGTATTGGAAGCAAAAAAAAAAAAAGATCCAGTGAGATGCAAAATGACGCCACAGTTTGCGAAATTGCGTGCTCTAATTCACATTATGTGATTAATTACATTTGTAGAGATATTAAATAATAAAACAGATAGCACACTTTAACTATCTTGGTTCAGATATAACATGTAGCTACGAATGGGATATACATAATAAATTAAACCGATATCAAATGATGTGTAGCATCATAAGAAGAACCCTCCGAAAGACTCGAAGGGAAACTCAGCTCAGGTTATACAAAATTATGGCTATTCCTGTTCTTTTGTAAGGATCTGACTCTTGGATACTTACAAAAAATAAATCTCACACATTCAAGCCACTGAAATTATTTTTTTAAGATCCGTAAAAGGATGTAAACGGATGGATACATTACATAATGAATCAATAAGAAATGAACTGGAAATATTTGCAATGCTCGATAAACTAGAAGAGCACAAATACCGATGGAAATAACATTTAGACTGAATGAACAATACAAGATTATCCAAAAAGATGAACACCTACAAACCGCATGAAAAAAGATCATTGGGATGACCAAGAAATCGAAGGACTTGAGACCGGAACAGGTCGCATTGATCTAATCCTGAAAAGGAGGAAGAAGAAGAAGAAGAAATCGTATCTAATATATAAAAAAAAATGTTTGTTTGTTTGTTCGTACTTTATGCGCGGCCATACCGTTGATCCGATTGTGATGGGGCTTTTTGCAAAATGTTCAGGAGATTTCCGGAATGAATATAGGCTATAAAAGAGTTGTGATACTCAACTCCTACACCCTTAAAAATCGCCCTTTGTAGTGGAAAACGTAAAAAAGTAGCTATTTGGACGCTTAAATGGCTTACGCTGCCTAAACCATAACAAATATAGAACATTTATGTACACAGAATTAAATATCTCAAAATGCTCTACAAAAAAGTCTGCGACAGCATATGTTTATCTCTTACGGATAACTTACAATAACCATTATTGTCTTTCATTGATGCCAAGAAGATCGAGACAAGTACGTAGATTCCTGTGCTAGCATAGCAGCACACGGCAGGTATTATTTTACGGATAATTCACAATAACGAATGTTGTCTTTTCGCTCATTTATGCCAAGAAGATCGAGATAAGTTGATTCCCGGACAACACCGGGTAATCAGCACAGGGAATCTTAATTACGATACACATTTATAATTATTTTTCATTTTACATATTTAACTAATCGTAAGAAGTACATTAATTTTTGTCATTCAGCTCATTTATGCCAAGAAGATCGGGATGAGTAGATTCCCGGAAAACGCCGGAAACAGCACGGGCTATCTAAAAATATTACGATATACATTTTCCCTTCTGCTTATTTAACTAAACATCATCATCATCATCCATGCAAGTATTAGGCCATGTAGCCTGTTACGGTACCAAAGAGTAATTTTCCATCTAGCGCATTTTTGGACGTCCCAGCGATCTTTTGCCTTGGGGGCAGTAACAAAGCATGGCTTTTGGAATTCTATGAGACGCCATTCGTTGAAGATGGACTTTCCAGTTGTTCTGGTAGTTTTGTACATGGTGAAGAATGGGTTCTACATCCAACTCTTCCATAATTTCCTCATTTCTTTTATGGTCCCACTTCGTATAGCCTGCTGTACGGCGCATAAATCGTATCTCATTTGCTGTTATTCGGCTTTCATCTCTTCTTCGTATTGTCCATGCTTCACTACCATATCTTAATACTGGTCTTGCGGGGACATTATAAAGCCGTAATTTTGTGTTCTTCTGTACTAAAAATAGTTTCTTTATACTGTTAGTTATCCCCGTTGTTTTTAAAACATAATTTTCGTATTTCAGCTCATTTATGTCAAGAAGATCGGGGATAAGTAGATTCCCGGGCAACGCCGGGTAATCAGCATCAAAAATTACTGATTGAACAAATAAATAAATTAACATAAAGCATAAAGGGATCAAAAAATTAAAGGACAAATGAATATTAACATTACAATATATTATAGGGGTATCTAAAAAATATAAATTTATTATTCTTTTTCCTTCTATTTTATTATATAAAACTTTCCTCATTAGAGGATTGCCTCAAGGACAAAGTGATACAGGCTATTAATTTTTGTAATTGATGAAATATATTTTGTAAGTATATTTTAAAAAATTCAACTTGTAGGCCTAATTGAAGTATACATACTATAAAGTGATTTTGTAAATATGGTTTCTTAAAATTGAAATTGATCCTCTAATGGCAACGATGGCAATTCTAGAAAGATACACCCTGTCCAAATCTAAGGAATTCCAAAATGTGGCTAAGAATTCTGGTATAGTACCTCTTGCCCCGATCATAAATCCTGTGACAGTTATACTATCTAATTGGCATGTATCTTTGTAATGGTCAATTGTTGGCTCATATATGGCTTTCTTTTCAGAGTCAACTTCCTCAGGTTGGCCACTATGAGTTTCAAAACGAATTGTGGGATCTAATATCATACCAATTTTAGGGGATGGTCTAAATGCAATAATATCTATTCGTCTGTTACTCCCATTAGTGGCCACACCATGTACTTCCTCATAAACTGTGTATCCAAAATCTCGCAAGGCTTCTGCCATCATATTTCGAATAGCGTGGTGCCGAATATTTCTCAGTGATTCTCCAAATGGACAGGCCCCAAGGACGTGTGCAAGGGTTTCGTGCTCTCTGCGGCAACGTCTACAGAGGATATTCAACTAAACATAAAAGCACATTAATTTTAATTTATATAGGCGTAGCAGCGCATGCCGCGTATTAACTATATTAAAATTAGCGACGATCACGATATGCGAATATGTCCAATGTGCGGGAACTTTGAGGATGAGATACATATATTAGGAAAATGTAATGATTTAGAATATTGGAGACGTCAGTTATTACCGGAAAGATTTCTAAATTCAAATCGAGAAAGATTAGCATGCTACGAGTTATTGGTAAATCCAGAAAATTGGATAAACCTCGGTAAATTTCTGGACAAAACGCGGAAAATAAGGACAACACACATTCATGAATAAATATATGTTATCAAAATGCAATACCATTAATTATTAACAATGATATATAAATTAATTAGAGTATAATGCTATTGTGTTATTATTTAATTGTAATATTATTGTGTTTTCTTTATGTAATTGTATTGTTAATGTTTTTTAGTGTATAATGCTATTGTGTTATTATTTAATTGTAATATTATTGTGTTTTCTTTATGTAATTGTAATGTTATTGCTTTTTTTGTTGTTTACTTTTCTTTACACTAGTATGAATTACCACTTTATTGTAACGGACTGTCAACAGCACGTACGGCTTACTGCCCGTGCGACCTATATTTGTAAATAATATTGTAAATATCTTACTTTTTAATATTTAATTTTAGGAAGTTATATTTTGAGGTTATTTTAATTATATTATTTTTGGTCTGGACATCTTACCTCAATATTAATGTTGATTTGTTCTTGGACATGTTTCAAAACAATTCTGTTTTATCGTCAGCTTTCCCAGACTGGTTTTATTTATGTTGCATTATGTTGCACCACCTGGATGTCGATGTCAGCTCCATCCTGTGGTTGGCCAAAGAACCTCCAAACAAGGCCACCCTCCATCGGAATATCAGAATTCATAACTCTGTTTCAACCTCCAAACAAGGTCACCCTCCATCGGAATATCAGAATTCATAACTCTGTTTCTGAGAAACAGAGTTATGAATTCTGATATTCCGATGGAGGGTGACCTTGTTTGGAGGTTCTTTGGCCAACCACAGGATGGAGCTGACATCGACATCCAGGTGGTGCAACATAATGCAACATAAATAAAACCAGACTGGGAAAGCTGACGATAAAACAGAATTGTTTTGAAACATGTCCAAGAACAAATCAACATTAATATTGAGGTAAGATGTCCAGACCAAAAATAATATAATCTTACTTTTTGTCTAATAAAGTCCTACTACTACTACTACTACTACTACTACTACTACTACTACTACTACTACTACTACTACTACTACTACTACTACTACTACTACTATTTTAATATAAATTTGAAGAAACAGCTGATTTAAACGTGTATATGTTTCATTGTTGCATTGAATAGTAAGTAGGTCAACGTCGACACTTGAGTGTGTGAGTGGCAGATACACATAAAAATAAAAAATACATACGCACACAGGATAAACCTCTCGTTGTGAGGAGGCAACTGACCGCCGGCCATTCGCTAATCCTGTTGCAATCTCACTTGCGCGCTATTTAAATTGGATCAACTTGTGCTCCTTCACCTAGGAGTGTCCAAACTTATGTGTAATACCAATTATGATATTGACAAACTATTACTTTTGCGCACTTGCACATCAAACTACAACTTATGTATGTCTGGATCAGGTACAGAGACTATGCAAGAAAAAAAAAAGATCAAGAGCAATTTTATTATTTTTTTTTAACTTCTGGTAATTTTTCAGAATATTTTATATTCTATGAAAAATTACTTTCCTAACTCTAGTCTAGGAAGAAACTACATAATAAGGAATAATAATAATAATAATAATAATAATAATAATAATAATAATAATAATAATAATAACAATGGCATATATGACGAATGCAAGATGAAAGTTTACCCAGAAAAGTATTGTAATGGTGTCCACCTATTAGAAAGAAGAAAGGAAGACCTCGAAACTCATGGATGCAAGAAATAAGAACTGGAATGAGAACAAGAAGATTGGAGGACATGGAGTGGATAGATAGGGACGAGTTGGAAATGTAAAATAAAACCTTAGGCACAAAAATTGTGTAAACATTGAAAATTTACATATATAAATAAAAAGTATTATTACCACTATTATTATTATTATTATAATTATTATTATTATCATCATTATTATTATCATCATTATCATTATCATTATTATTATTATTATTATTATTATTATTATTATTATTATTATTATTATTATTATTATTATTATTATTATTATTATTATTATTATACACTAATTGATTCTCTTGCCATCTCAACTTCTCTCAAAAAAATGTTTAACTAAGAATATATAGAACTGTTTTTTTTTTTTTTTTTTTTTCACTTGAAACATGGTCCTTTACTTTAAGAGAGGAGAAAATATTACGAATATTTGAGAAAGTGTTTAGGAAAATGTTTGGACTAAAGAGAGTTGGAGAGGTGAATCGAAGAATAAACATAATAATAAGGTAATATTTATGGGGGAATCAGACAGAATAAGACCAGTTAAGTCTGATAAATTTTAACGGACAGGCATATGACACGAATGGGGGATTAAATATCTAATACAAGGGTATTATATATTATACAATATACCTTATCCGCTCTTACTTGTTAGAGTGATCCTAACATAAACAAACGCCAATTGCATCCTTCCGCCATTCGCGCCACAATTACTGTCACACTAACAGTACGTGTGAAGTACATAAGTCACGTGATCGTTGAATAGGGTAGATTACAAAAATGCTGGTGAGATTTTTCACTGAACGTGCGAAATTCATTTAAAATAACTTTTCTTTTTAAAACCACTAGTCGAATGTTTGCCAGACTTGAGTTTTAGAAACTTAGACTGCGATACAGCAACAGAAGACTGGACACCTTCAGCCATTTTGTTGCATCAGAAGCGACTGAAACATGACTCAAATGCATCATCCATATGTAATAAACTATTTTAAGTTGTAATTATTGATTAGTTATATTTTAGAATATTTTCTATGTTTTAATAGGCCTATTAATATTTTCATTCACGAAGAATAACAAGTGTATTCAGAGGACACATTTTTAATTTAATGAAGGGAACTACTTTTCCGCGTACTTATTACTTCTACATCGTACGTCGGTGTCCATAACCAATGGAAAGTGAGCAGGTCACATGGTTTTGTTTTGACGAGGATCACTTTAAGAACGAACAGTCTTTATATTTCTTCTTCTTATTCTTCCTTTCCAGGATTAGGTCAATGCGACCTGTTCCGGTTTCAAGTCCCAAAGATTTCTTTCCATGTGGTTTGTAGGTGTTGATCTTTTTGGGTAATCTTGTATTGTCCATTCTGTCTCAATATTCTTTCTATTGGTATTTGTGCTCTTCTAGTTTATCGAGTATTGAAAATATCTCCAGTTCATTTCTTATTGATTAATTGTGTAATCTATCCATGCATATACATCCTTTTACGGATCTTAAAAATTTCATTTCAGTGGCTTGAATGTGTGAGATATTTTTTTTTGTAAGTACCCAAGGTTCAGACCCATATAAAAGAACAGGAACAGTCATAATTTTATAAAACCTGAGCTGAGTTTCTCTTCGAGTATTTCGGAGGTTTCTTCTTATGGTGCCACACATAATTTGATATCGGTTTAATTTATTATGTATATCCCAATCATAGCTATATGTTATATCTGAACCAAGATAGTTAAAGTGTGCTATCTGCTCTATTATTTCATTATTGATTGCTATTTTTGCTCTGACTGGCACTTTGCCCTGAAAAGCCATAATTTTAGTTTTTGTAGTTGAGACTTTGAGATTATAATAGAGTCCCAATTGATGCAACATGTAAATCATCCTCTGACTTCTGTATAATTACCACATCGTCTGCATACATTAAAATATTCATATACATTTCCTTATTAATTTGTATTCCTATGGGACTTGATTTTTTCTATTTTCGTATAACCTCGTCAAAATATATATTAAACAATGTAGGTGATAATGTACACGCTTGTCGAACTCCTTGATTTATTAAAATGTCTTCACTTGAATAATTATCTAAATTAAGGATAATTTTCGTGCCATTATAAAGACTGTTTATTCCTTCTTTATATTTATCACCAAAAAAATCAAAAATCTATGTTTCTAATTGGCTAACAAAAAAAAATCTCATGAGTATGGTGTCTCATTTATGGTTAAAATAGAATAATATTATGGATACCCCTGACAGAAGCTATGGCTGCAAGTATCGTTACAGTATCTGATTCAACAAGTTTCATTTGATCTGAGGAACATGTAATGCAAAACATAACTTGTTTTTCGGGCACTTTAATCTCACAAATATGGGTGCCAGCATATTCAAATTTATTATTATATAAAAATAAATTAACATTTAGTAATTTCTCGTCTAGTATACCGTATTCATAAAATATAATCCTATGTAGTTTCAATATGTTATAAGGCCTATGAATGTATTCACAAGTAACTTCAAAATATTGCAATCGATATACTCTCCTATGAAGAAGAAGAAATGGATGTAAATGCAAAAATATCTAAATTTTTAAGAATTAGTTAGTCCGAAAACATTCAAGAATAAAGGAGTATAAAACACTGGCTCTTCTAACTCTTTTGTTCGGTAGCGAAGTATGGACGTTGAAACAGAAGGATATACAGCGACTTAGATCTACTGAAATGAGATACCTTCGGAGGACTGTAAGATAATACACACTATTAGATCACAAAAAAATAAGACTTCTTAGAAGAATTACAAATGAAACCTTTAGAAAACAAAATTTCTGATTATAAGTCAAGATGGATGCAGCATGCTCATCGAATGGAGGATCACCGGATACCCAAACAAATGTTAAGATATCAACCTGCTAGAAGAAGAAGACCAGGACGTCCACTCAAAAGACTTCTAGATGGTGTTTGTTATAAGTAATGCCACTTCGTGAGTCGTGAATTTATCGATAATTTGGAAATCAAGAGTGGCATTTGTTAGGACTATTTAATGAATAAAATTAAGCTGTTTACTCACAAATCATTATTTAACTGTAGTTATTTTAAAATATTTATATATTTAATGTAAACAGCTATGTTTAAAAACAAATGAGAAATGATAGGTACGATTCATCTGCTTCTTTTGTTTATCACTGCAACCAGATCATACTATTTTTGCCAAAGGAACGCAATATTGTAAGAATGAGAATGCTCTCTAGTGGAGAAAAAAGAAACATCAAACTGTATATTAATTCATTTCGGATGTCGTATGATGTAAATATGACAATTATATTTTTCTGGATTATTTCCTGGGATAAATACATTTAAGAAAGTGCAAACAGTGGTTTCTTTTTTGGTTCTATAATAAATTGCTACAAATGTTTTTATATTAACTCCTGCAAGCGCTATGTGTTGACATATATGCACTATATATACAATCTGGTAGCAGTATTTCTTGTAGGCTCAGTCACTGCAAAATAATGGTCAGACCTGTTCAGAATATTAAAAAGGAGGAGCTCTCTTTAATACGGTAATTATAACACTGATAAATATTTCGTGAAACACGACTCTGATTGGTGGTAAAACAGAAATCATTGAAACGTGATTGGTCATTGACTCCCATTTGGGGCATGAGTTAAATAGTCTGCGAAATTCGGCACTAATGTAAGGTTATTTAGTGAACTTAACCTATATATTTTCATATAACAAGATAGTCCAAGAGTAAAATATGTAATTTATGTTAAAGGCAAATACTTTTCGTGCTTTGAATTAAGATTCAATTCCTCAATTTAAAAACTGTATGTTCTAATTTTATCTTCTTAACGTTGAATTTAAAAAAAACTACGAATTTAAAAGAAAAGAGGAATTTAAACAAAATGAGGAATTTAAAGGAAAAGTAGTATGTTGAAAAAGGCCAAATATCATACTTTATTGATATCCCGCTCTCTCTCCCCCTCTCCCACCATTATCAACTCAGTCTCTAATGAAAATGTTACCAGACACATGTTTGGGGGTAAGGCGACCATAACGAAGGACTGACAACCTCTATTAATATATCATGCCGATTGTCCGCAAAGGTACTACTCAAAGGGCCTCCTAAAGCCTGTAGGATCACTTTACCTTTATATACATTCACTGAGAAAATAACACTGCTTATTGTAATCTAAATATAATAATAATAATAATAATAATAATAATAATAATAATAATAATAATAATAATAATAATAATAATATTATTATTATTATTTTATTATTATCATTATTATTACCATTATTATTGTTATTATTATTGTTATTATTATTATCATTATTATCATTTTATTATTATCATTATTATTACCATTATTATTGTTATTATTATTGTTATCATTAATATTATTATTATTATTATTATCATTTTATTATTATCATTATTATTACCATTATTATTATTTTTACTGTTATTATTATTATTATCATTATGTCCACCGCTGTGGTCTCGAGGTAGCGTGCTGCCTTGTCACGCAGCGGGCCCGGGTTCGATCCCCGGTCGGGGCAGTTTTTCTGGGTGAGGTTTTTATCGGGGTTTTTCCTCACCTGTAAGACAAATGTCAGGAAAACTTTAAGGCCCAAACGGTCCCCGAAATCATATGGCCATCATCCTTACCATTATCATCATCATCCTTCACCGGTGTGGAAAGCAACGGGAAGCTACCACACCTACACAATTCCCTAGTAAAGCTGCAAGCATAGCATGAAAATGCTATGATTGCAGTGAAGGACCTGCCTTCGGGCAGAATTACTATGGATGGATTATCATTTTATTATTATCATTGTTATTATTATTATTATTATTATTATTATTATTATTATTATTATTATTGTGAATATTAAAATAGTTCGCAAACTATAAAAAATCAACAAATAAAATAAAATAATGTATATTAATTGATTTTTTGCGCGATAGTGCGTTTTGTCATACTTACAGACCATGATTGAAAGTTCAACTTCCTACATTTCGGGGTTGCCAACCTAAATAACTATACTGTAATAAAATAACTATATTGTGATATTACATATTACAAACACGCGTGTGGAAAGTAGAACCACTGCTCTCTATGTATATTACATACAATATAGGCCTATATTTAAAAAATATAAAAAAGGCAGTGATAATACACTAACCACAGCATTTTAAATGAACTGAACTTTATTTGAAACAATATTAAACAATAAATACGTACTTGCCGTCATTTTATCACTGAATTGGTCTCACGGCCTTCTGTTGTTTCAACTAACAAACATTGCCCACACTGTTAACGTTAGTCAATTGTTTATAATGAACGCAAATATTTCCAACAAAAATGTTATTTATTTTACTGTTATTTATTATTTTGAAAACACCATGGCGCAAAAATGTACAAGTGTTTTACAGAATCTCGGAAATCAAAAACCTCGCTATTGCTCATCCTCGATTCTGTAAAGATCACTTCCCAACCTCGCATCGTAATATACTACTAAAGTTCATTAATTATCTTACTTTACTTTTACTTTTGAGGGCCTCTCCACTTTTCAGCAGTTACCCTGTATTCCCATTCGCCATTCTTGCCGATCACGCCATTCATCCTCCTCCAGACCTCGGTCGTTCATCAATCTATGGATCTCTCCTCTCCAAGTTGTTCTTGGCCTGCCCCGTTTCCTTCTACCAGAAGGTGACCATTCCAAAAGAGTTTTGGGCCACCTATCATCCTCCATTCTCCTGACATGGCCATACCACTGAAGAGCTCGTCTTTCGATCCTTTCCACCACTGTCTCCTCCATATCCATCATCTCCCTCACTTCTTCTTCTTTCCAACCTGGACACCCTGGCACTGCGTCCTATTCCATCCATCTCCACTGCCAAGATCTTACTTTTTTGTCCCTCTACCAAAGTCCATCCCTCAGCACCATAAGTCATTATGCTTTCCACAACAGACTTCAAAATCCTCTTCTTCGTGTGGTTTGACATGGTCCTACTCAACAGTACTCCATTCAACATTTTTATGGCTCTTCGTGCTTGTACTAACCTGCTATCTACTTCAGCTTTACAACTCCCTGATTCATCAATAAGTGATCCCAAATATTTAAATTTTTTAACAGCTCTAATAATTCCTTGGGATAGCGATATATCGCGTCCACTTCCTCCTACTACAAGATATTCAGTTTTTTCCATGTTTACTCTTAATCCTCCTATTTCAAAAGCATTTAGAATTTTTCTCATCATGTATTTCACATCCTCACGACTCTGAGCTATCAACACTTGATCGTCTGCAAATAATAATTAATTCTCTTGAACGTTAATCGAACATGGCTAGTAACGAAATAATGTTTCTGAAATTAAAACACTTTTTTTCTAAATCATGTTTATGTCATTTTAAATAGCCGCAATCGTTAATAATACAGAAAGCGGGTTAACCTTAAAGCGACAGAGAATATATAACTAACATGGAACAGTAGAGCTTTTGGATAAAATTAATACTGATGCATCTTAGAAGAATTACACATGGAATCTTTAGAAAACAAAATTTCTGATTATAAGTCAAGATGGATGCAACATGCTCATCGAATTGAAGAACACAGAATACCCAAACAAATGTTAAGATATTAATCTGCAGGAAGAAGAAGACCAGGACGTCCACTCAAAAGACTTTTGAATGGTGTTTCTCTTGAGGCCGAAACAGGTCAACAAATGGCCTAAATTCGTGAATGTACTATGATGATGATGATAATACTGATGCTAGACGAGTTCAAACTTCTTATTTTGAGAACTAAAAATAGGAAAATAGGTATATATCACAAACTCTACATAAGTAAAGTAAAGTGATCCCACTACATGCCTCAGATGGCCCTTGGGGTAGTAGGATGTTAAGGCTCCCACTTTTTCTAGACAATCGGCACTTGATGTCAGCCGGGTTGTCAGCCTGCGTGACGGCCGCCTTTACTCCCAGAACAAGCGGTTGGTACTCATTTCCATTAGAGGCTGAGTCGACCCCAGGGCCATAGTGCCGCCAGAAGGTTTGGGTCAGTTTGAAAATCCTGACCCTACCGGGACTTCAACCCTCCACCTTCAGGCTTGTAGTGCAGTGTCTTAACCACTACGCTACGGCGTGCCCTCTCACAAACTCTACATAAAATGAACAATAAATAAATATTACAAACTCTTTTGTTATCGTTTTACTTTTTCCTTTAGCTAGGAATAACTCATTAGAACTTATGAAAATCGTAATACGCGATTTCGATATTTGGTGTAGATATTATTCGTTGGATTTTAAAGCGGAGTCCTGTAAACTGCATGTCTGTTAGATCTCAAACATCTGATTTGTTTTCACTTAGGGGCATATCAAGCCATTGTATGAAACTCTAGTGTCATCAGAGGAAGAACAATTGTTTCACGGTATCTATTTTGATACTTAGTAAACACCAGAAATCTTGAGAAAGCGTGGATAATATACCACTCTCCGAAATTAATTATTTTAAACTTAATTTTTTGTTTAGAGAATGAAATATTTAAGAAGAGCATATATTAAGAATATTACATTAAGGATTATTTAGGCTTCTTAAAAAAATTGAAACTTTGAAATTAGGAAAATTACGCAAGCTGAAAGAAATGTGTTTAGAGGTAATTGAAGAAAGACAATTTAAGGGATATCAAAGAACAGACAAAAAAACATAACACAGAAATAAGACAACAACTAAAAGTAGACGAATTAAACACAACAATAGAAAAATACAGAACAAACAGGAAATAACACTTAGCAAGGATGACTGAGAATAGAATACCAGAAGCAGCATATAGCTATTCACCACGAGGAAGAAGAAGTTTGGGAAGACCAAAGAAAAGATGGAAAGAGCAGCAATTTGGAGCCGGAACAGGCTAGTAAATAAGACTAAACCGCGAAGAAGAAGAAGAAGAAGACAATTTAAGATGGTATAGACATCTCAAGAGGATGACATCTGATAGAATCCCTATGAAGATCTTGGACCGGAGAATAGATGAAGGAGAAAGGGAAGAGGTGAAAAAGGTTTGATGGATGGTGTGAGAAGAAGTTTGAGTGAACTGGGACTTACAGATGAGGATGTTCACGGCCGCTACAAACAAAGAAGGCGAATTTCTTGATGGTGACGGAAAAATCTTTGTATTATGTGTAAATTCCGAAATAAAAAAAACTGGGCCAGCAAAATGAAATGAACAAGTAATGAGAGAACACTTAGAAGAAATTATGGACTAAAAAACATTATGACGATATGTAGCCTAATTACATGAACGTAAATAAAATTTCCATTGACATAGGTCAGACTGATGTTCCCTTTTACCCACCACCGGATGTCCATGAACTAATTTTCGAAATATACGAAAGAATATTAATTATCTAAATCATACTAAAAACAATGTAACAAAAATGTAGTTATGCAAAATAAAAGTAAAGTTAGGGTCAGTTAATTTTTGCCTTGATTGATTTCACGTGTACTGCATACGCATCGAGTATCGCCTACAGACACCAAGCAGTCGTCTGGAAACTTAACTGTTCTTTATTTTTTTCATTCTATTTTTCACATCTGATATCACTTTCTATTTATAGAAAGATATTAATGTCATATAGAGAAGTGACATGGAGTTATATCTCTAGAGTGGACAAACCCAAGTAATAAATATAATTTTTTGTCCTTAACTTAAAGGAGCTGCATATGTATGTCGGGATAATTGGAGACCTTGGTTTGGAGTATTAAAAAATCACTTTTTTTACCTTACCTTAGAGCTCATACATCATTCACATAAACCTGTCAAAACACAAGAAAGAAAGTGATCGAAATTGAATGTATCTTGTTTGCTTGTCTCATACGAGGCCATACGTGCATTTTATTTTATTTTTCTCCCTTCTTTGCATTACTTCCGCGTCAATTCAGAGAGAAGATTCTAAGAGGATGATAAATACGAGGCGTAACAAGCATTCGAACAGATTATAATAAGAACTATTAATCAGACTAGAATCTGATTTGATATCAGCTGTACGACTCGGTTTGACGTGTTGAAGAACTCGGTGGTCTTTGTTATCATACCAAATATTTGTACACTTTTTTTCCTTCTCTCCATGACACAGAGAAATTGAAGTGTATAATTGATAACATTCAAAGCTGCAGCATTAATGTATTCAGCATTCATGAACCCTTCTAAGTGTTGAAACAATTTAAGAGCTCGGTAAAATGGATGGGAATCAATTTAGTAAAAATCAAGAACTTGACTACACAATGACTAAAGTGTAAAATGCCTGGGGCCCTGTCAATCTAAAACAAAAATAAGAATGGATACCATTAATTATAGCAAATTAGAGCTTGTACAGTCATATTTATAACCAGATTAGATATGGAAATTTAATATAAATTGTAATCAGTTTAAAAGTTTGTTATGGAAAGAAAATCCAGCCAGGAGAAACGAAAAATAATAACCTTAAAGCATTAGAAAAATATATACAAGAACTTTATTATTTTTTATAATAAATAACAACTCATATTTCTTCCTACTTAAAATGAATGTACACATATCACGGTTTAAAATAGTCATAAGATATCATTAGATTACAAATAAAATAACAGATTACGAATTAAAAAACTAAAAACTACAAAACTATGGGGTCAAGATTTTTATAATATGTTAATATTTATGGGGAAAATGAATCTGTGGTGACCGTATATAGTATTTAAAGACTTTTTTTATTTTTAGTTCTGTGATTTATTTTTTATTTATACTGCTTTATTAATTTAAGTATATTAAAATTTGGAGTTTAGGCTAATATATATATATATATATATATATATATATATATATATTTTAGGAATTAAACTCTGCTTTTTGCAGACGATAAAGTAATAATGACAGTATCAGAAAATGCTTTACAACAATTCCTTTATACTTTAAATAATATCTCTCTAAAATACAATTTAAGAATATCAACATCTAAAACAAAAATATTAACTCTGAAAGGAAAATATGCAATAAGAACAAAAATAGTGATAAACAATGTAATTATAGACCAAGTTTAATTATTTGGGATGTCATTTAGGCAGTGACAGAAATTTAGATAAACACACTATAATACAACGATTCAATAATCTATGTGGCACAATTAAACGTACTTTATTGAATAAAACTAGGAAAGAAACTATTTTAAAATTTTACAAAGTATTGGTAGTTCCATCTCTTATCTATGGATGTGAAACCTGGACATTAACAAAGGCAGATAGTAAACAAATAGAGGCTGCAGAAATGAAGATGTTGAGAGCAATAGCAGGATATCAAAGGACCGATAAAAAGAAAAACGAATATATAAGAACAGAACTTAATATATTTAATCTCTGTGAAAGAATAAAATACTATCAAAATGTTTACCTTCAGCACGTATTATGAATGAATGAACAGCGCATAGCAAGAAGAATGTATAGTTATAAACCAAAAGGGAGAAGAATGTTGGGAAGACCATTGAAGAGATGAAAGGACCAATTCCACCTATTATGAGATCGGAACAGGCCATTGGGCTTAATCCTTGTTGTTGATGATGATGATCATGGGGAATTAAACCCAATGGGTACAACTTACACACGGCACACACCCAGTCCCAAAGTTGAGATTTTTAAAAATCCCTTACCCCGCCGGGAATCGAACCCGGGTCGCCGGAATGGAAGGTAGGGACTCTACCGACTACGCCACAGCGACGGACTTCAAGGTAATATTGATACTCATACACAGGAATTTAAAAAATAAAATAACACTTTCCTTACTTATTCCTCTCTATCGTAGACTGACCTTTTGTCTTATAGGTATTTTTATAAGACACACGCCGCTGGGCCTTACAGGTAACACGACCTGCCGGGAGAGGTTTAATAAACATTGAATCGCACACATACTTTTTTAACATACGAGGACATGGAAGGCCTCCCGGATCAATTCAATCCAGGACCTCCACAACACAACATTAAGACGAAACACACCATCCACACACACACATACACACACACATACACACACACACACACACACACACACACACTATAGCGCAGCCAGGTATAAAAGGGCTTTGGCCTACCCGCTGGGTGCTAACCTCACATCTACATGTGTTAATCACAGACCAGCGAACCAGTATAGGCATGACATGTGGTCAGCATGTCGGGTCCCTCAGCCAATAGCTGGTTAGCTACTCAAATTCCTCACGAAGCTGGGTTAGCACCGGTCCCATACTGGCCGAAATTCGACGAGAAAATTTGTTACTCTAGAATTAAGAGCCCCTCCATCTCTCTCTTTTTTTTGGGCTTTCAGGTGTTCTCCCATCCTCTAGTAACTTATCTCTTGCTATACGTACAGTTCTATCTGGTGTCATGCGGGATATATGTTGATTCCATTCAAAACTGCTTTCCATCCATTCGCCTACCGCCTTTCTATAGGCAACAGACGGCTAACTTGGAAGCATTAACGTCCCTATCAACCTGTTAATTATCTGACATAATAGCAAATAGCATCATAATGACTTCACATATTTGAAACAACCTTAACAGTTCCTGTGTATGTAGTGTTAATATACAGGGTGAAAATTATTTAAACTGACAAACTCTGGGAGATTGTAGGGGACACCAAAACAAATATTTTTTCCTAATGCCATTTTTTCCTATGAGGATTATTTAAACCGGTAGAGGAAGATTTTTCTGGCGGCAAATTAATTAGACCAACAAACACTTTTGCATTTTTTATTACCAAGAGACAACACGTTAACACAACGCAATTACTTAAATTACAGTAGAGGTTCAAAAATGCCTCCATTGACATGTAAACAAAGGTTACACCGGCGGATCATGTTCTGTCTAACACGGGCAAAAACTCCAGGAGTATCGTTAATTGCTCCTGCTGCTACAACTATCCGGGTAACCAGATCCTTTTCTGATGCAACAGGAGTTGTGTAAACAAGGTTGCGCATCTCTCCCCACACAAAAAAATCCAAAGGGGTCACATCTGGGGATCGAGCAGGCCATGGTACAGGACCACCTCTGCCAATCAACTTTTCTGAAAACCGTTGCTTCAAGAATCGACGCACACGACGACTGACATGTGCCGGCGCCCCATAATGTTGGAACTACATGCGTTATCTTGTAGGGAGCGGGACGTCTTCTGGCAATTATGGCAATGCTCTGGCGAGAAAATTGTAATAGCGCCTCTCATTTAATAACCTAGATAGGAGATATGGCCCAACAGTCCCCAACAACACCGGCCCACACATATCAGTGTACTCACTCCAGGTGTATCGCTCCATTAGTAAACAGATACAATTCACTACTACACTGGTGGACAAAACAATTCCTACCATAAACAGCAGTTGCAGTCATGACAATTGAAGAGCGTAATACGCCCTCTAACGGTTTAAATAATCCTCATAGGACAAAATGGCATTAGGGAAAAATATTTGTTTTGGTGTCCCCTACAACCTCCTAGAGTTTGTCGGTTTAAATAATTTTCACTCTGTATACATGGGACTCGAGGATTACTATGAAATTTGAAGTTACTCCGGTAGGTTTCGTGAAGTAGCTCAATGGTTGAGGACCAACATGAAAAGCTGGACGACTTGAGTATGAATCCTAGCACGAGTGTAAATTTATGTTCACGATCATTGTGATACATATAAATAGAAACAAAGAAGTTTTAGCGACTTATAAAATTTACTGATAAACTAGACCCGATTTAAATATTTTATCGACTATAAGAAGAACATATCCTGATAAAAGCACGAGTATCTTAGTTTATCGTTGTCCATGAGGGTTAACTATGAATTATGGTCACTCGTAAACCCAAGCCTGGCGTCGTACCAACTTCCTCATTCTTGTCGTCACTTCAGAAAGGGAGATGTTCTTAAAATTAATGCATAAATTAAAATTTAGAGATTTCAGAATGCTTACCGATATGAAAGCTGCCGCCAAAGAATTCTTCATGTCCACACCTAAAATAGAGATAAATATATTTAGTGCCTTTATTTAAAGCTAAAGTATTATGTATATATATATATATTAAATGCTATGACAAAGTCCAGGTTACAAAATGCAATTCATGCAAACACACTAGTTAAAATATATAATAAACAGGTGAATTGATCTATTAATTGGTAGACAGGAAATTTAGAATTAAATATGTTTATGCACAAATACAGTAAACATAGGCTCAATTCTGGAAATTTATGCAATTAAGATTTACAGGGACTCTTGTCGTCCATCTTCTCTCAAAAAGCATTAAACCGAAAATATATAAAACTGTTATTCTTCCAGTTATGTGGAAACACGAAACACGGTCTCTAACTTTAAGGGAGCAAAAAGGATTACGAGTATTTGGTGATAATATTCGTAAGAATATTTTTTGGACCAAAAGACAAATGAATAGACAGGCGAATTGAGAACACTAAATAACAGTAAGCTACATGGTCTTTATGGGAAACCAGATATAATGAGTACAGTTAAGTCTCTTAGACGAGTAAGACATATGGTACCAATGAGAAATGAAAGAGGGAATGGAAACATCTTGTAAGAAAACCAGAGGCAAAAAATGAGGTGGGAGAATAACATTAACGACGATTTGAAGGAAGTAAATTATAAAGGGAAAACATTAGATCAGGATAGGAATGTATGGAGAGCTTAATTGGGTCCCGAGTCTCAACTTTTCAAGGTCATAAAAGAACCGCAAGCTTGAATAAAAAAAGGCTTCTTTGAAAGTTTTGTAGATTTGTTCAGTCGATAATTTTTATAATTATTTGTATATTTAGATATACAGAGACTTAGATCTGCTGAAATGAGATATCTTCGGAGGACTGCAGGATACACACTACTAGATCACAAAAAAAAATGAAGACATCTTAGAAGAATTACACATGGAATCTTTAGAAAACAAAATTTCTGATTATAAGTCAAGATGAATTTTATTAATTTATGAATTTGTGTTTTAATAATTCTCGCTGCCTATTAGATGATGAGATGTGCTAACCACATGCCACTCGTTGAAATCTGTAGGCAAATAAGCGTAATTAAATTAGCTTGGTTAAGAAAATAGCTATGAAGAACCCATGTCCCACGTGAGACGTAGTAATCCCACTACAGGCCTCAGGAAGCCCTTGAGGTAGTAGGAGATTAAGGCTCCCATTTTTTTCCGGACAATCGGCACTTGATGTCAACCGGGTTGTCAGTCCTGCGTGACGGCTGTCTTTACTCCCAGAACAAGCGTCTGGTACTCAATTCCGTTAGAACGAGAGACGTAGTGGTATATACAATACAATTCCTAACTGACTCACTGGCTCTATTGAACCCGTAGGTTCACGGCCACGCGGAAATAAGCTCTCCATACATCCCTATTCTGAGCTAAATTTTCTAATCATCCTACGTAATCTACTGCCTTCAAATCATAGACAATGTGATTCTTCCACCTCATTCTTGGACTACCTAATTGGCATTTTCCCTCTGGTTTTCTTTATAGTTGATCGATAATTACTGTTAATTTAAAATAAATTAAAATATAGCTTTGAGAGTTGATTGTTTGAGAAGAAGCGAAGGGGTAGTACCTATTAAGATTGCATAGAATCCAGAAGAAAAATTTAGGAGACAGGCGGAAGCAGGATAGAAAGCGACAAAATTGAAGAGAGAGAATTAAAATGGACCCCTAATGAGGATGCAAGGACAACGATGGCCTAAATATATATATATATATATATATTTCAATGGGCACCGGCCGGTTCGATAATTCCAGTGAGTTGATTATTAAAACTATCTTTACATTTTATGAATTAAGATTTGATTCACTGAATTGAGGATCAATTACGTAACGATTATTATTCTCCAAATTAGCCATGTTTAACCTTAAATTGGCAAAACACAAATGTCTTCTGTTAGTTATTTAAATGTGGCGGACCGCAGTGAAAACGGAATCTTGTATAACTGTTATTATTAGATATATTGTATAATTAGGTACATATTTAAGTGGTTATTTTTGTTCGTTTTCTTCTGATTTATTAAAAATATTAAATTAATTAAACCAACTGATGTATCCAAAAGGATACATTACGAATTTAAGGGTTCATACATTCTTATTATTGTCTCCAGCTCTTAAAGAGTTACTCCTCCATATCATATAATGTTTAATAAATCCCTGACATGTTTATAAGGCTGTTTTACAACACACTAGTAATGGGTCATCATATACAATAAACTATCTTATTCATATCCGTACCATAAACCGAGTGAGGATAATATTTTACTATTCTATATTTGGATGAAGGTAAAACAACTTCTAACAAAGACATTTCTAGTACTGATAAGATGATTATATCCTTGACATTTTGTAAAGCGATTAGAACCTATTTCTTTACAAATCATGTTTCTATATATGAAAAATCTACTCAATTTCTTGATGAAAATATTATATAGGAATATAACTAACTAACTCATTGGCACTATCGAACCCGTAGGTTCATGAGCTAATGTTTTTTTCCCCCAATAATCTCTTATATATCTGCTTCCCTCAAATCATTATTAATGTTATTCTCCCTCCTCATTCATTATCTGCCTCCTGGGATCTTACCCTCTGGTTTTCCTACAAGGAGAATCACCTATTTTCCCCCCATTCGTGCCACATGTCCTGACCATCGCAGCCTACGAGACTTAACTGCTATTATTATATCTAATGTCCAACGCTTATCTATGAATGTGAAATCTGGACATTAACAAAGGCAGATAGTAAACAAATAGAGGCTGCTGAAATGAAGATGTTGAGAGCAATAGCAGGATACCAAAGGACCGATAAAAAAAAACGAAGCTATAAGAACAGAACTTAATATATTTAATCTCTGTGAAAGAATAAGATATTATCAAAATGCTTATCTTCAGCACGTATTACGAATGAATGAACAGCGCATACCAAGAAGAATGTATAATTATAAACCAAAAGGGAGAAGAATGTTGGGAAGACCATTGAAGAGATGGAAGGACCAATTCGACCTATAATGAGATCGGAACAGGCCATTGGGCTTAATCCTTGTTGTTGATGATGATGATGATGATGATGATGATGATGATGTCCACCGCTGTGGTCTCGAGGTAGTGTGCTGCATTGTCACGCAGCTGGTCGAGGTTCGGTTCCCGGTCGGGACAGGCTCCTGAGTGAGGTTTTTTTCGGGGTTTTTCCTCACCTGTAAGACAAATGTCAGGAAGCTTAGGGCCCAACAGTCCCCGAAAATCATCCGGCCATCATCATCATCCTTATCATTATCATCACCATCCTTCATAGGTGTGGAAAACAACGGGAAGCTACCACGACTATAATTCCCTAGTAAAGCTACAGAATTATTATGTATGGATGGATTATATCATATTTGTTATAGAAATATAGTCTAAAGTGATGATAAAAATTACATAAATATCATTTGTTAAGAAATAAAAGTACAGGAAATCTGTTGGCAGTACTTAATCCTTTAAACTTAATTTCAGTTTTCTTAACTCTTAATATTGGCGAAACTTACATTCTCTTACCAGTTTATTTAAATGTATCGTACTACATTAAAAAAACTAATGAATAAACATATTGTTATTGTCGTTCATAAATAACTGTAAGAATTCGTTTACTGTCGTTTTATTAATACGTTAAAATGAAACCCATGTATCTTCCAGGATATATTGCCAATTTGAGAGTAAGTCGAATAACGCTTACTTACTTACTCTTACTTACTCACTGGCACTATCGAACCCGTAGGTTCATGGCCGCACGGACATAAGCTCTCCATACATCCCTATCCTGAGCTAATGCTTTCCAATCATTTCCTGTATAATCTACTTCTCTCAAATCATAGTTAATGTTATTCTCCCACCTCATTCTTGGTCTACCAACTGGGCGATTTCTCTCTGGCTTTCCTACAAGAAGCTTCCATGCAAGTCTTTCATTCCCCATACGTGCAACATGTCCTGGCCATCGCAGTCTACGAGACTTAACTGTTCTTATTATATCTGGCTTCCTATAGAGACCATGTAGTTCATTGTTATGTAGTCTTCTCCATTCACCTGTCTGTTCATCTCTCGTTGGTCCAAAAATTTTCCTAAGTACTTTATTCTCAAATACTTGTAATCTCCTTTCCTCTCTTAAAGTAAGAGTCCATGTTTCGCACCCATATAAACGCTATAACTGAATTTAAGTAACTACTCAAAAATTCTCATGCTGCTGATTTGACTACGTACGTTGCAATCCCTGTATTCAAATGAATATCTCTTAGGGTACAGATTTAATTCAATCCCGGAACTTCTAATCAGACACACTGAAGTCACTACAATTTATTACATATTCTTAAAACACTATTTTTATAAGGGAAGTAGTTTTTAAAATTAACTTATTGATATTGAAATATATAGCGCCAACTAAGGGAAAAATATTAGTCACAAATTCTTGGAATATGTCAGAATTAGGCTATTTTTTAACTTAGCAAGGAATATGTTTCCATACTTTATTGTAAAAATTTTAATCATATAGAACTTCTAATATGTGTTTCAAGATCCTACATGGATTATCTCAGAAGGAATTGTCTAAAAAATGAACATACACAAATGCTTCCAATGTTGATTATGCATGTTAATGTTATGAAAACGGTGATATGTTAAAAACTAAAAATATGCAACTGTTTAAACCTAGTGTAGGCAATGCAATTTAAAATTAGCCATTTTCTTGCATACCGCTACTGATTAAATATGTGTCAGCATTATGTTGAAATTATGTAATGAATCGTTTTATTTTTAAATAATACATTTTACTTATAAAATTTAAGTAAAATGTATTATTAAAAAATGGAGACAAATGGGGAATAATTTTGAACATAAAGAAAACAAAATATTTATCAATTGGTGAACCAGAACAAAATTTAATTTTGGAGACTGGAGGAACAGTAAATCTTGTAGTGAGATCACATATTTAAAAATTAAAATAAATGATAATGCAAGTTATGGAGAGGAAATAAGAAATAGAAATAATAAAGAAAAATTTGCATTTGTTTACCTCAATGGAATATTGTGGGATAAAACTATAAGTAATAAAAATAAAATTAATATATACCATACGTTCACCGCTGTGGTCTCGAGGTAGCGTGCTGCCTTGTCACTCAGCGGGCCCGGGTTCGATCCCCGGTCGGGACAGTTTTTCTGGATGAGGTTTTTATCGGGGTTTTTCCTCACCTGTAAGACAAATGTCAGGAAAACTTCAAGGCCCAAACGGTCCCCGAAATCATATGCCATCATCATCATGCTTATCATTATCATCATCATCATCATCATCATCATCTTTCACCGGTGTGGAAAGCAACGGGAAGCTACCACACCTACAATTCCCTAGTAAAGCTGCAAGCATAGCATGAAAATGTCGTGACTGCAGTGAAGGACCTGCCTTCGGGCAGAATTACAATGGATGGATGGATATACCATACATTTGTTAAAAGCATCATTACTGATGGAGCAGAACTTTAGTCATTAACAATAAAAACAAATAAGTATATTTTGGCAACGGAAATGGATTTTATACGAAGTGCAGCAAGAATATCAAGAAGAGAAATAATTAGAAACACAATTATATGGGAGAAAATGAAGATTGAATACATTACTTTATATTAAATTAAAACCCAGCAATTAAGATGGTATGGACATGTCCAGCGAATGGAAGAGGATCGGCTACCAAAATATGTTTTGGAATGTAAACCTCAGGGAAGACGAGGTAGAGGAAGACCTAAAACCTCCTGGAGTCAGGGAATATGTTTATACATGAAGCAGAAACATCTACAACCAGGAGATTGGATGTATATTTTTTTTAATTTGTATGACATGTATAAAAGAAGATGGAACTAGAATCTATGTGAAAATGTAATGTTTTCTCTATCTCAGGAACGTCCGGTCAATAATCTCCTTTAAGCAAGAATTTTGTCTCATGAGTACCAATAGTTGTACTTAATGCAGTTTTGTATCGTGTTTTCAAATATGTATTCGGAATTTCTCAATCACCCAGTTTTTTTTTATTTCAATTTCAATTAATGGATTTAAATAATTATTTTTAAATAAACGTTTTTTCGTCCATTTGTCCATTGTAAAATAAAACCAAATGAGCTAACTCAGTAGATTTCAGCTATAGAAAAGAGATATCAAGGCAAATGGAATCCTAATATGCTGGCCTATTATTGTTGGACCATCAAGAGGGATGCTCCACAGGCGAAATATAGCAGAAAATCGTCATTTCTTACTTTCTAGGTGAGTCCGAATGTTCGAATATTGTACAGTTACGAATGTAGAAAATATTAAATGTGTTTGAAATGATAAATGCCTGTCTCTCGGAAACTTTGTGTGATGGAGAAGAACCGATATCATATTTGAATTCAGGAGAAAAAATAGGCCTACTTCGGAATCTCATATTTTTCTTTCTGAGACAAAAAAAAAGTTTACTTTTTGTTGCTCAGTGTTATTGGTATGATATCTGATTGTTCTACTAATATGTCACTTTCTATTATAATATAGCAAGTTATTTGGTGAAACACAAGTATTTATGAACACATTTATAGCTACTGTAGTAATTAATACAATTACATTAATAAGTAAAGTAAGTAAAGTGATCCCACAACAGGCCCGGAGGCCCTTGGGGTAGTAGGAGGTTAAGGCTCCCACTTTTTATAGACAATCGGCACTTTATGTCAGCCGGGTTGTCAGCCCTGCATGACGGCCGTCTTTACCCCCAGAACAAGCGTCTGGTACTCATTTCCGTTAGAGGCTAAGTCGACCCCAGGGCCATAGTGCCGCCAGAGGGTTTGGGTCAGTTTAAAAATCCTGACCCCAACGGGACTTGAACCCTCTACCCTCCGGCTTGTAGCTCAGTGCCTTAACCACTACGCTACGGCGTGCCCCCTAAAGTAAAGTGATCCCACAACAGACCCGGAGGCCCTTGGGGTAGTAGGAGGTTAAGGCTCCCACTTTTTCTAGACAATCGGCACTTTATGTCAGCCGGGTTGTCAGCCCTGCGTGACGGCCGTCTTTACCCCCAGAACAAGCGTCTGGTACTCATTTCCGTTATAGGCTGAGTCGACCCCAGGGCCATAGTGCCGCCAGAGGGTTTGGGTCAGTTTAAAAATCCTGACCCCAACGGGACTTGAACCCTCGACTCTCCGGCTTGTAGCTCAGTGCCTTAACAACTACGCTATGGCGTGGCACTAATAAATAAATAAATAAATAAATAGATATTAATACATTTTTAATTTAATTTTAAGTTAGTATTATTTATTGTTAGTACGAGATTTAATTACAGTGTATAAATACACTAGTACATTTTACTTCACTGGGTGAGTGGAAGTAAGGCCCTATGATCTATCTCTATCAGTTTAAACAAAAGTCTGGAACAAGTTTCTCGGCGAGGTTTTTTATTGTTTTCCTTACCTGTAAAACAAGTATGAGGAACATTTAAGGTCCGAATAGACCCCGAACATCATCATTGTCATCTATAAGAAATTCACCTTGTTTACTATGAATGTACAAGTCGATGGAGTATCTCATCTTAATTGAACGAGTTACTTGGATGGTGACCCTGGCATTGAAATAATCACACATTCGGGGAAGCCCTACATATCTGTGTGTGTTCAGAAACATATGAAAGTGGTCTAGAATTAAAATCATACCCCGACAAGTTCGGATGAAGTGAGACATTTAAAAGTGCCTAAAAGTGGAGAGTTTAAATCAAGGAAGAGGAATAAATTAAAATTATTAATATTATAGTTTTATTAATATTAATATTATTATTGTTGTTATTGTTATTATTATTATTATTATTATTATTATTATTATATACAACAGATGAGCTAAAATGAAATTCAGGAATAATACGTAATGTTAAAAATTTAAACTATTTAAGATCCATTTTAGATAAAAGTGAGAATTCAATCACAGAAATTAAAAGAAAAATAAATGATGAAAGAAGAATCATTGGTATGATGAACTCAGTGCTTTGTAATAGAAATATAATACACAGAACGAGAAAAAATATATATTTCTAGTTATGTTACAAAGCATTTTATTGTATGGGTCTGAAACCTGGACAGTAAGGAGAAAACAAGCCAACAAGCTGTTAGCAGTAGAAATTGATTTTTGGAGGCGATCGAGAAGAATTTCAAGAAGGGATACGGTCAAAAACAGCACTATAAGGGAAATTATGCAAGTTGAAAAAAATATTAAAAGTATAAGAAAAACGTTTGAAATGGTATGGACACCTCATAAGAATGGAAGAAGAGAGGATACCGAAGAAGATCCTTAATTAAAAAGCTAATGGAAGAAGTGGAAGAGGCATACCTAGAGAACGTTGGGTGGATGGATGGATGGATGGATAGAGTGAGGAGAAGTATGGAAGCTAGAGATCTGAGAGAAGAAGATGCTCTAGACAGGAACCTCTGGCGACAAATCACTTTGGGTTGAAGGAGAAACACTGTATTGTGTAATATTCCTAATTAAAAAAATATTATTATTATTATTATTATTATTATTATTATTATTATTATTAAAAACACTGAAATGGTGTCCACCTGAAAGAAAAATAAATGAAAACCTCGAAAATCGTGGATGTAAGAAATAAGAACTGGAATGAGAACAATATGACTCGAATACATGGAGTGGATGGATAGAGACGAATGGAGAAGACAAATAAAACTTTAGGCACAGAAAGATAAGTAAGTATTTAAATCTGTGTATAAATTTATTATTATTATTATTATTATTATTATTATTATTATTATTTCAATGTTGAAAGTTGGTAAAGGACAATGTCTACATAAAGAGAAATGAAATAAGATTCAGAGAATATATGATTAACCTTGTATGTTTTGTACCGCCTGTAAAGGAATACATTAGACATTTTCGACTCAATACCTTGTAAAAAGTTAAAATGGCGCCACCCCATTATTTGTAACCGGATTCTTTATTTCTAATGGAACGCAAATACATCTTTCCCTTTAAAATCCCCCCTATAAGGACTTGAATCATTTTCATGTTCTGACTGCGATAAAAAGTCGAACATAAAAGAGATTGTCAGGACATGTACCAAAACCGCAGGTTAAGCGTCATTTGTCTTGTGACATAAAAAGCTTGTCATACTATTGAACTATGAAAACCAAGAGGACTGCTTATTAATGAAGCTATGGAGTAAATAGAACCAACGTTTACAATGCGTTTCTCAGAACTGACACATCTTCGTGTGTTGTATATAACATTCATATGTTTAGAAGCGATGAATTGTTCATTCCTAATTCATATTTATGAAACTACAGAATATGTAGAGTTGATTACGAGTATTTGGAAAATGTTTAGGCCAAAAAGAGATGAACAGGCAGGTGAATGGAGAAAACTACATAATAGTGAGCTACATATGTATAGCAAGCAAGATATAATAAAAGCAGTTAAGTTTCGTAGATTGCGATGTGCAGGATATGTGGTACGTATGAGGGATGAAAAAAGGTGCATGGAACCTCCATGTAGGAAAACCAGAGGGAAAACGGCCCCAGTTGGGAGACCAAGGAATTAGTGTGGGATAATAACATTATCCATGATTTGAAGGGAAGAAATATTTCTACAGGGGTGATTGGAAAACCTTAGTTCAGGATAGGAATGATGTAGAGCTTGATATCCTAGGCGGAGACGCATTGAGCCTATGTGGGTTTCGATAGTGGCCAGTGTTGTTAGTTATATGTAGAGTTGTCATATTTGTAATTTTATTGAAATGAAAAAAAAAAATCAAAAGGGAAGTTAAAATTAAGAACAAAAAAATAAAACTAAATGTTTAGTGGGGGCACGCCGTAGCGTAGTGGTTAAGGCGGAGGGTCGAGGGTTCAAGTCCCGTTGGGGTCAGGATTTTTAAACTGACCCAAACCCTCTGGCGGCACTATGGCCCTGGGGTCAACTCAGCCTCTAACGGAAATGAGTACCAGACGCTTGTTCTGGGGGTAAAGGCGGCCGTCACACAGGGCTGACAACCCGGCTGACATAAAGTGCCGATTGTCTAGAAAATGTGGGGCCTTAACCTCCTACTACCCCAAGGGCCTCCGGGCCTGTTGTGGGATCACTTTACTTTCACTGAGCTACAAGCCGGAGAGTCCAGGGTTCAAGTCCCGTTGGGGTCAGGATTAGGATTTTTAAACTGACCCAAACCCTCTGGCGGCACCATGGCCCTGGGGTCGACTCACCTCTAACTAAAATGAGTACCAGACACTTGTTCTGGGGGTAAAGGCGGCCGTCACGCAGAGCTGACAACCCGGCTTATATAAAGTGCCGATTGTCTAGAAAAAAGTGGGAGCCTTAACCTCCTACTACCCCAAGGGCCTCCGGGCCTGTTGTGGGATTACTTTACTTTTTTAAATGTTTAGTAATCAATTGAGTTGGTGTTTACTTGATGAAAATCCATACTCATTAATTAAATAAAAATAAAACTTACAGATTTATTTGATTTTCATATTTATTAAGATATAACCTAGAAGTTTAGTATTTAAAGGACAAGACACCTAAAGAGCAAAAAATAGTAAGTGATGATAACATTTTTGAAGAAGTGAATAGTTTTAAATGTCTAGGTTTCAATTGATCACATGTTAAAATTAAAGAAATTAATGATATGTCCACCGCTGTGGTCTCGAGGTAGCGTGCTGCCTTGTCACGCAGCGGGCCCGGGTTGGATCCCCGCTCGGGGCAATTTTTCTGGGTTAGGTTTTATCGGGGTTTTCCTCACCTGTAAGACAAATGTCAGGAAAACTTTAAGGCCCAAACGGTCCCCGAAATCATATGGCCATCATCAACCTTATCATTATCATCATCATCCTTCACCGATGTGGAAAGCAACGGGAAGCTACCACACCTACAATTCCCTAGTAAAGCTGCAAAGCATAGCATGAAAATGCTTTGATTGCAGTGAAAGACCTGCCCTCGGGCAGAATTACTATTGATGGATGTAATGATAAAATAAATACATTTAATCAAAATTGTGGCACTATTAAGATACCTTAAAATACAAGAATAGAAAAAAAAATTAAGTAATTGCTGTTTCTGTATTGATGTATGGATCAGAACGTTGTACTAGAACAAAGATTGGAAGCAATTGAGATGAGATTTTTAAGAAATATAGCAGGATATACTCTGCTGGATAAGAAAAGTGAAGATACAAGAAAGGAACTAAATATTTTCAAACTTACACATCGAATAGTTAAATATAGGAACGCCTGGAAATAATATGTTGATAGAATGCCAGAAGAAATATTTCCAAAATTATTGCTAAATTATAAATCACACGGAAGGAGAAATGTTGGACGCCCGGACAGAAGATGCTGAACAATTTTAACAATTCTAGCTTTCATGAAACTGGAACGAGCCAGTAGGCTTAATCCTTGGATGATGAAGAAGAAAAAGGAAAATTACAACATTTATTTATAAACAACAATTACAAGGAGATACATTTTTTAATGAAGTCAGCTGTATGGCGAGCTATGGAAGTGCCGTGAATTGGCGAGAGACCACATCCTTGCGAAATTTTTTATTTACTTCAGAACTCTCCGTGCTTTTTCTAGATCCAGTTTTATTTTCACGAGATCACTTTTATACAAGATGACCAGCCTCATGTGCTAGTGGTCAGCGTTTCTGATTACTGTTTATGAGGTCCCGGGTTCGATTCCAGGTCAAACCATAGAAAATTTACCTTAAAGGGAACCATAGAGAGAAATGGTTTACACATGTGGAAAGAATGAATGTAACAAGATTACCAAGAGTAGCATTCAACTGCAAGCCAAGATGTTCAAGGAATGTAGGAAGACCAGTGAAAAGATGGACAGAACAACTGTGAGGTGGAACAGGCAATTTGCCTAGCCCGTGAAGTGAAGAAGAAGAATAAGAAGGAGAAGAAGATGGGAATCATTCCTGTGGTTACTCATGGTCTAGAATTTAGATTAAGTTTAGGTTAAGAACTCTCCTGGCGCTTCATTATTATTTATCGCCCATAATATTTTCGGAGTAACGTAACTCCGCCTTCAGGGCGCCCCAACTTCATAAATGGGTCACAAGTAAGCCAATGCCACGGGAGAACATTCGAAATGTCGAAATGACAACTTGGGGCATTGAATAAAAAAACTTTTATACGAACTCTTTATGGCATTTAGGAGGTTATGTGGAAATGAAGAGAAACGAAAATGCATCCGTATAAAACTCTTGTAAAACCATTATTGATATATGGCAGTAAACATGGACCGATATACCAAGACCGAGTTTATTTGAAAAGAACATATGAAAAATTATGTGACCCAATATGTGACAATGGAGAATGGCGTTTAAGACATAATTCTGAGCTATATTACTTGCAAAAGTCTCCTGATGTGGTTGCATCAATTATAGTTTCAAGATTGTAATGGGTAGAGCACTTACAAACAATGACTGGACATGAGATATCCAAGAAAATTATAGAAAGTAAATTTTGAAGGAAAAATAAATGTGGGACGATGAAACTGAATTGAATGGATAGAATTTTGGAGGTTCTGAGGTAGCTGAAACTCGAGGAATGGTGGCTGGTTGCAAGAGACAAAGAAGCCTGGAAAGGGTTCTCAGGGAAGCTGTAGCTCGAATCGGACTGTAGTGCTGCTGCTGATAATGATTCATAGATTAGTAGCTAACACCTGGCGTGTGCTACTGCGCCTAATTAAAATAACTGTGATTGTTAAATGTTCTTTTCAGATCAACTCCTACACCTAATGATTTTTTAGAGGATAATAGATAGCGAATAAAAATTCGTACCTGAAAATCTGTACAAAAGTATATATTACGACGAAACAAACATGGCGGTTGCTAGAGTAATTTATAATTTCTGGTTTCAGGTTAATCCCCATTTCTGAGATTTGATTTCGCTCATTCTTTGATTATATCTATCTCGTTTTATTTCAATAACATGTACTGAGTATCGTTGTGAAAAATCGAAAATTGCGACCGCTAGAGCGATTTTCTAATTCTTGCTTCAGCTAAACTCCTATACCTAATGGTTTTAGAGCATAATAAATGGCGGCTAAACATTCTCAATACTTTAAAACCTGTGTGTACAACATTTCAAGTCAATCGGCAGACTAATTTTCGAGTTTTGCAAACAAACACGCAGGGTGAATATATATATACTTGTTATAGGAGCTACTAGATGACAGTGGCAGACCGAGTTCCCACTACCTCTCATAATAGAGAATATATATAAAGAAAAAATAAATATTTGTTCTAGATTTGCTTGGTAGCGTAATTGATAGCGCACTGGAGTACCAATCCAGAGGACTGGGTTCAA
This sequence comes from Diploptera punctata, assembly GCA_030220185.1. NCBI lineage: Eukaryota > Metazoa > Arthropoda > Insecta > Blattodea > Blaberidae > Diploptera > Diploptera punctata. Next base: position 116,991 of record JASPKZ010007977.1, on the reverse strand, counting down.
ATCGCGTCCAAGCATTTATTTTTCTTATCATATCATATTAAGCTTGCATAGCTCAATGTCAGAAATTTAATTATAACATCGAAATAAGGAAGCGTCACTGCTATAAAGTAAAAATATTCTCTTTAATTTGCTTACTTGTTATAGGAGCTACTAGATGGCAGTGGAGACCGAGTTCCCACTATCTCTCGTAATTGAGAATATTTAAAAAGAAAAAGAAATGTTTGTGCTAGATTTGCTTGGTAGCACACTGGAGTGTCAATTCAGAGTCCGGGTTCAAATCCCGTCCAAGCATTTATTTTTCTTATAATATATATATATATATATATATATATATATATATCTCCCATCCACAATTCTACCCGAGGGCAGGTCTTTCACTGCAATCATAGCATTTTCATGCTATGCTTTGCAGCTTTACTAGGAAATTATAGATGTGGTAGCTTTCCATTGCTTTCCAACACCGGTTAAGGATGATGATAATGATAAGGATGATGATGATGGCCGGATGATTTTCAGGGACCGTTGGGCCCTAAGCTTCCTGACATTTGTCTTACAGTTGAAGAAAAACCCCGAAAAGAACCTCACCCAAGTGCCTGTCCCGACCGGGAATCGAACCCAGGCCCGCTTCATGACAAGGCAGCATTATGAGATTTGAGACTGAATGCAGTGATGATATTCTCGTTATCAGTGTACTCTCTTTGCGCTGTTTATGTCAACCAATGTAAAAAGTACGAGGGCGGATCGGAAAATAACGGACAATAATTTTTTTCTGCCTTGGTATTGCAGCTAGAATGTTGAAATTTCACAGAGATATAGTTTGAAGTTTTCACTACAGATGGTATTTTTTTCTCAGGTGCACCTCTTGCGAGAGAAGCTTGAACTATGCAACAAAGATGGCGCGCATGCTACAGTCGTCCACAGGGCGGATCGGAAAGTAACGCACAATATTTTTTTTTAAAAAAGTTTAATAGTAAAAAAAAAAAGGAAAAAAATCACAAATGAACTTACATCTTTTACCTACTTTTCGACATAGTCACCAACTTTCTCAACACATTTTTCCCATCGTGTTACCAGTTTCAATATGCCCTGTTCGTAGAAGTCCGTTTGGTTGGAGTGTAGCCATCTGCGCACTGCTGATTTCACTTCCACATCTGTCTCAAAGCGTTTGCCGGCCAGGAATCACTAAGGCGAATCACGTGGCGAATCACTAAGGTTCACGCGTCCCTCTTGGAAGAATGTGCACCACCTGGAGACATTGCTACGGTCCATACAATCATCCCCATACACGCCTCGCATGTCCCTGTGAATTTCACTGGGTTTATGCCCTTTGGCCCACAAAAATCGAACAACACTTCTCTGTTCCTCACAGGTGGGCGACTTTGTTGCATAGTTCAAGCTTCTCTCGCAAGAGGTGCACCTGAGAAAAAAATACCATCTGTAGTAAAAACTTCAAACTATAAGTTATCTCTGTGAAATTTCAACATTCTAGCTGCAATACCAAGGCAGAAAAAAATTATTGTGCGTTACTTTCCGATCCGCCCTATAATCCATTGATATTCAACCAAAAGAAAAAAAAGCACATTTTTTCTTTCTTTCACTCACTTGGTCCCTTCTCTCCATAAATACAATTCAATATGGCTATTTTTGCGTTCTACATCTTAGTAAACTTATAAATATTATTCAGTAGATTACTGGTATGCTCTAATTTGTTTGCAAATTACTCAAATCGAAGTTGTTTCTTTGTTCCCACGAACTGAACAGTTTGTAATTACAAATCCGGAAATCATAAAGCAGTTCCCATGAACGTGTTTCTGAATACATGCTGAGAGAACTGATGAACAACTCTATTGACCTAATCGCTAAATCAAGCAATAAACAAACAATCGACAAGGATAACAACTAGGTATTCATTCTGATTTATAAAATAACAGAATAAATTACAACACAAGCAGATCTTTAAAATGATACGGATGCACAGAAGCATATAAAGC